>JASTWF010000081.1:0-545304 GCA_030390025.1 Squalus acanthias
AGACCCAGACAGCTCCATTCACAGACTCAGACAGCTCCATTGACAGACCCAGACAGCTCCATTGACAGACCCAGACAGCTCCATTCACAGACCAAGACAGTTCCATTCACAGACTCAGACAGCTTCATTAAAAGACCCAGACAGCACATTTCACAGATCCAGACAGCTCCATTCAAAGACACAGACAGCTCATTTCATCGACCAAGACAGCTCCATTTACAGACCCAGACAGCTCCATTGAAGATATTTCTTCGACTTGAAAGGTAAACTCTGTTTCTCTCTCCACGGATTGTGCCTGGCCTGCAGAGTTTTCCTGCGTTTTCTGTTGTTAGATTCATTCACAGATTCAGACAGCTCCATTCACAGACGCAGAAAGTTCATTTCAGAGACCTAGATAGCACCATTCACAGACTCAGAGAGCTCCATTCACAGACCCAGACAACTCCATTCACAAACCCAGCCAGCTCCATTTACAGACCCAGAACGCTGCATTGACAGACATAGACAGCTCCATTTACAGACTCTGACAGCTCAATTCACAGACACAGACAGCTCCATTCAGAGACCCAGACAGCTCCATTTACAGACTCTCGCAGCTCCATTCACAGACATAGACAGCTCCATTCACAGACCCAGACAGCTCAATTTACAGACTAAGACAGCTCCATTCACAGCCAAACACAGCTCCATTCACAAACCCAGGCAGTTCCATTCACAGACCCAGACAACTCCATTCACAGATCCAGACAGCTCCATTCACAGACCCAGACAGCTCCATTCACAGACTCAGACAGCTCCATTCACAGACACAGACAACTCCATTCACAAACCCAGGCAGCACCATTCAAAGACCCAGACAGCTCCATTCACAGGCACAGACAGCTCCATTCACAGAGCGAGTCAGCTCCATTTACAGACTGTGGCAGCTACATTCACAGACACAGGCAGCTCCATTCACAGACCCAGACAGCTCCATTTACAGATTCTGACAGCTCAATTCACAGACCCAGACAGATCCATTTACAGCCTCTCGCACCTCCATTCACAGACATAGACAGCTCCATTTACAGACTCTCGCTGCTCCATTCACAGACATAGACAGCTCCATTCACAGACCCAGACTCTCCATTCACAGACCCAGACAGCTCCATTGACAGACCCAGACAGCTCCATTGACAGACCCAGACAGCTCCATTCAAAGACCAAGACAGTTCCATTCACAGACTCAGACAGCTTCATTAAAAGACCCAGACAGCACATTTCACAGATCCAGACAGCTCCATTCAAAGAAACAGACAGCTCATTTCATCGACCAAGACAGCTCCATTTACAGACCCAGACAGCTCCATTGAAGATAGTTCTTCGACTTGATAGGTAAACTCTGTTTCTCTCTCCACGGATTGTGCCTGGCCTGCAGAGTTTTCCTGCGTTTTCTGTTGTTAGATTCAATCACAGATTCAGACAGCTCCATTCACAGACGCAGAAAGTTCATTTCAGAGACCTAGATAGCACCATTCACAGACGCAGACAGTTCCATTCACAGACCCAGACAGCTCCATTCACAGACTCCGGAAGTTCATTTCACAGATCCAGACAGCTCCATTCACAGACCCAGACAGATCCATTCACAGACTCAGAGAGCTCCATTCACAGACCCAGACAACTCCATTCACAAACCCAGCCAGCTCCATTTACAGACCCAGAACGCTGCATTGACAGACATAGACAGCTCCATTTACAGACTCTGACAGCTCAATTCACAGACACAGACAGCTCCATTCAGAGACCCAGACAGCTCCATTTACAGACTCTCGCAGCTCCATTCACAGACATAGACAGCTCCATTCACAGACCCAGACAGCTCAATTTACAGACTAAGACAGCTCCATTCACAGCCAAACACAGCTCCATTCACAAACCCAGGCAGCTCCATTCACAGACCCAGACAGCTCAATTACAGACTAAGACAGCTCCATTCACAGCCAACACAGCTCCATTCACAGACCCAGACAGCTCCATTCACAGACCCAGACAGCTCCATTCACAGACCGAGTCAGCTCCATTTACAGACTGTGGCAGCTCCATTCACAGACCCAGACAGCTCCATTCACAGACTCAGACAGCTCCATTCACAGACACAGACAGCTCCATTCACAGACCCAGACAGCTCCATTCACAGACACAGACAGCTCCATTCACAGACCGAGTCAGCTCCATTTACAGAGTGTGGCAGCTACATTCACAGACACAGACAGCTCCATTCACAGACCCAGACAGCTCCATTCACAGACACAGACAGCTCCATTCACAGACCCAGACAGCTCCATTCACAGACCCAGACAGCTCCATTCACAGACCGAGACAGCTCCATTCACAGACTGAGACAGCTCCATTCACAGACCCAGACAGCTCCATTCACAGACTCAGACAGCTCCATTCACAGACACAGACAACTCCATTCACAGACCCAGACAGCTCCATTCACAGACCCAGACAGCTCCATTCACAGACCCAGGCAGCTCCATTCACAGACCCAGACAGCTCCATTCATGACACAGACAGCTCCATTCACAGACCCATGCAGCTCCATTCACAGACAAAGACAGCTCCATTCACATACTCAGACAGCTCCATTCACAGACCCAGACAACTCCATTCACAAACCCAGGCAGCTCCTTTCAAAGACCCAGACAGCTGCTTTCACAGGCACAGACAGCTCCATTCACAGACCGAGTTAGCCCCTTTTACAGACTGTGGCAGCTCCATTCACAGACACAGGCAGCTCCATTCACAGACCCAGACAGCTCCATTCACAGACTTCGAAAGTTCATTTCACAGATCCAGACAGCTCCATTCACAGACCCAGACAGATCCATTCACATACTCAGACAGCTCCATTCACAGACCCAGACAACTCCATTCACAAACCCAGCCAGCTCCATTTACAGACCCAGAGAGCTGCATTTACAGACTCTTACAGCTCAATTCACAGACACAGACAGCTCCATTCAGAGACCCAGAGAGCTCCATTTACAGACTCTCGCAGCTCCATTCACTGACATAGACAGCTCCATTCACAGACTCAGACAGCTCAATTTACAGACTCAGACAGCTCCATTCACAGACCCAGACAACTCCATTCACAAACCCAGGCAGCTCCATTCAAAGACCCAGACAGCTGCATTTACAGTCATAGACAGCTCCATTTACAGACTCTGACAGCTCAATTCACAGACAAAGACAGCTCCATTCACAGACTCCGATAGCTCATTTCACAGATCCAGACAGCTCCATTTACAGACCCAGACAGATCCATTCATGACGCAGACAGCTCCATTCACAGACCCCGACAACTCCATTCACAAACCCAGCCAGCTCAATTTGCAGACCCAGACAGCTGCATTTACAGACATAGACAGCTCAATTTACAGACTCTGGCAGCTCCATTCACAGACACAGACTGCTCCATTCACTGACCCAAACAGCTCCATTTAAAGATTCTGACAGCTCAATTCACAGACACAGACAGCTCCATTCAGAGACCCAGACAACTCCATTCACAAACCCAGGCAGCACCATTCAAAGACCCAGACAGCTCCATTCACAGGCACAGACAGCTCCATTCACAGAGCGAGTCAGCTCCATTTACAGACTGTGGCAGCTACATTCACAGACACAGGCAGCTCCATTCACAGACCCAGACAGCTCCATTCAAAGAAACAGACAGCTCATTTCATCGACCAAGACAGCTCCATTTACAGACCCAGACAGCTCCATTGAAGATAGTTCTTCGACTTGAAAGGTAAACTCTGTTTCTCTCTCCACGGATTGTGCCTGGCCTGCAGAGTTTTCCAGCGTTTTCTGTTGTTAGATTCATTCACAGATTCAGACAGCTCCATTCACAGACGCAGACAGCTCCATTCAAAGACCAAGACAGTTCCATTCACAGACTCAGACAGCTTCATTAAAAGACCCAGACAGCACATTTCACAGATCCAGACAGCTCCATTCAAAGACACAGACAGCTCATTTCATCGACCAAGACAGCTCCATTTACAGACCCAGACAGCTCCATTGAAGATAGTTCTTCGACTTGAAAGGTAAACTCTGTTTCTCTCTCCACGGATTGTGCCTGGCCTGCAGAGTTTTCCTGCGTTTTCTGTTGTTAGATTCATTCACAGATTCAGACAGCTCCATTCACAGACGCAGAAAGTTCATTTCAGAGACCTAGATAGCACCATTCACAGACGCAGACAGTTCCATTCACAGACCCAGACAGCTCCATTCACAGACTCCGGAAGTTCATTTCACAGATCCAGACAGCTCCATTCACAGACCCAGACAGATCCATTCACAGACTCAGAGAGCTCCATTCACAGACCCAGACAACTCCATTCACAAACCCAGCCAGCTCCATTTACAGACCCAGAACGCTGCATTGACAGACATAGACAGCTCCATTTACAGACTCTGACAGCTCAATTCACAGACACAGACAGCTCCATTCAGAGACCCAGACAGCTCCATTTACAGACTCTCGCAGCTCCATTCACAGACATAGACAGCTCCATTCACAGACCCAGACAGCTCAATTTACAGACTAAGACAGCTCCATTCACAGCCAAACACAGCTCCATTCACAAACCCAGGCAGTTCCATTCACAGACCCAGACAACTCCATTCACAGACCGAGTCAGCTCCATTTACAGACTGTGGCAGCTCCATTCCCAGACCCAGACAGCTCCATTCACAGACTCAGACAGCTCCATTCACAGACACAGACAACTCCATTCACAAACCCAGGCAGCACCATTCAAAGACCCAGACAGCTCCATTCACAGGCACAGACAGCTCCATTCACAGAGCGAGTCAGCTCCATTTACAGACTGTGGCAGCTACATTCACAGACACAGGCAGCTCCATTCACAGACCCAGACAGCTCCATTTACAGATTCTGACAGCTCAATTCACAGACCCAGACAGATCCATTTACAGCCTCTCGCACCTCCATTCACAGACATAGACAGCTCCATTTACAGACTCTCACTGCTCCATTCACAGACATAGACAGCTCCATTCACAGACCCAGACTCTCCATTCACAGACCCAGACAGCTCCATTGACAGACCCAGACAGCTCCATTGACAGACCCAAACAGCTCCATTCAAAGACCAAGACAGTTCCATTCACAGACTCAGACAGCTTCATTAAAAGACCCAGACAGCACATTTCACAGATCCAGACAGCTCCATTCAAAGAAACAGACAGCTCATTTCATCGACCAAGACAGCTCTATTTACAGACCCAGACAGCTCCATTGAAGATAGTTCTTCGACTTGATAGGTAAACTCTGTTTCTCTCTCCACGGATTGTGCCTGGCCTGCAGAGTTTTCCTGCGTTTTCTGTTGTTAGATTCAATCACAGATTCAGACAGCTCCATTCACAGACGCAGAAAGTTCATTTCAGAGACCTAGATAGCACCATTCACAGACTCAGACAGCTCCATTCACAGACCCAGACAGCTCCATTCACAGACCCAGGACAGCTCATTCACAGACCAGACAGCTCCATTCACAGACGCAGACAGCTCATTCAGAGACCAGATAGCTCCATTCACAGACTCAGACAGCTCCATTCACAGACCCAGACAGCTCCATTCACAGACTCAGACAGCTCATTTCACAGACTCAGACAGCTCCATTCACAGACCCAGACAGATCCATTCACAGACTCAGACAGCTCCATTCACAGACCCAGACAACTCCATTCACAAACCCAGACAGCTCCATTTACAGACCCAGACAGCTGCATTACAGACTCAGACAGCTCCATTCACAGACACAGACAGCTCCATTCACAGACACAGACAGCTCCATTCACAGACCCAGACAGCTCAATTCACAGACTAGACAGCTCCATTCACAGACCCAGACAAGCTCCATTCACAAACCAGGCAGCTCCATTCACAGACCCAGACAGCTCCATTCACAGACCGAGTCAGCTCCATTTACAGACTGTGGCAGCTCCATTCCCAGACCCAGACAGCTCCATTCACAGACTCAGACAGCTCCATTCACAGACACAGACAACTCCATTCACAAACCCAGGCAGCACCATTCAAAGACCCAGACAGCTCCATTCACAGGCACAGACAGCTCCATTCACAGAGCGAGTCAGCTCCATTTACAGACTGTGGCAGCTACATTCACAGACACAGGCAGCTCCATTCACAGACCCAGACAGCTCCATTTACAGATTCTGACAGCTCAATTCACAGACCCAGACAGATCCATTTACAGCCTCTCGCACCTCCATTCACAGACATAGACAGCTCCATTTACAGACTCTCACTGCTCCATTCACAGACATAGACAGCTCCATTCACAGACCCAGACTCTCCATTCACAGACCCAGACAGCTCCATTGACAGACCCAGACAGCTCCATTGACAGACCCAGACAGCTCCATTCAAAGACCAAGACAGTTCCATTCACAGACTCAGACAGCTTCATTAAAAGACCCAGACAGCACATTTCACAGATCTAGACAGCTCCATTCAAAGAAACAGACAGCTCATTTCATCGACCAAGACAGCTCCATTTACAGACCCAGACAGCTCCATTGAAGATAGTTCTTCGACTTGATAGGTAAACTCTGTTTCTCTCTCCACGGATTGTGCCTGGCCTGCAGAGTTTTCCTGCGTTTTCTGTTGTTAGATTCAATCACAGATTCAGACAGCTCCATTCACAGACGCAGAAAGTTCATTTCAGAGACCTAGATAGCACCATTCACAGACGCAGACAGTTCCATTCACAGACCCAGACAGCTCCATTCACAGACTCCGGAAGTTCATTTCACAGATCCAGACAGCTCCATTCACAGACCCAGACAGATCCATTCACAGACTCAGAGAGCTCCATTCACAGACCCAGACAACTCCATTCACAGACTCTCGCAGCTCCATTGACAGACATAGACAGCTCCATTTACAGACTCTGACAGCTCAATTCACAGACACAGACAGCTCCATTCAGAGACCCAGACAGCTCCATTTACAGACTCTCGCAGCTCCATTCACAGACATAGACAGCTCCATTCACAGACCCAGACAGCTCAATTTACAGACTAAGACAGCTCCATTCACAGCCAAACACAGCTCCATTCACAAACCCAGGCAGCTCCATTCACAGACCCAGACAGCTCAATTTACAGACTAAGACAGCTCCATTCACAGCCAAACACAGCTCCATTCACAAACCCAGGCAGCTCCATTCACAGACCCAGACAGCTCCATTCACAGACCGAGTCAGCTCCATTTACAGACTGTGGCAGCTCCATTCCCAGACCCAGACAGCTCCATTCACAGACTCAGACAGCTCCATTCACAGACACAGACAACTCCATTCACAAACCCAGACAGCTCCATTCACAGGCACAGACAGCTCCATTCACAGACCGAGTCAGCTCCATTTACAGAGTGTGGCAGCTACATTCACAGACACAGGCAGCTCCATTCACAGACCCAGACAGCTCCATTCATGACACAACAGCTCCATTCACAGACCCATGCAGCTCCATTCACAGACCCAGACAGCTCCATTCACAGACCGAGTCAGCTCCATTTACAGACTGTGGCAGCTCCATTCCCAGACCCAGACAGCTCCATTCACAGACTCAGACAGCTCCATTCACAGACACAGACAACTCCATTCACAAACCCAGGCAGCTCCATTCAAAGACCCAGACAGCTCCATTCACAGACCCAGGCAGCTCCATTCACAGACCCAGACAGCTCCATTCATGACACAGACAGCTCCATTCACAGACCCATGCAGCTCCATTCACAGACAAAGACAGCTCCATTCACATACTCAGACAGCTCCATTCACAGACCCAGACAACTCCATTCACAAACCCAGGCAGCTCCTTTCAAAGACCCAGACAGCTGCTTTCACAGGCACAGACAGCTCCATTCACAGACCGAGTTAGCCCCTTTTACAGACTGTGGCAGCTCCATTCACAGACACAGGCAGCTCCATTCACAGACCCAGACAGCTCCATTCACAGACTTCGAAAGTTCATTTCACAGATCCAGACAGCTCCATTCACAGACCCAGACAGATCCATTCACATACTCAGACAGCTCCATTCACAGACCCAGACAACTCCATTCACAAACCCAGCCAGCTCCATTTACAGACCCAGAGAGCTGCATTTACAGACTCTTACAGCTCAATTCACAGACACAGACAGCTCCATTCAGAGACCCAGAGAGCTCCATTTACAGACTCTCGCAGCTCCATTCACTGACATAGACAGCTCCATTCACAGACTCAGACAGCTCAATTTACAGACTCAGACAGCTCCATTCACAGACCCAGACAACTCCATTCACAAACCCAGGCAGCTCCATTCAAAGACCCAGACAGCTGCATTTACAGTCATAGACAGCTCCATTTACAGACTCTGGCAGCTCAATTCACAGACAAAGACAGCTCCATTCACAGACTCCGATAGCTCATTTCACAGATCCAGACAGCTCCATTTACAGACCCAGACAGATCCATTCATGACGCAGACAGCTCCATTCACAGACCCCGACAACTCCATTCACAAACCCAGCCAGCTCAATTTGCAGACCCAGACAGCTGCATTTACAGACATAGACAGCTCAATTTACAGACTCTGGCAGCTCCATTCACAGACACAGACTGCTCCATTCACTGACCCAAACAGCTCCATTTAAAGATTCTGACAGCTCAATTCACAGACACAGACAGCTCCATTCAGAGACCCAGACAGATCCATTTACAGCCTCTCGCACCTACATTCACAGACATAGACAGCTCCATTTACAGACTCTCGCTGCTCCATTTACAGACATTAGCAGCTCCATTCACAGACCCAGACTCTCCATTCACAGACCCAGACAGCTCCATTCACAGACTCAGACAGCTCCATTGACAGACCAAGACAGCTCCATTGACAGACCCAGACAGCTCCATTCACAGACCAAGACAGTTCCATTCACAGACTCAGACAGCTTCATTAAAAGACCCAGACAGCACATTTCACAGATCCAGACAGCTCCATTCAAAGACACAGACAGCTCATTTCATCGACCAAGACAGCTCCATTTACAGACCCAGACAGCTCCATTGAAGATATTTCTTCGACTTGAAAGGTAAACTCTGTTTCTCTCTCCACGGATTGTGCCTGGCCTGCAGAGTTTTCCTGCGTTTTCTGTTGTTAGATTCATTCACAGATTCAGACAGCTCCATTCACAGACGCAGAAAGTTCATTTCAGAGACCTAGATAGCACCATTCACAGACTCAGAGAGCTCCATTCACAGACCCAGACAACTCCATTCACAAACCCAGCCAGCTCCATTTACAGACCCAGAACGCTGCATTGACAGACATAGACAGCTCCATTTACAGACTCTGACAGCTCAATTCACAGACACAGACAGCTCCATTCAGAGACCCAGACAGCTCCATTTACAGACTCTCGCAGCTCCATTCACAGACATAGACAGCTCCATTCACAGACCCAGACAGCTCAATTTACAGACTAAGACAGCTCCATTCACAGCCAAACACAGCTCCATTCACAAACCCAGGCAGTTCCATTCACAGACCCAGACAACTCCATTCACAGACCGAGTCAGCTCCATTTACAGACTGTGGCAGCTCCATTCCCAGACCCAGACAGCTCCATTCACAGACTCAGACAGCTCCATTCACAGACACAGACAACTCCATTCACAAACCCAGGCAGCACCATTCAAAGACCCAGACAGCTCCATTCACAGGCACAGACAGCTCCATTCACAGAGCGAGTCAGCTCCATTTACAGACTGTGGCAGCTACATTCACAGACACAGGCAGCTCCATTCACAGACCCAGACAGCTCCATTTACAGATTCTGACAGCTCAATTCACAGACCCAGACAGATCCATTTACAGCCTCTCGCACCTCCATTCACAGACAGTAGACAGCTCCATTTACAGACTCTCACTGCTCCATTCACAGACATAGACAGCTCCATCACAGAACCCAGACTCTCCATTCACAGACCCAGACAGCTCCATTGACAGACCCAGACAGCTCCATTGACAGACCCAGACAGCTCCATTCAAAGACCAAGACAGTTCCATTCACAGACTCAGACAGCTTCATTAAAAGACCCAGACAGCACATTTCACAGATCCAGACAGCTCCATTCAAAGAAACAGACAGCTCATTTCATCGACCAAGACAGCTCCATTTACAGACCCAACAGCTCCATTGAAGATAGTTCTTCGACTTGATAGGTAAACTCTGTTTCTCTCTCCACGGATTGTGCCTGGCCTGCAGAGTTTTCCTGCGTTTTCTGTTGTTAGATTCAATCACAGATTCAGACAGCTCCATTCACAGACGCAGAAAGTTCATTTCAGAGACCTAATAGCACCATTCACAGACGCAGACAGTTCCATTCACAGACCCAGACAGCTCCATTCACAGACTCCGGAAGTTCATTTCACAGATCCAGACAGCTCCATTCACAGACCCAGACAGATCCATTCACAGACTCAGAGAGCTCCATTCACAGACCCAGACAACTCCATTCACAAACCCAGCCAGCTCCATTTACAGACCCAGAACGCTGCATTGACAGACATAGACAGCTCCATTTACAGACTCTGACAGCTCAATTCACAGACACAGACAGCTCCATTCAGAGACCCAGACAGCTCCATTTACAGACTCTCGCAGCTCCATTCACAGACATAGACAGCTCCATTCACAGACCCAGACAGCTCAATTTACAGACTAAGACAGCTCCATTCACAGCCAAACACAGCTCCATTCACAAACCCAGGCAGCTCCATTCACAGACCCAGACAGCTCAATTTACAGACTAAGACAGCTCCATTCACAGCCAAACACAGCTCCATTCACAAACCCAGGCAGCTCCATTCACAGACCCAGACAGCTCCATTCACAGACCGAGTCAGCTCCATTTACAGACTGTGGCAGCTCCATTCCCAGACCCAGACAGCTCCATTCACAGACTCAGACAGCTCCATTCACAGACACAGACAACTCCATTCACAAACCCAGACAGCTCCATTCACAGGCACAGACAGCTCCATTCACAGACCGAGTCAGCTCCATTTACAGAGTGTGGCAGCTACATTCACAGACACAGGCAGCTCCATTCACAGACCCAGACAGCTCCATTCATGACACAACAGCTCCATTCACAGACCCATGCAGCTCCATTCACAGACCCAGACAGCTCCATTCACAGACCGAGTCAGCTCCATTTACAGACTGTGGCAGCTCCATTCCCAGACCCAGACAGCTCCATTCACAGACTCAGACAGCTCCATTCACAGACACAGACAACTCCATTCACAAACCCAGGCAGCTCCATTCAAAGACCCAGACAGCTCCATTCACAGACCCAGGCAGCTCCATTCACAGACCCAGACAGCTCCATTCATGACACAGACAGCTCCATTCACAGACCCATGCAGCTCCATTCACAGACAAAGACAGCTCCATTCACATACTCAGACAGCTCCATTCACAGACCCAGACAACTCCATTCACAAACCCAGGCAGCTCCTTTCAAAGACCCAGACAGCTGCTTTCACAGGCACAGACAGCTCCATTCACAGACCGAGTTAGCCCCTTTTACAGACTGTGGCAGCTCCATTCACAGACACAGGCAGCTCCATTCACAGACCCAGACAGCTCCATTCACAGACTTCGAAAGTTCATTTCACAGATCCAGACAGCTCCATTCACAGACCCAGACAGATCCATTCACATACTCAGACAGCTCCATTCACAGACCCAGACAACTCCATTCACAAACCCAGCCAGCTCCATTTACAGACCCAGAGAGCTGCATTTACAGACTCTTACAGCTCAATTCACAGACACAGACAGCTCCATTCAGAGACCCAGAGAGCTCCATTTACAGACTCTCGCAGCTCCATTCACTGACATAGACAGCTCCATTCACAGACTCAGACAGCTCAATTTACAGACTCAGACAGCTCCATTCACAGACCCAGACAACTCCATTCACAAACCCAGGCAGCTCCATTCAAAGACCCAGACAGCTGCATTTACAGTCATAGACAGCTCCATTTACAGACTCTGGCAGCTCAATTCACAGACAAAGACAGCTCCATTCACAGACTCCGATAGCTCATTTCACAGATCCAGACAGCTCCATTTACAGACCCAGACAGATCCATTCATGACGCAGACAGCTCCATTCACAGACCCCGACAACTCCATTCACAAACCCAGCCAGCTCAATTTGCAGACCCAGACAGCTGCATTTACAGACATAGACAGCTCAATTTACAGACTCTGGCAGCTCCATTCACAGACACAGACTGCTCCATTCACTGACCCAAACAGCTCCATTTAAAGATTCTGACAGCTCAATTCACAGACACAGACAGCTCCATTCAGAGACCCAGACAGATCCATTTACAGCCTCTCGCACCTACATTCACAGACATAGACAGCTCCATTTACAGACTCTCGCTGCTCCATTTACAGACATTAGCAGCTCCATTCACAGACCCAGACTCTCCATTCACAGACCCAGACAGCTCCATTCACAGACTCAGACAGCTCCATTGACAGACCCAGACAGCTCCATTGACAGACCCAGACAGCTCCATTCACAGACCAAGACAGTTCCATTCACAGACTCAGACAGCTTCATTAAAAGACCCAGACAGCACATTTCACAGATCCAGACAGCTCCATTCAAAGACACAGACAGCTCATTTCATCGACCAAGACAGCTCCATTTACAGACCCAGACAGCTCCATTGAAGATATTTCTTCGACTTGAAAGGTAAACTCTGTTTCTCTCTCCACGGATTGTGCCTGGCCTGCAGAGTTTTCCTGCGTTTTCTGTTGTTAGATTCATTCACAGATTCAGACAGCTCCATTCACAGACGCAGAAAGTTCATTTCAGAGACCTAGATAGCACCATTCACAGACTCAGAGAGCTCCATTCACAGACCCAGACAACTCCATTCACAAACCCAGCCAGCTCCATTTACAGACCCAGAACGCTGCATTGACAGACATAGACAGCTCCATTTACAGACTCTGACAGCTCAATTCACAGACACAGACAGCTCCATTCAGAGACCCAGACAGCTCCATTTACAGACTCTCGCAGCTCCATTCACAGACATAGACAGCTCCATTCACAGACCCAGACAGCTCAATTTACAGACTAAGACAGCTCCATTCACAGCCAAACACAGCTCCATTCACAAACCCAGGCAGTTCCATTCACAGACCCAGACAACTCCATTCACAGACCGAGTCAGCTCCATTTACAGACTGTGGCAGCTCCATTCCCAGACCCAGACAGCTCCATTCACAGACTCAGACAGCTCCATTCACAGACACAGACAACTCCATTCACAAACCCAGGCAGCACCATTCAAAGACCCAGACAGCTCCATTCACAGGCACAGACAGCTCCATTCACAGAGCGAGTCAGCTCCATTTACAGACTGTGGCAGCTACATTCACAGACACAGGCAGCTCCATTCACAGACCCAGACAGCTCCATTTACAGATTCTGACAGCTCAATTCACAGACCCAGACAGATCCATTTACAGCCTCTCGCACCTCCATTCACAGACATAGACAGCTCCATTTACAGACTCTCACTGCTCCATTCACAGACATAGACAGCTCCATTCACAGACCCAGACTCTCCATTCACAGACCCAGACAGCTCCATTGACAGACCCAGACAGCTCCATTGACAGACCCAGACAGCTCCATTCAAAGACCAAGACAGTTCCATTCACAGACTCAGACAGCTTCATTAAAAGACCCAGACA
Organism: Squalus acanthias; assembly: GCA_030390025.1. Lineage (NCBI taxonomy): Eukaryota > Metazoa > Chordata > Chondrichthyes > Squaliformes > Squalidae > Squalus > Squalus acanthias. The sequence continues at coordinate 13,889 of JASTWF010000081.1, forward strand.
GCACATTTCACAGATCCAGACAGCTCCATTCAAAGAAACAGACAGCTCATTTCATCGACCAAGACAGCTCCATTTACAGACCCAGACAGCTCCATTGAAGATAGTTCTTCGACTTGATAGGTAAACTCTGTTTCTCTCTCCACGGATTGTGCCTGGCCTGCAGAGTTTTCCTGCGTTTTCTGTTGTTAGATTCAATCACAGATTCAGACAGCTCCATTCACAGACGCAGAAAGTTCATTTCAGAGACCTAGATAGCACCATTCACAGACGCAGACAGTTCCATTCACAGACCCAGACAGCTCCATTCACAGACTCCGGAAGTTCATTTCACAGATCCAGACAGCTCCATTCACAGACCCAGACAGATCCATTCACAGACTCAGAGAGCTCCATTCACAGACCCAGACAACTCCATTCACAAACCCAGCCAGCTCCATTTACAGACCCAGAACGCTGCATTGACAGACATAGACAGCTCCATTTACAGACTCTGACAGCTCAATTCACAGACACAGACAGCTCCATTCAGAGACCCAGACAGCTCCATTTACAGACTCTCGCAGCTCCATTCACAGACATAGACAGCTCCATTCACAGACCCAGACAGCTCAATTTACAGACTAAGACAGCTCCATTCACAGCCAAACACAGCTCCATTCACAAACCCAGGCAGCTCCATTCACAGACCCAGACAGCTCAATTTACAGACTAAGACAGCTCCATTCACAGCCAAACACAGCTCCATTCACAAACCCAGGCAGCTCCATTCACAGACCCAGACAGCTCCATTCACAGACCGAGTCAGCTCCATTTACAGACTGTGGCAGCTCCATTCCCAGACCCAGACAGCTCCATTCACAGACTCAGACAGCTCCATTCACAGACACAGACAACTCCATTCACAAACCCAGACAGCTCCATTCACAGGCACAGACAGCTCCATTCACAGACCGAGTCAGCTCCATTTACAGAGTGTGGCAGCTACATTCACAGACACAGGCAGCTCCATTCACAGACCCAGACAGCTCCATTCATGACACAACAGCTCCATTCACAGACCCATGCAGCTCCATTCACAGACCCAGACAGCTCCATTCACAGACCGAGTCAGCTCCATTTACAGACTGTGGCAGCTCCATTCCCAGACCCAGACAGCTCCATTCACAGACTCAGACAGCTCCATTCACAGACACAGACAACTCCATTCACAAACCCAGGCAGCTCCATTCAAAGACCCAGACAGCTCCATTCACAGACCCAGGCAGCTCCATTCACAGACCCAGACAGCTCCATTCATGACACAGACAGCTCCATTCACAGACCCATGCAGCTCCATTCACAGACAAAGACAGCTCCATTCACATACTCAGACAGCTCCATTCACAGACCCAGACAACTCCATTCACAAACCCAGGCAGCTCCTTTCAAAGACCCAGACAGCTGCTTTCACAGGCACAGACAGCTCCATTCACAGACCGAGTTAGCCCCTTTTACAGACTGTGGCAGCTCCATTCACAGACACAGGCAGCTCCATTCACAGACCCAGACAGCTCCATTCACAGACTTCGAAAGTTCATTTCACAGATCCAGACAGCTCCATTCACAGACCCAGACAGATCCATTCACATACTCAGACAGCTCCATTCACAGACCCAGACAACTCCATTCACAAACCCAGCCAGCTCCATTTACAGACCCAGAGAGCTGCATTTACAGACTCTTACAGCTCAATTCACAGACACAGACAGCTCCATTCAGAGACCCAGAGAGCTCCATTTACAGACTCTCGCAGCTCCATTCACTGACATAGACAGCTCCATTCACAGACTCAGACAGCTCAATTTACAGACTCAGACAGCTCCATTCACAGACCCAGACAACTCCATTCACAAACCCAGGCAGCTCCATTCAAAGACCCAGACAGCTGCATTTACAGTCATAGACAGCTCCATTTACAGACTCTGGCAGCTCAATTCACAGACAAAGACAGCTCCATTCACAGACTCCGATAGCTCATTTCACAGATCCAGACAGCTCCATTTACAGACCCAGACAGATCCATTCATGACGCAGACAGCTCCATTCACAGACCCCGACAACTCCATTCACAAACCCAGCCAGCTCAATTTGCAGACCCAGACAGCTGCATTTACAGACATAGACAGCTCAATTTACAGACTCTGGCAGCTCCATTCACAGACACAGACTGCTCCATTCACTGACCCAAACAGCTCCATTTAAAGATTCTGACAGCTCAATTCACAGACACAGACAGCTCCATTCAGAGACCCAGACAGATCCATTTACAGCCTCTCGCACCTACATTCACAGACATAGACAGCTCCATTTACAGACTCTCGCTGCTCCATTTACAGACATTAGCAGCTCCATTCACAGACCCAGACTCTCCATTCACAGACCCAGACAGCTCCATTCACAGACTCAGACAGCTCCATTGACAGACCCAGACAGCTCCATTGACAGACCCAGACAGCTCCATTCACAGACCAAGACAGTTCCATTCACAGACTCAGACAGCTTCATTAAAAGACCCAGACAGCACATTTCACAGATCCAGACAGCTCCATTCAAAGACACAGACAGCTCATTTCATCGACCAAGACAGCTCCATTTACAGACCCAGACAGCTCCATTGAAGATATTTCTTCGACTTGAAAGGTAAACTCTGTTTCTCTCTCCACGGATTGTGCCTGGCCTGCAGAGTTTTCCTGCGTTTTCTGTTGTTAGATTCATTCACAGATTCAGACAGCTCCATTCACAGACGCAGAAAGTTCATTTCAGAGACCTAGATAGCACCATTCACAGAAGCAGACAGTTCCATTCACAGACCCAGACAGCTCCATTCACAGACTCCGAAAGTTCATTTCACAGATCCAGACAGCTCCATTCACAGACCCAGACAGATCCATTCACAGACTCAGAGAGCTCCATTCACAGACCCAGACAACTCCATTCACAAACCCAGCCAGCTCCATTTACAGACCCAGAACGCTGCATTGACAGACATAGACAGCTCCATTTACAGACTCTGACAGCTCAATTCACAGACACAGACAGCTCCATTCAGAGACCCAGACAGCTCCATTTACAGACTCTCGCAGCTCCATTCACAGACATAGACAGCTCCATTCACAGACCCAGACAGCTCAATTTACAGACTAAGACAGCTCCATTCACAGCCAAACACAGCTCCATTCACAAACCCAGGCAGCTCCATTCACAGACCCAGACAGCTCCATTCACAGACCGAGTCAGCTCCATTTACGGACTGTGGCAGCTCCATTCCCAGACCCAGACAGCTCCATTCACAGACTCAGACAGCTCCATTCACAGACACAGACAACTCCATTCACAAACCCAGACAGCTCCATTCACAGGCACAGACAGCTCCATTCACAGACCGAGTCAGCTCCATTTACAGAGTGTGGCAGCTACATTCACAGACACAGGCAGCTCCATTCACAGACCCAGACAGCTCCATTCATGACATAACAGCTCCATTCACAGACCCATGCAGCTCCATTCACAGACCCAGACAGCTCCATTCACAGACCGAGTCAGCTCCATTTACAGACTGTGGCAGCTCCATTCCCAGACCCAGACAGCTCCATTCACAGACTCAGACAGCTCCATTTACAGACCCAGACAGCTCCATTCACAGACCCAGACAACACCATTCACAAACCCAGGCAGCTCCATTCAAAGACCCAGACAGCTGCATTTACAGTCATAGACAGCTCCATTTACAGACTCTGACAGCTCAATTCACAGACAAAGACAGCTCCATTCACAGACTCCGATAGTTCATTTCACAGATCCAGACAGCTCCATTTACAGACCCAGACAGATCCATTCATGACGCAGACAGCTCCATTCACAGACCCCGACAACTCCATTCACAAACCCAGCCAGCTCAATTTGCAGACCCAGACAGCTGCATTTACAGACATAGACAGCTCAATTTACAGACTCTGACAGCTCAATTCACAGACACAGACAGATCCATTCAGAGACCCAGACAGCTCCATTTACGGACTCTCGCAGCTCCATTCACAGACCCAGACATCTCCATTCACAGACTGAGACAGCTCCATTTTCAGACACTGGCAGCTCCATTCACAGACACAGACTGCTCCATTCACTGACCCAAACAGCTCCATTTACAGATTCTGACAGCTCAATTCACAGACACAAACAGCTCCATTCAGAGACCCAGACAGATCCATTTACAGCCTCTCGCACCTCCATTCACAGACATAGACAGCTCCATTTACAGACTCTCGCTGCTCCATTCACAGACATAGACAGCTCCATTCACAGACCCAGACTCTCCATTCACAGACCCAGACAGCTCCATTCAAAGACCAAGACAGTTCCATTCACAGACTCAGACAGCTTCATTAAAAGACCCAGACAGCACATTTCACAGATCCAGACAGCTCCATTCAAAGAAACAGACAGCTCATTTCATCAACCAAGACAGCTCCATTTACAGACCCAGACAGCTCCATTGAAGATAGTTCTTCGACTTGAAAGGTAAACTCTGTTTCTCTCTCCACGGATTGTGCCTGGCCTGCAGAGTTTTCCTGCGTTTTCTGTTGTTAGATTCAATCACAGATTCAGACAGCTCCATTCACAGACGCAGAAAGTTCATTTCAGAGACCTAGATAGCACCATTCACAGACGCAGACAGTTCCATTCACAGACCCAGACAGCTCCATTCACAGACTCCGGAAGTTCATTTCACAGATCCAGACAGCTCCATTCACAGACCCAGACAGATCCATTCACAGACTCAGAGAGCTCCATTCACAGACCCAGACAACTCCATTCACAAACCCAGCCAGCTCCATTTACAGACCCAGAACGCTGCATTGACAGACATAGACAGCTCCATTTACAGACTCTGACAGCTCAATTCACAGACACAGACAGCTCCATTCAGAGACCCCGACAGCTCCATTTACAGACTCTCGCAGCTCCATTCACAGACATAGACAGCTCCATTCACAGACCCAGACAGCTCAATTTACAGACTAAGACAGCTCCATTCACAGCCAAACACAGCTCCATTCACAAACCCAGGCAGCTCCATTCACAGACCCAGACAGCTCCATTCACAGACCGAGTCAGCTCCATTTACAGACTGTGGCAGCTCCATTCCCAGACCCAGACAGCTCCATTCACAGACTCAGACAGCTCCATTCACAGACACAGACAACTCCATTCACAAACCCAGACAGCTCCATTCACAGGCACAGACAGCTCCATTCACAGACCGAGTCAGCTCCATTTACAGAGTGTGGCAGCTACATTCACAGACACAGGCAGCTCCATTCACAAACCCAGACAGCTCCATTCATGACACAACAGCTCCATTCACAGACCCATGCAGCTCCATTCACAGACCCAGACAGCTCCATTCACAGACCGAGTCAGCTCCATTTACAGACTGTGGCAGCTCCATTCCCAGACCCAGACAGCTCCATTCACAGACTCAGACAGCTCCATTCACAGACACAGACAACTCCATTCACAAACCCAGGCAGCTCCATTCAAAGACCCAGACAGCTCCATTCACAGACCCAGACAACACCATTCACAAACCCAGGCAGCTCCATTCACAGACCCAGACAACACCATTCACAAACCCAGACAGCTCCATTCACAGACTCAGACAGCTCCATTCACAGACCCAGACAACTCCATTCAAAAACCCAGGCAGCTCCATTCAAAGACCCAGACAGCTCCATTCACAGGCACAGACAGCTCCATTCACAGAGCGAGTCAGCTCCATTTACAGACTGTGGCAGCTACATTCACAGACACAGGCAGCTCCATTCACAGACCCAGACAGCTCCATTCATGACACAACAGCTCCATTCACAGACCCATGCAGCTCCATTCACAGACACAGACAACTCCATTCACAAACCCAGGCAGCTCCATTCACAGACCCAGACAGATCCATTCACATACTCAGACAGCTCCATTCACAGACCCAGACAACTTCATTCACAAACCCAGCCAGCTCCATTTACAGACCCAGACAGCTGCATTTACAGACATAGATAGCTCCATTTACAGACTCTGACAGCGCAATTCACAGACACAGACAGCTCCATTCAGAGACCCAGACAGCTCCATTTACAGACTCTCGCACCTCCATTCACAGACATAGACAGCTTAATTCACAGACTCAGACAGCTCAATTTACAGACACAGACAGCTCCATTCACAGACCAAGACAACTCCATTCACAAACCCAGGCAGCTCCATTCAAAGACCCAGACAGCTGCATTTACAGTCATAGACAGCTCCATTTACAGACTCTGACAGCTCAATTCACAGACACAGACAGCTCCATTCACAGACTCCGAAAGTTCATTTCACAGATCCAGACATCTCCATTCACAGACCCAGACAGATCCATTCACAGATTCAGACAGCTCCATTCACAAACCCAGCCAGCTCCATTTACAGACCCAGACAGCTGCATTTACAGACACAGACAGCTCCATTCAGAGACCCAGACAGCTCCATTTACAGACTCTCGCAGCTCCATTCACAGACCCAGACATCTCCATTCACAGACTGAGACAGCTCCATTTACAGACTCTGGCAGCTCCATTCACAGACACAGACTGCTCCATTCACTGACCCAAACAGCTCCAATTACAGACTCTGACAGCTCAATTCACAGACACAGACAGCTCCATTCACAGACACAGACAGCTCCATTCAGAGACCCAGACAGATCGATTGACAGCCTCTCGCACCTCCTTTCACAGACATAGACAGCTCCATTACAGACTCTTGCTGCTCCATTCACAGACATAGACAGCTCCATTCACAGACCCAGACTCTCCATTCACAAACCCAGACAGCTCCATTCACAGACTCAGACAGCTCCATTCACAGACCCAGACAGATCCATTGACAGGCCCAGACAGCTCCATTCACAGACCAAGACAATTCCATTCACAGACTCAGACAGCTTCATTAAAATACCCAGACAGCACATTTCACAGATCCAGACAGCTCCATTCAAAGACACAGACAGCTCATTTCATCGACCAAGACAGCTCCATTTAAAGACCCAGACAGCTCCATTGAAGATAGTTCTTCGACCTGAAAGGTAAACTCTGTTTCTCTCTCCACGGATTGTGCCTGGCCTGCAGAGTTTTCCTGCGTTTTCTGTTGTTAGATTCATTCACAGATTCAGACAGCTCCATTCACACACTCAGAAAGTTCATTTAAGATACCTAGATAAAACCATTCACAGACACAGACAGTTCCATTCACAGACCCAGACAGCTCCATTCACAGACTCCGAAAGTTCATTTCACAGATCCAGACAACTCATTCACAGACCCAGACAGATCCATTCACAGACTCAGAGAGCTCCATTCACAGACCCAGACAACTCCATTCACAAACCCAGCCAGCTCCATTTACAGACCCAGACAGCTGCATTTACAGACATAGACAGCTCCATTTACAGACTCTGACAGCTCAATTCACAGACACAGACAGCTCCATTCAGAGACCCAGACAGCTCCATTTACAGACTCTCGCAGCTCCATTCACAGACATAGACAGCTCCATTCACAGACCCAGACAGCTCCATTCACAGACACAGACAGCTCCATTCAGAGACCCAAACAGCTCCATTTACAGACTCTCGCAGCTCCATTCACAGACATAGACAGCTCCATTCACAGACTCAGACAGCTCAATTTACAGACTCAGACAGCTCCATTCACAGACCCAGACAACTCCATTCACAAACCCAGCCAGCTCCATTTACAGACCCAGACAGCTGCATTTACAGACATAGACTGCTCCATTTACAGACTCTCGCAGCTCCATTCACAGACATAGACAGCTTAATTCACAGACTCAGACAGCTCAATTTACAGACACTCGCAGCTCCATTCACAGACCCAGACATCTCCATTCACAGACTGAGACAGCTCCATTTACAGACTCTGGCAGCTCCATTCACAGACACAGACTGCTCCATTCACTGACCCAAACAGCTCCAATTACAGACTCTGACAGCTCACTTCACAGACACAGACAGCTCCATTCAGAGACCCAGACAGATCCATTTACAGCCTCTCGCACCTCCATTCACAGACATAGACAGCTCCATTTACAGACTCTCGCTGCTCCATTCACAGACATAGACAGCTCCATTCACAGACCCAGACTCTCCATTCACAAACCCAGACAGCTCCATTCACAGACTCAGACAGCTCCATTCACAGACCCAGACAGCTCCATTGACAGGCCCAGACAGCTCCATTCACAGACCAAGACAGTTCCATTCACAGACTCAGACAGCTTCATTAAAAGACCCAGACAGCACATTTCACAGATCCAGACAGCTCCATTCAAAGACACAGACAGCTCATTTCATCGACCAAGACAGCTCCATTTACAGACCCAGACAGCTCCATTGAAGATAGTTCTTCGACCTGAAAGGTAAACTCTGTTTCTCTCTCCACGGATTGTGCCTGGCCTGCAGAGTTTTCCTGCGTTTTCTGTTGTTAGATTCATTCACAGATTCAGACAGCTCCATTCACAGACTGAGAAAGTTCATTTCAGACACCTAGATAAAACCATTCACAGACACAGACAGTTCCATTCACAGACCCAGACAGCTCAATTTACAGACTCAGACAGCTCCATTCACAGACCCAGAAAGCTCCATTCAAAGACTCAGACAGCTCCATTCACAGACCCAGACAGCTCCATTCATGACACAGACAGCTCCATTCACAGACCCAGACAGCGCCATTTTTGACACAGACAGCTCCATTCACAGACACAGGCAGCTCCATTCACAGACCCAGACAGCTCCATTCACAGACTCGGACAGAACATTTCACAGACCTAGACAGCTCCATTCACAGATTGTGTCAGCTCCATTCACAGACCCAGACAGCTCCATTCACAGACCAAAAACAGCTCCATTCACAGACCCAGACAGCAACATTCACCGACATGGAAAGCTGATTACAAAAACACAGACAGCTGATTTCACAAATTCATTAAGTTCATTTCACTGACCCAGAGATTTCCATTCACAGACCCAGAAAGCTCATTTCACTGAACCAGACAGTTCCATTCACAGACCCAGACAGCTCCATTCACAGACGCCGAAAGATCATTTCACAGATCCAGACAGCTCCATTCACAGACCCGGACAGATCCATTCACAGACTCAGACAGATCCATTCACAGACTCAGACAGATCCATTCACAGACCCAGACAGCTCCATTCACTGACCCAGACAGCTCCATTCACAGACCCAGACAGCTCCAGTCACAGACCCAGACAGCTACATTCACCGACCCAGACAGCTCCATTCACAGACCCAGACAGCTCCAGTCAAAGACCCAGACAGCTCCAATCACAGACCGAGACATCTCCATTCACAGATCCAGACATCACCATTCACAGACCAGACAACTCATTTCACAGACTCAGACAGCTTCAATCACAGACCCAGACATCTCCATTCACAGACTCAGACAGCTCCAAACACAGACCCAGACAGCACATTTCACAGATCCAGACAGCTCCATTCACAGATTCAGATAGCTCATTTCACAGATTCAGACAGCTCATTTCACAGACCCAGACAGCTCCATTCACAGACACAGGCAGTTCCATTCACAGGCCCAGACAGCTCCATTCACTGACACAGACAGCACATTTCACAGACCCAGACAGCTTATTAACAGACACAGACAGCTCTATTCACAGACTCAGACAGCTCAATTCACAGACTCAGACAGCTCCATTCACTGACCCAGACAGCTCCATTCACAGACCCAGACAGCTCCAGTCACAGACACAGACAGCTCATTTCATCGACCAAGACAGCTCCATTTACAGACCCAGACAGCTCCATTGAAGATAGTTCTTCGACCTGAAAGGTAAACTCTGTTTCTCTCTCCACGGATTGTGCCGGGCCTGCAGAGTTTTCCTGCGTTTTCTGTTGTTAGATTCATTCACAGATTAAGACAGCTCCATTCACAGACTGAGAAAATTCATTTCAGACACCTAGATAAAACCATTCACAGACACAGACAGTTCCATTCACAGACCCAGACAGCTCCATTCACAGACTCCGAAAGTTCATTTCACAAATCCAGACAACTCCATTCACATACTCAGACAGATCCATTCACAGACTCAGAGAGCTCCATTCACAGACCCAGACAACTCCATTCACAAACCCAGCCAGCTCCATTTACAGACCCAGACAACTGCATTTACAGACATAGACAGCTCCATTTACAGACTCTGACAGCTCAATTCACAGACACAGACAGCTCCATTCAGAGACCCAGACAGCTCCATTTACAGACTCACGCAGCTCCATTCACAGACAAAGACAGCTCCATTCACAGACCCAGACAGCTCAATTTACAGACTCAGACAGCTCCATTCACAGACCAAGACCGCTCCATTCACAAACCCAGGCAGCTCCATTCACAGACCCAGAAAGCTCCATTCAAAGACTCAGACAGCTCCACTCACAGACCCAGACAACTCCAATCACAAACCCAGGCAGCTCCATTCAAAGATCCAGACAGCTCCATTCACAGACCCAGACAGCGCCATTTTTGACACAGACAGCTCCATTCACAGACACAGGCAGCTCCATTCACAGACCCAGAAAGCTCCATTCACAGACTCGGACAGAACATTTCACAGACCTAGACAGCTCCATTCACAGATTGTGTCAGCTCCATTCACAGACCCAGACAGCTCCATTCACAGACCAAACACAGCTCCATTCACAGACCCAGACAGCAACATTCACCGACATGGAAAGCTGATTACAAAAACACAGACAGCTGATTTCACAAATTCATTAAGTTCATTTCACTGACCCAGACATTTCCATTCACAGACCCAGAAAGCTCATTTCACTGAACCAGACAGTTCCATTCACAGACCCAGACAGCTCCATTCACAGACGCCGAAAGATCATTTCACAGATCCAGACAGCTCCATTCACAGACCCGGACAGATACATTCACAGACTCAGACAGATCCATTCACAGACTCAGACAGATCCATTCACAGACCCAGACAGCTCCATTCACTGACCCAGACAGCTCCATTCACAGACCCAGACAGCTCCAGTCACAGACCCAGACAGCTACATTCACCGACCCAGACAGCTCCATTCACAGACCCAGACAGCTCCAGTCAAAGACCCAGACAGCTCCAATCACAGACCGAGACATCTCCATTCACAGATCCAGACATCACCATTCACAGACCAGACAACTCATTTCACAGACTCAGACAGCTTCAATCACATTCCCAGACATCTCCATTCACAGACTCAGACAGCTCCAAACACAGACCCAGACAGCACATTTCACAGATCCAGACAGCTCCATTCACAGATTCAGATAGCTCATTTCACAGATTCAGACAGCTCATTTCACAGACCCAGACAGCTCCATTCACAGACACAGGCAGTTCCATTCACAGGCCCAGACAGCTCCATTCACTGACACAGACAGCACATTTCACAGACCCAGACAGCTTATTAACAGACACAGACAGCTCTATTCACAGACTCAGACAGCTCAATTCACAGACTCAGACAGCTCCATTCACTGACCCAGACAGCTCCATTCACAGACCCAGACAGCTCCAGTCACAGACCCAGACAGCTACATTCACCGACCCAGACAGCTCCATTCACAGACCAGGCAACTCATTTCACAGACTCAGACAGCTTCAATCACAGACCCAGCCAACTCCATTCACAGACTCAGACAGCTCCAAACACAGACCCAGACAGCACATTTCACAGATCCAGGCAGCTCCATTCACAGATTCAGACAGCTCATTTCACAGATTCAGACAGCTCATTTCACAAACCCAGACAGCTCCATTCACAGACACAGGCAGTTCCATTCACAGGCCCAGACAGCTCCATTCACTGACACAGACAGCACATTTTACAGACCCAGACAGCTTATTAACAGACACAGACAGCTCTATTCACAGACTCAGACAGCTCAATTCACAGACCCAGACAGCCCCATTCACAGACCCAGACAGCTCAATTCAGAGTCCCAGACAGCTCAATTCACAGACCCAGACAGCACCATTCACAGACCCAGACAGCTCCATTCACAGACCCAGACAGCTCCATTTGCAGACTCAGACAGCTCCATTCACAGACCCAGACAGCTCAATTCACAGACCCAGACAGATCCAATCACAGACCGAGACAGCTCCATTTGCAGACTCAGACAGCTCCATTCACAGACTCAGACAGCTCCATTCACAGACACAGACAGCTCCATTCACAGTCTCAGAAAGCTAATTTCACAGACCCAGACAGCTGCATTCACAGACTCAGACAGCTCCATTCACAGTCTCCGAAACTTAATTTCACATATCAAGACAGCTACATTCACAGATCCAGACAGATCCATTCACAGACTCAGACTGCAACATCCAGAGAAACAGACAGCAACATTCACAGCCATGGAAAGCTGATTTCAAAAACAAAGACAGCTCATTTCACAAACTCAGAAAGTTCATTTAATAGACCCAGACAGCTCCATTCATGACACAGACAATTCATTTCACAGATCTGTACAGCTCCAATCGCAGACTCAGTCATCTAAATTCACAGACCCAGGCATCTCCATTCACAGACACAGACAGCTCCATTCACAGACCCAGACAGTTCCATTCACAGACTCAGAATGTTCATTTCACAGAACCAGACAGATCATTTCACAGACCCAGACAGCTCATTTCACAGACCCAGACAGCTCCATTCACAGACTCTGACAGCTCCATTCACAGACCCAGACAGCTCATTTCACAGACCCAGACAGCTCATTTCACAGACTCAGACAACTCCATTCAAAGACCCAGACAGTTCCTTTCACTGACACAGATAGCACATTTCACAGACCCAGACAGTTTATTAACGGACACAGACAGCTCTATTCACAGACTCAGACAGCTCAATTCACAGACCCAGACAGCACCATTCACAGACCCAGACAGCTCCATTCAGAGACCCAGACAGCTCAATTCACAGACCCAGACAGCACCATTCACAGACCCAGACAGCTCCATTCACAGACTCTGACAGCTCCATTCACAGACCCAGACAACTCATTTCACAGATCCAGACAGCTCATTTCACAGACCCAGACAGCTCCATTCAAAGACCCAGACAGCTCCATTCACAGACTCAGACAGCTCAATTCACAGACCCAGACAGCTCCATTCACAGACCAAGACCGCTCCATTCACAAACCCAGGCAGCTCCATTCACAGACCCAGAAAGCTCCATTCAAAGACTCAGACAGCTCCACTCACAGACCCAGACAACTCCAATCACAAACCCAGGCAGCTCCATTCAAAGATCCAGACAGCTCCATTCACAGACCCAGACAGCTCCATTCATGACACAGACAGCTCCATTCACAGACCCAGACAGCTCCATTCACAGACTCAGACAGCTCCATTCACAGACCCAGACAACTCCATTCACAAACCCAGGCAGCTCCATTCAAAGACCCAGACAGCTCCATTCACAGGCACAGACAGCTCCATTCACAGACCCAGACAGCCCCATTCATGACACAGACAGATCATTTCACCGAGCCAGACAGCTCATTTCATCGACCAAGACAGCTCCATTTACAGACCCAGACAGCTCCATTGAAGATAGTTCTTCGACCTGAAACGTTAACTCTCTTTCTCTCTCCACGGATTGTGCCTGGCCTGCAGAGTTTTCCAGCGTTTTCTGTTGTTAGATTCATTCACAGATTCAGACAGCTCCATTCACAGACGCAGAAAGTTCATTTCAGAGACCTAGATAAAACCATGCACAGACACAGACAGTTCCATTCACAGACCCAGACAGCTACATTCACAGATTACGAAAGTTCATTTCACAGATCCAGACAGCTCCATTCACAGACCCAGACAGATCCATTCACAGACTCAGACAGCTCCATTCACAGACCCAGACAAATCCATTCACAAACCCAGCCAGCTCCATTTACAGACCCAGACAGCTGCATTTACAGACATAGACAGCTCCATTTACAGACTCTGACAGCTCAATTCACAGACACAGACAGCTCCATTCAGAGACCCAGACAGCTCCAATTACAGACTCTCGCAGCTCAATTTACAGACTCAGACAGCTCCATTCACAGAGCCAGACATCTCCATTCAGAAACCCAGGCAGCTCCATTCAAATACCAAGAGAGCTCAATTCACAGACCCAGACAGCTTCTTTCACAGACCCACACAGCTACATTCACAGACCGAGTCAGGTCCATTTACAGACTGTGGCAGCTCCATTCACAGACCCAGACAGCTCCATTCACAGACTCAGACAGCTCCATTCACAGACCCAGACAACTCCATTCACAAACCCAGGCAGCTCTATTCAAAGACCCAGACAGCTCCATTCACAGGCACAGACAGATCCATTCACAGATCGAGTCAACTCCATTTACAGACTGTGGCAGCTCCATTCACAGCCACAGGCAGCTCCATTCACAGACCCAGACAGCTCCATTCATGACACACACAGCTCCATTCACAGACACGGGCAGCTCCATTCACAGACCCAGACAGCTCCATTCATGACACAGACAGCTCCATTCACAGACAAAGGCAGCTCCATTCACAGACCCAGACAGCTCCATTCATGACACAGACAGCTGAATTCACAGACCCAGGCAGCTCCATTCACAGACTCAGAATGTTCATTTCACAGAACCAGACAGATCATTTCACAGACCCAGACAGCTCATTTCACAGACCCAGACAGCTCCATTCACAGACAATGACAGGTCCATTCACAGACCCAGACAGCGCCATTTTTGACACAGACAGCTCCATTCACAGACACAGGCAGCTCCATTCACAGACCCAGACAGCTCCATTCACAGACTCGGACAGCTCAATTCACAGACCCAGGCAGCTCCATTCACAGACACAGAGAGCTCCGTTCACAGACCCAGACAGCTCCATTCACAGACCCAGACAGCTCCATTCACAGACCCAGACAGCAACATTCACCGACATGGACAGCTGATTACAAAAACACAGACAGCTGATTTCACAAATTCATTAAGTTCATTTCACTGACCCAGACATTTCCATTCACAGACCCAGAAAGCTCATTTCACTGAACCAGATAGTTCCATTCACAGACCCAGACAGCTCCATTCACAGACCCATTCACTGACCAAGACAGCTCCTTCCACAGACACATACAGTTCCATTCACAGACCCAGACAGCTCCATTCACAGACGCCAAAAGATCATTTCACAGATCCAGACAGCTCCATTCACAGACCCAGACAGATCCATTCACAGACTCAGACAGATCCATTCACAGACTCAGACAGATCCATTCACAGACCCAGACAGCTCCATTCACTGACCCAGACAGCTCCATTCACAGACCCAGACAGCTTCAGTCACAGACCCAGACAGCTACATTCACCGACCCAGACAGCTCCATTCACAGACCCAGACAGCTCCAGTCAAAGACCCAGACAGCTCCAATCACAGACCGAGACATCTCCATTCACAGATCCAGACATCACCATTCACAGACCAGACAACTCATTTCACAGACTCAGACAGCTTCAATCACAGACCCAGACATCTCCATTCACAGACTCAGACAGCTCCAAACACAGACCCAGACAGCACATTTCACAGATCCAGACAGCTCCATTCACAGATTCAGATAGCTCATTTCACAGATTCAGACAGCTCATTTCACAGACCCAGACAGCTCCATTCACAGACACAGGCAGTTCCATTCACAGGCCCAGACAGCTCCATTCACTGACACAGACAGCACCTTTCACAGACCCAGACAGCTTATTAACAGACACAGACAGCTCTATTCACAGACTCAGACAGCTCAATTCACAGACTCAGACAGCTCCATTCACTGACCCAGACAGCTCCATTCACAGACCCAGACAGCTCCAGTCACAGACCCAGACAGCTACATTCACCGACCCAGACAGCTCCATTCACAGACCAGGCAACTCATTTCACAGACTCAGACAGCTTCAATCACAGACCCAGCCAACTCCATTCACAGACTCAGACAGCTCCAAACACAGACCCAGACAGCACATTTCACAGATCCAGGCAGCTCCATTCACAGATTCAGACAGCTCATTTCACAGATTCAGACAGCTCCTTTCACAAACCCAGACAGCTCCATTCACAGACACAGGCAGTTCCATTCACAGGCCCAGACAGCTCCATTCACTGACACAGACAGCACATTTTACAGACCCAGACAGCTTATTAACAGACACAGACAGCTACATTCACAGACCGAGTCAGGTCCATTTACAGACTGTGGCAGCTCCATTCACAGACCCAGACAGCTCCATTCACAGACTCAGACAGCTCCATTCACAGACCCAGACAACTCCATTCACAAACCCAGGCAGCTCCATTCAAAGACCCAGACAGCTCCATTCACAGACTCAGACAGCTCCATTCACAGACCCAGACAACTCCATTCACAAACCCAGGCAGCTCTATTCAAAGACCCAGACAGCTCCATTCACAGGCACAGACAGCTCCATTCACAGATCGAGTCAACTCCATTTACAGACTGTGGCAGCTCCATTCACAGACACAGGCAGCTCCATTCACAGACCCAGACAGCTCCATTCATGACACACACAGCTCCATTCACAGACACGGGCAGCTCCATTCACAGACCCAGACAGCTCCATTCATGACACAGACAGCTCCATTCACAGACAAAGGCAGCTCCATTCAGAGTCCCAGACAGCTCAATTCACAGACCCAGACAGCACCATTCACAGACCCAGACAGCTCCATTCACAGACCCAGACAGCTCCATTTGCAGACTCAGACAGCTCCATTCACAGACCCAGACAGCTCAATTCACAGACCCAGACAGATCCAATCACAGACCGAGACAGCTCCATTTGCAGACTCAGACAGCTCCATTCACAGACTCAGACAGCTCCATTCACAGACACAGACAGCTCCATTCACAGTCTCAGAAAGCTAATTTCACAGACCCAGACAGCTGCATTCACAGACTCAGACAGCTCCATTCACAGTCTCCGAAACTTAATTTCACATATCAAGACAGCTACATTCACAGATCCAGACAGATCCATTCACAGACTCAGACTGCAACATCCAGAGAAACAGACAGCAACATTCACAGCCATGGAAAGCTGATTTCAAAAACAAAGACAGCTCATTTCACAAACTCAGAAAGTTCATTTAATAGACCCAGACAGCTCCATTCATGACACAGACAATTCATTTCACAGATCTGTACAGCTCCAATCGCAGACTCAGTCATCTAAATTCACAGACCCAGGCATCTCCATTCACAGACACAGACAGCTCCATTCACAGACCCAGACAGTTCCATTCACAGACTCAGAATGTTCATTTCACAGAACCAGACAGATCATTTCACAGACCCAGACAGCTCATTTCACAGACCCAGACAGCTCCATTCACAGACTCTGACAGCTCCATTCACAGACCCAGACAGCTCATTTCACAGACCCAGACAGCTCATTTCACAGACTCAGACAACTCCATTCAAAGACCCAGACAGCTCCTTTCACTGACACAGATAGCACATTTCACAGACCCAGACAGTTTATTAACAGACACAGACAGCTCTATTCACAGACTCAGACAGCTCAATTCACAGAACCAGACAGCACCATTCACAGACCCAGACAGCTCCATTCAGAGACCCAGACAGCTCAATTCACAGACCCAGACAGCACCATTCACAGACCCAGACAGCTCCATTCACAGACTCTGACAGCTCCATTCACAGACCCAGACAACTCATTTCACAGACCCAGACAGCTCATTTCACAGACCCAGACAGCTCCATTCAAAGACCCAGACAGCTCCATTCACAGACTCAGACAGCTCAATTCACAGACACAGACAGCTCCATTCACAGACCCAGACAGCTCAATTCACAGACCCAGACAGCTCCATTCACAGACCCAGACAGATCCATTCACAGACTCAGACAGCAACATTCACCGACATGGAAAGCTGATTACAAAAACACAGACAGCTCATTTCACAAATTAATTAAGATCATTTCACTGACCCAGACATTTCCATTCACAGACCCACAAAGCTAATTTCACGACCCAGACAGCTCCATTCACAGAATTAGACAGCTCCATTCACTGACCAAGACAGCTCCTTCACAGACACAGACAGTTCCATTCACAGTCTGTCCCTCTCCCAGTACACACAAGCCTCCAGATAACCTCCCACGCTCTGATACAATGACAGTGGGACTCCTGGCCATTCACAGTCTGTCCCTCTCCCATTGCACACAATCCTCCAGATAACCTTCCCACGGTCTGATACAATGACAGTGGAAACCTGGCCATTCACAGTCTGTCCCTCTCCCAGTGCACACAATGCTCCGGATAACCTTCCTCTCCTCTCCATTGCACACAATCCTCCAGATAACCTTCCCACGGTCTGATACAATGACAGTGGAAACCTGGCCATTCACAGTCTGTCCCTCTCCCAGTGCACACAATGCTCCGGATAACCTTCCTACGGTCTGATACAATGACAGTGGGACTCCTGGCCATTCACAGTCTGTCCCTCTCCCATTGCAGACAATCCTCCAGGTAACCTCCCCACGGTCTGATACAATGACAGTGGGACTAGTGACCATTCACAGTCTGTCCCTCTCCCAGTAAACACAATCCTCCAGATAACCATCCCACGGTCTGATACAATGACAGTGGGACTAGTGACCATTCACAGTCTGTCCTTCTCCCAGTACACACAATCCTCCAGATTGTGTGTACTGGGAGAGGGACAGACTGTGAATGGCCCGGATCCCCCTGTCATTGGGGGATAAAATATAAAAACAGGGAGGTATTGCTGCAGTTGTATAGGGTATTGGTGAGACCGCACCTGGATTACTGCATACAGTTTTGGTGTCCATACTTAAGAAAATACATACTTTCTCTCGAGGCAGTACAAACAAGGTTCACTCGGTTAATTCCGGGGATGAGGGGGTGGACATACGAGGAGAGGTTGAGTAGATTGGGACTCTACTCATTGGAGTTCAGAAGAATGAGAGTCGATCTTATTGAAACATATAAGATTGTGAAGGGGCTTGATCGGGTGGACGCGGTGAGGATGTTCCCAATGATGGGTGAAACTAGAACTAGGGGACATAATCTTAGAATAAGGGGCTGCTCTTTCAAAACTGAGATGAGGAGAAACTATTTCACTCCGAGGGTAGTGGGTCTGTGGAATTTGCTACCCCAGGAAGCTGTGGAAGCTACTTCATTAAATAAATTTAAAACAGAAATAGACCGTTTCCTAGAAGTGAAGGGAATCAGGGGTTACGGGGAGCGGGCTGGAAATTGGACATGAGTTTGAGTTCGGATCGTTCAAGGCCCTGTGGGTGGCGGAGCGGGCCCAGGGGCTGAGTGGCTGAGTCCTGCTCCTGCTTCTTGTGTTCTTTAGAGTTGAGGTTGGATCAGATCAGCCATGATCTCATTGAATGGCGGAGCAGGCTCGAGGGGCCGATTGGTCTACTCCTGCTCCTATTTCTTATGTTCTTATGTAACCATCCCACGGTCTGATACAATGACAGTGGGACTAGTGGCCATTCACAGTCTGTCCCTCTCCCAGTACACACAGTGCTCCAGATAACCTTCCCGTGGTCTGATACAATGACAGTGGGACTCCTGGCCATTCACAGTCTGTCCCTCTTCCAGTACACACAATCCTCCAGATAACCATCCCACGGTCTGACTCAATGACAGTGGGACTAGTGACCATTCACAGTCTGACCCTCTCCCAGTATACACAGTGCTCCAGATAACCATCCCACGGTCTGATACAATGACAGTGGGATTAGTGACCATTCACAGTCTGTCCCTCTCCCAGTACACACAATCCTCCAGATAACCTTCCCACGGTCTGATACAATGACAGTGGGACTCCTGGCCATTCACAGTCTGTCCCTCTCCCAGTACACACAATCCTACAGATAACCATCCCATGGTCTGATACAATGACGAGGTGACTCCTGACCATTCACCGTCTGCCCCTCTCCCAGTACACACAATCCTCCAGATAACCTTCCCACTGTCTGATACAATGACAGTGGGACTCCTGGCCATTCACAGTCTGTCCCTCTCCCAGTACACACAATCCTACAGATAACCATCCCATGGTCTGATACAATGACGAGGTGACTCCTGACCATTCACCGTCTGCCCCTCTCCCAGTACGCACAATCCTCCAGATAACCTTCCCATGGACTGATACAATGACAGGGGGACTAGTGGCCATTCACAGTCTGTCCCGATCCTCCTTCTCGTGTCTTCTAGCTGCTCCCTTTGAAGATTGATCAATGAGATCCACTACTATTGTATAACCAGGGTCTTGTGTGGATTTGTAATGAGATATCTACAGTACAAAGCAGCGCTGATGGCATTAACCATCAGAGGGAAAATATCACTCTCAGAAATCTCTATGTTCAGTGAATGTGAGAATCAAGTGAGAATTTGAAACATTTTTTAGCTATTGTTGACTTTCCAGCGAGGTTTGCATTAACTGAGTTTTAATTTCTGCATGCATCTCTATTGAAGCTGTGAATTAAATCTTGCAATATTTTACTGAATAGTGAAATGGTATTGAGCAGTTGTTTTTTGTCACTACAACTAATACTGAGAACCACTTTCTGTCTCTTCTAATTGAAGATGTTCAACAGAAACACAAGGACAAACTCCGGGTTCAAACTGAGAGAGTGAACACTATCCTAATAAAGGAGAAGGTT
Source organism: Squalus acanthias (assembly GCA_030390025.1). Lineage (NCBI taxonomy): Eukaryota > Metazoa > Chordata > Chondrichthyes > Squaliformes > Squalidae > Squalus > Squalus acanthias. The sequence continues at coordinate 34,825 of JASTWF010000081.1, forward strand.
AAGGTTTTCCAGCTGGTTGATCGATACGCTGAGCTAACGGTCATTTCTACTGTTCGAGATCGGACTCTTGTAGAACATGAACTGCTGGCAAGAGGCCGAGACCATGAAGAGTGGAGAAAGAAACATCTCCAGGGAGAACTGGAGAAAATCCGAACTGATCAATTGTTCCACAGCAGTTTTTCCCGGAGAAAATCCAAATCTGGGAGTTCAGCAGCAGTGAGCGGACTCGCGGGGATTGGAAAAACAACAATGGTACAAAAGATTGTTCATGACTGGGCCACTGGGAAAATATACCCAAACTTTCAATTTGTTTTCAGTTTTAAATTCCGGGATTTGAACGCAATTAACGGTAAAATAAACCTGTGGAACCTGATACTCATTTCCTATCCTTACTTGGGGAATGTTCTTGGAGAGCTCTGGAAGATCCCAGAGGGATTGCTGTTTATATTCGTTGGTTTGGATGAATTCAACGACAGTATCGATTTTTCTGACAATCGGAGAAATACAGAACCTCAGTCCATGTGCACAGATCCCGAATGCCGATGTAAAGTGTCTGACATTGTGGACAGTTTAATACAGCACAAGCTGCTCCCAGGATGTTCAGTGCTAGTGACCAGCCGACTCACTGCATTACATTTATTGGAAAAGGCTGAGATCAGTGTCTGGGCTGAAATCCTGGGATTTGTTGGTGAAGAACGGAAGGAATATTTTAACAAGTTTTTTGAAGATCAGACGGTGGCAGCAGCTGTTTTCAAACACGTGGAAGAGAACGAAATCCTGTACACAATGTGCTACAACCCTTCCTACTGCTGGATCCTCGGTCTGTCACTGGGTCCCTTCTTTATACAAAGAGACAGGAATCAGCAGCGAGTTCCCAAGACGATCACCAACTATATTCCTACCAGAGAGATTGAAAGCCCCCGTGATGTGTTACTGAAGCTTGGTGAGATGGCCTTCACAGGAGTCTCCGAGAAGAAGATTGTGTTTGGAAATGGAGATTTGATTAAGTACAATCTGCAACCTTCCCAGTTCCTGTCCGGGTTCATGATGGAACTTTTGGAGAGAGATGAATCTGCGCAGAGTGTGGTGTACACATTCCCGCACCTCACCATCCAAGAGTTTGTAGCCGCACTGACACAATTCCTGACTCCAGATCCCGGGGACATCCTGAAACTCCTCAGGGAATCCCACAACAAGGAAGATAGGCGATTTGAGATATTTCTCCGTTTTGTTGCTGGTCTCTCCTCCCCACAGCCAGCTCGGCCCCTGGAGAAGTTTCTGGGTCCATTTCTTCATCAAACCACCTGCCGAGTGATTGACTGGGTGAAGGAGAAGTTTGAAGGACAGATTGGAAACACAGAGAGTGAAACTGGTCAAAGGAACCTCCTGAACACATTCCACTACCTGTTTGAGTCTCAGAATAAAGCACTGGCTCGGAACACAGTGGGATCTGTGGAATCACTTACATTTAGTAGATTGACATTGACTCCGATTGACTGTGCGGTCTTGTCTCATGTCATTGGACTCTGTGATACAATAAAATACCTCGATCTACAGGACTGCTACATTGAGTGTGAAGGACTCCAGCGGCTGGGACCCGTACTGCACAAATGCCGGGTGTTGAGGTAACTGTTTATTTGTCTAACTGTTGGGTGAATTGTAGAACAGTCACGGATTGTGTTGCTGCTCCGTAATGAAGGGAAACAAACAGTTCAGTTAAACCAGGGAGAAGCAGATTCAACACAAATATGACCAATAATAAGAGGATCGGTCAGTAATTCCCTAAGGACTGGAGAATCTAAAATGGATCCTTGTGAAAAGTAGTGATTTTACAGTCTTTATCAGATCAGCAAATACAGGTCACTGAGAGTCTGATAATTTAATTACAATAAATCATATTTAATAAGGGTGGACAGTGGAATGTAAACATAAAATATAATCCGGCAGTAAAGATAAAATTAATTTAAAATGTTTTCCACATCCACCATTTCAACTAGAAACAGGAGAGAAACCCGAGTTTAAATCACTAACAGTTCGATATTTACTCCAATACCGTGCAGGGTGTGTCCTGTCGAGGGGGTAGTTTCCTGGATTGGGAATATTGGGGAATCGGGAATTCTTTCAGCTGTTAATGTTTACAATTATTCACAGTCCTGAACATTGAGTAAAGATTGATATTCAGGATCTTAAACCTGCCGGTGAAAAGGTTCCAATCTAACTGGAGTACAGACACACACCGGCCAGCGGTAGGACCTCGCACACAGCGGGCGGCTCCTGGGTAAACCGGGGGCAGTGAAACCGGGAATTCCCCATAATCCACCCCCTGTGTGTGAGGCTCCGCTCGGGGAGGGAACTTCCGAAAATTCCCCAAAAACTGTCGGGCCAGTTACACCTGAAATAAATGTAGAGCCAGTTTAATGGGAATAAAGTGAGAGACTCCCCTCCCCTATAAACTAGGAGCACAGGGACATTTAAAACTTGTAACGGAACAGAATAAACTCTATTGCTGCTATTGACAAACATTCACTATAAGCCCTCTGACTCCCACATATACCTGGAATATAATTCATCCCACCTCACTTCCTATAAGGACGCTGGCCCATTCTCCCAGTTTTTCTGACAATGCCACGTTCCATACTAGTGCTTCCGACATGTCTTCCTTATTCCTCATCCGAGGATTCCCCTCTACTGTGGTTGACACGGATCTTGACCGTGTCCGTTCTATTTCCCGCACTTCTGCTCTCACCCCTTCCCCTCCCTCCCAGAACCACGATAGGGTTCCCCTTTTCCTCACCTTTCACCCCACCAGCCTCCACATTCAACGGATCATCCTCCGCCATTTCCGCCACTCCAGCGTGATCCCAGCACTAAACACATCTTCCCCTCAACTCCCCTTTCAGCATTCCGAAGGGATCACTCCCTCCGCGACACCCTGGTCCACTCCTCAATCATCCCCAACATCCCTTCCCCTTCCCACAGCACCTTCCCGTGCAAGTGCAGGAGATGCTTCTCCTGCCCGTTTACCTCTGCCCTTCCCACTGTCCAGGGCCCCAAACACTCCTTCCAGGTGAAACAGCGATTTACTTGTACTTCTTGCAATTTAGTATACTGTATTCGCTGCTCACGATGCGGTCTCCTCTACATTGGGGAGGCCAAACGCAGATTGGGTGACCGCTTTGCGGAACACCTCCGTTCATTCCGTAAGTTTGACCCCGAGCTTCTGGTCACCTATCGCTTTAATTCTCTGCTCCACTCCCACTCTGATCTCTCTATTCTCGGCCTCTTACACTCTTCCAACAAAGTACAACATTAGATCGAGGAACAGCACCTCAACTTTCAATTAGGCACTTTATAGCCTTCTGGACTCAACATCGAGTTTAACAATTTCAGACTATAACCTCGGCCCCTATTGTATTTTTTCATTATTGTTTTTTCCTTTTCCATTTTTTCCCCTTTATGACAGCTGTTGATGATTCTGCCATTGCCATTCACAACTCATCTAGATTCATCTTTTGATTTTAACTTTTCCCATTACCATCACCTTTTGCTTGCACCATCATCCCTTTTGTCTTTTAATCTCTCCTGTCTTCCACCCTATCACAGACCTTCCCTTTTGTTCTTTCCTCCGCTCCCCCCACCTTTCCCGGCCCCGACACTGGTTTAAAAATCTGTTATATCTGTAACTTTTTCCAGTTCTGACCAAGGGTCCTCGACCTGAAACATTAACTCTGTTTCTCTCTCTATAGATGCTGCCTGACCTGCTGGGTATTTCCAGCATTTCCTGTTTTTATTTCAGAATAAATTCTCCGTGTTATATAAAATCCTGGGTGACTGATTTTACAGCAGCAGTTAGCGTTTCACAATATAACTCACCCCGAGATATTCTACACATTAATATAATGCACAGAGTATAAAGCACAGGGAATCACCACTTTATCATTTCATTCTGGGAAAATCGCCCCATTCCCAGAAAATCCGGGATTTAAGGAGCAGCAGAAATGAGTCAAGTTTCTCCAAACATGACGGGGCCGGTCACTGAGCTCCAGGAGGGTAATTCTGATCATCAGGGAATGAAACCGGACTGAGGGACACCCGGCACGACTCCGGCCCCGACCCGACCCCACCCGCCATCGGCCCCGGCACCACCCGACCCCGACCCGACCCGCCACCGACCCCGGCCCCACCCCCGACTCCACCCCCGACCCGACCCGACCCGACCTCGCCACTGGCCCGGCCCGACCCGACCCCGGCCCCACCCGACCCGACCCCGGCTACACCCCCGACCCTGCCCGACCCGCCACCGACCCCGGCCCCACCCCCGACTCCACCCCCGACCCGACCCGACCCGACCTCGCCACTGGCCCGGCCCCACCCGGCCCGACCCGACCCCGGCCCCACCCGACCCGACCCCGGCTACACCCCCGACCCTGCCCGACCCGCCACCGACCCCGACCCCGACTCGCCCAGGGGGGAAATCGCGGGGGGAAACCGGGTTATTAATGTCATGAAGTACTTTCAGTGATTGCTGTAATATCCGAGAGAGAAAAATATATCAGATCCGGGCTTTGATTCAGTTTGTTTCTCTCTGTTTGTGTTTAGACTGAGTGACATTAACCTGGGAGTTTCAGGAGAGAAACTAGTGTCTGCGGCTCTGAGGAACCCGGACTGTAAAATACAGAAAGTGGAGTAAGTACCAGACTGTGTGAGATTGTGTTTATTATAACTGGATGGCTGACACTGAACATTATTATTAGTATCAGTAATAGTGTTATTAATAAACTCTGGGGATTTACTCTGATTCCTGTTATTTCTCCCTCTGATCCCCAGGCTACGGAGAGTGGGTCTCACAGATTCTTGTGCCGAGGATCTCGCCTCCGCTCTCAGTACAAACCGCTCACTGACGGGTCTGGACCTGGGCCGCAATAAACTGGGATATTCAGGAGTGAAACTACTGTCTGCGGCTCTGGGGAACTCGGACTGTAAAATACAGAAACTGTGGTAAGTACCAGACTGTGTGAGATTGTGTTTATAATAACTGGATGTCTGACACTGAACATTATTATTAGTATCAGTAATAGTGTTATTAATAAACTCTGGGGATTGAATCTGATTCCTGTTATTTCTCTCTCTGATCCACAGGCTGGGTGATGTCGGTCTCACAGATTCTTGTGCCGGGGATCTCGCCTCCGCTCTCAGTAAAAACCGCTCACTGACGGAGCTGGACCTGGGGAATAATAAACTGGGAGATTCAGGAGTGAAACTACTGTCTGCGGCTCTGAAGAACCCGGACTGTAAAATACAGAAACTGGAGTAAGTACCAGACTGTGTGAGATTGTGTTTATAATAACTGGATGTCTGACACTGAACATTATTATTAGTATCAGTAATAGTGTTATTAATAAACTCTGGGGATTGACTCTGATTCCTGTTATTTCTCTCCCTGATTCCCAGTCTAGGGTCTGTCGGTCTCACAGATTCTTGTACCGAGGATCTCGCCTCCGCTCTCAGTACACTCCGCTCACTGACGGTTCTGGACCTGGGATTAAACTCCTTCACAGACCGATCTGTCCCCGCTCTCAGCCGCCTCACACTGACCTGCCAGAGTCTGGAGCGGATCGAGTGAGTGTTTGTGTTAATGTTTAATGTAATAAATAAAATATCAATGGGATCCAGTCACTGTGGGTAATATTGGTCTGTAATTATTATTGAAATATTAACCCCAGTCTCGCGGTTATTTACACTGATGTTCAATCTGTTTATTTCCTGTTTAATCTTTAATCTGTTTCAGGCTGTGGGGGAATCGTTTCAGTTTCACCGGACAGAGACTCGTGAGGGCGCTGCAGGGAGCAAGACCCGGATTGAGAGTGATTGTTACTGATTTAATTTAATTTTAGGGTTTCCCGCTCGAGCTGATCACGTCATCGCCCATTGTGAGGTCAGAGACCCTGCCACAGGGTCACGTGACTCAGCTGCTCCCAGGCTGCACCCCTTTCAAAATGGATGTGAGAGTGTGAGTTTCTGCAAATTGCAGAGTCTGTTTGAGTGTGTCTGTATGTGTGTGAGTTTCTGCAAATTGCAGAGTCTGTCTGAGTGTGTCTATATGTGTGTGAGTTTCTGCAAATTGCAGAGTCTGTCTGAGTGTGTCTGTCTGTCATTTTGGTTTGAATCTTCCAACTCGGCAGTCATCCCTCTGCAGGCTGGCCAGGCTGTGACTTTGTGTGTGACAAGGCAGGCTGGCAGGCAGAGAGAGACATCAAGACAACATGCAGAATAAAATACTTAAAACTGTCTGTTTGCTTTTAAACTCCCAAACAGAGCAGAGCTATTAAATAAATCAACTTTCTTTCTTTGCTGACAGTGATTTGTGGCAATGTTGCAGGCTGGCTGTGTGTGTGTGAGAGAGACAGAGACAGACAGACAGCAAAAGCTGTTTATGCAGGGCTTGTCTGTGTGCAAGTTATCTGCCGTGTGCATTGGTACTGCATCTCTTGTCTGAAAACAACTGAAAGTATACACCATTTGATCATACTGATTTAATTCCAGGCTGCACTGTGGTGGGATCTTACTTTGCCTTTCTTTCAAGAATTTTGTAAAAAGCAATTCTACATATATACATCAAGCCATTTGATAATTTTCTGGACAGGACTTTATTGGGGAATGTTTGTGGAGTGTTTCATGGCACATCCTGCTGTGGGATCTTACTGTCCCCTTTACCCCAACTCAAACAAGACAAGACATTTGCTAAAAAAAATTATATATATTTTTTAAATTATTTTCAGAATAATCCATTAGATTTTTTTCTGGACTGGGCTTTATTGGGGAATGTGCTTGGGTTGTTTTCAGAGCAAAAGCTGCTGTGCGATCTTTACATTCATTTTATTACACTCCAGGCAAACCACAGACAGGCAGACATTTAGTTAACAGAAGTAAAGTATATATATTTTTATTTATTCCTGATTGTATTTACTGCTCTCACCCTCCCGGGCTTTAATTTCCTCTCGGGGACCCGGAATTCTGGGGCCTCGGCTTCACTTCTTCCTGTTTGATTGTCCTCATCAAACATGGACGCACAGCGAGGAAGAGACATCATCAAAAATTGACACTCCCAGGCTCCACATCTTTCAAAATGGATGCGTGTGTGTGAGGATGAGTTTCTGCAAATTGCAAAGTCTGTGTGAGTGTGTGTGTCATGTTACTATAACTTTTAGTTCTATGTGGGTGGGAGGGAGACTGTTTGAGAGTGAGAGAGACATGAAATCAAAAGACAAGTAGCTCGAGGAACAGCACCTCATCTTTCGTTTAGGCACTTTACAGCCTTCAGGACTCAATATCGAGTTCAACAATTTCAGATCATAACCCCGGCCCCTACCACATATGTATACATTTTATCCACTCTTTTGGTTCGTGCCTTTTTCCTTTTTCTTTCTCTCTCTCCCCCTACGGCAGCTGTCTCTCATTCTGCCAGCATTTCACACTTCACCTTTTGTTTCTTAACCTGTCCCATTACCATCTCGTCTTGCCTTGAGCATCTCTTAATGTCTCAACTTACTATAGACCATCCCTTTTGTTCTTTTATTCCTCCCCCCGGCCTCCCTCTTGCATTTTTATCTGTTTATTTCCTGCTCTTCCAGTGCCGACGAAGGGTTTTGACCTTAAACGTTAACTCTGTTTCTCTCTCCACGGATGTTGTCTGGCCTGCTGAGTTTTTCCAGCGTTTTCTGTTGTTATTTAGCAGAATAGAAAGCCTGTTTCTGTAGGCCACAACGTGAAAAATAAGATACTGAAAAGTCTCTTGTTGGTTTTAATCTTCCAACACGGCTGTCATCCCTCTGCAGGCTGGCCAGGGTGTGTGTGTGTGTGTGTGAGAGAGAGGGAGAGAGCTGGTGTTTGTGTGAGATGTGGTCTGCTGTCTTATTACCTGCTGTTGTTGTATTAAACCCTAGTGATTTCATTCTGGCCTGGTCCACATGTAATGCTGTTGTGTATCACTTCATTGCACTTTATTTAATTTCACTTCACTTCAAGACCGACAGTCTGTCAGTGAAATACTGAAAATGTCTTTGTGGACTGTCTGACAATAAAAGCTGTCTGGGATCTTTGCATTCTTTTTATTCCACTCTACTCAAATCAACACAAGGCAGACAGGCTGGCAGGCAGTGAGAGAGACTCATGAAATCAATACAACATGCAGAATAGAAATAAAAACAGAAAATGCTGGAAATACTCAGTATGTTAGGCAGCATCAGTGGAGTTACAGAGAAACAGAGTAAATGTTTCAGCTCGATGACCTCTCGTCAGAACCTTGCCAGAATCTGACAAAAGGTGATCGAGCTGAAATAGTAACTCTGTTTCTCTCTCTCTCCACAGATGCTGCCTTATCTGCTGAGTATTTCCAAAACTTTCTGATTTTATTTCAGATTTCCCACATCCGCAGCATTTGCTTTTGATGCAGAATAGAAAGCCTGTTTTTGTAGGCCGCAAACTGAAAAGATAAAATACTGGAAAATGTTTGTTTGCTTTTAAACTGCCAAACAGCGCAGAGCAATGATATAAATCAACTTTCTTTCATTGCTGACAGTGATTTGTGGCAATTTTAAGACTGGCCTGTGTGTGTGTGAGTGAGAGAGAGAGACAGACAGCAAAAGCTGGTGTGTATGCAGGGCTTGTCTGTGTTCAAGTTATCTGCCGTATGCATTGGTACTGCATCTCATGTCTGAAAAAAGCAGAAAGTAAACTCCATTAGATCATACTGATTTAATTCCAGACTGCAATGCAGTGAGATCTTACTTTGCCTTTCTTTCCAGAATTTTGTAAAAAGCAAATCTACATATATACATCAAGCCATTTGATATTTTTCTGGACTGGACTTTATAGGGGAATGTTTGTGGAGTGTTTCATGGCATTTCTTGTGGTGGGATCTTACTCTCCCATTCATCCCAACACAAACAAGAGAGACTTTTGTAAAAAAAAAGGATATATTATATTTTTTAAATTATTTTCAGAATAACCCATTTGATTTTTTCTGGCCTGGGCTTTATTGGGATTGTTTTCAGAGCAAAACCTGCTGTGCGATCTTTCCATTCATTTTATTACACCCCAGGCAAACCACAGACAGGCAGACATTTAATTAACAAATGTAATGTACATGTATTATTATTTATTCCTGATTGTATTTACTTCTTTTCACACTCCTGGGCTTTCATTTCCTCTCAGGGACCAGGATTTGAGGGGCCTCGGCTTCACTTCTTCCTGTTGAATTGCCCTCATCGAATATGGCCGCACAGCCAGGAAGGGACATCATCAAAAATTGACACTCCCAGGCTGCACCCCTTTCAAAATGGATGTGAGAGTGGGTCTGTATGTGTGTGGGTGTCTGTGTGTCTGCAAATTGCATAGTCTGTGTGAGTGTGTGTGTCATGTTATTGTAAATTTTAGGTAAATGTGGGGGGGAGGGAGACTGTGTGAGTGACAGTCAGACAGAGAGTCAGTCAGAGCGAGAGAGACATGAAATCAAAAGGCAAGTAGCAGAATAGAAAGCCTCTTTCTGTAGGCCACAAAGTGAAAATATAAGATACTGAAAAGTGTCTTTTTCGTTTTAATCTTCCAACAAGGCAGTCATCTCTCTGCAGGCTGGCCAGGCTGTGAGTGTGTGTGTGTGTCAGAGAGAGAGAGAGGGCAAAAGCTGGTGTTTGTGTGAGATGTGGTCTGCTGTCTTATTACCTGCTGTTGTATTAAACCCCATTGATTTCATTCTGGCCTGGTCCACATGTAATGCTGTTGTGTATCACTTTATTGCACTTTATTTCATTTCACTTCACTTCAAGACAGACAGTCTGTCAGTGAGATACTGAAAATGTCTTTTTGGACTGTCTGACAATAAAAGCTGCTCTGAGATCTTTTCATTCTTTTTATTCCACACTACTCAAATCAAGACAAGGCAGGCAGGCTGGCAGGCAGTGAGAGAGACACATGAAATCAAGACAACATGCAGAATAGAAATGAAAACAGAAAATGCTGGAAATACTCAGTATGTTGGGCAGCATCAGTGGAGATACAGAGAAACAGAGTAAATGTTTCAGCTCGGTGACCTTTCGTCAGAACCTTGCCAGAATCTGAAAAAAGGTAATCGAGCTGAAATATTAACACTGTTTCTCTTGCTCTCCACAGATGCTGCCTTACCTGCTGAGTATTTCCAACATTTTCTGATTTTATTTCAGATTTCCCACATCCACAGCATTTGCTTTTGATGCAGAATGGAAAGCCTGTTTCTGTAGGCCACAAACTGAAAAGATAAAATACTGGAAACTGTTTGCTTTTAAACTGCTAAACAGAGCAGAACAATGATAGAAATCCACCTTCTTTCATTGCTGACAGTGATTTGTGGCTATTTTAAGGCTGGCTGTGCATGTGTGTGTGTGAGAGAGAGAGAAACAGACAGACAGCAAAAGCTGGTGTGTATGCAGGGCTTGTCTGTGTTCAAGTTATCTGCCATGTGCATTGGTACTGCATCTCATGTCTGAAAAAAACAAAGTACATACCATTAGATCTTGTTAATTTAATGCAAGACTGCACTGTTGTGGGATCTTACTTTGCCTTTCTTTCAAAAATGTTGTAAAAAGCAAATCTACATATATACATCTAGCCATTTGATATTTTTCTGGACTGGACTTTATTGGGGAATGTTTGTGGAGTGTTTCATTGCACATCCTGCTGTGGGATCTTACTCTCCCCTTCAGCCCAACCCAAACAAGACAAGACATTTGTTATAAAAGGTATATATTTTATTTTTAAAATTATTTTCAGAATAATACATTTGATTTTTTTCTGAACTGGGCTTTATTGGGGAATGTGCTTGGGATATTTTCAAAGCAAAAGCTGCAGTGCAATCTTTCCATTTATTTTATTACACTCCAGGCAAACCACAGACAGGCAGACATTTAATTAACGGAAGTGAAGTATATATATTCTTTATTCCTGATTGTATTTACTTCTTTTCACCCTCCCGGGCTTACATTTCCTCTCGGGGACCCGGATTTCTGGGGCCTCGGCTTCACTTCTTCCTGTTGGATTGTCCTCATCAAACATGGTCACACAGCCAGGAAGAGACATCATCAAAAATTGACACTCCCAGGCTGCACCCTTGGATGTGTGTGTGTGAGTTTCTGCAAATTGCAGAGTCTGTGTGTCATGTCACTGTAAGTTTTAGTTCACTGTGGATGGGAGGGAGAGTGTGTGAGTGAGAGACAGACAGACAGATAGCCAGTGAGAGAGCGAGGTATGAAATCAAAAGGCAAGATGCAGAATAGAAAGCCTGTTTCTGTAGGCCACAAAGTGAAATGATAAGATACAGAAAAGTGTATTTTTGGTTTTAATTTTCCAACATGGACGTCATCATTCTGCAGGCTGGCCAGGCTGTGTGTGTGTGTGTGAGTGAGAGAGAGAGGGAGGGAGGGAGGTCAAAAGCTTGTGTTTGTGTGAGATGTGGTCGGCTGTCCTATTATCTGCTGTTGATGTATTAAACCCTATTGATTTCATTCTGGCCTGGTCCACATGTAATGCTGTTGTGTATCACTTTATTGCTCTTTATTTCACTTCACTTCAAGACAGACAGTTAGTCAGTGAGATACTGGAAAATTCTTTGTGGACTGTCTGACAGTAAAAGCTGCTCTGGGATCTTTGCATTCCTATTATTCCACTCCAAACAAATCAAGACAAGGCAGGCAGGCAATGAGAGAGACAAATGAAATTAAGACAACAGGCAGAATAGAAATAAAAACAGAAAATGCTGGAAATACTCAGCAGGTCAGGCAGCGTCTGTGGAGAGATGGAGATGCATAGTTAACATTTCAGTTCGATGACCTGTCGTCAGAACCTTGCCAGAATCTGACGAAAGGTCATCAAGCTGAATTAACTCTGTTTCTCTCTCTCTCCACAGATGCTGCCTGACCTGCTGAGTATTTCCAGCATTTTCTGTTTTAATTTCAGATTTCCAGCATCCGCAGTTTTTTGCTTTTGATGCAGGATAGAAAGCCTTATTCTGTAGGCCGCAAAATGGAAAGATAAGATATGGGAAAGTGTTTTTTTACTTTTAAACTGCCAAACACAGCAGAGCAATGAGAGAAATCAACTTTCTTTCATTGCTGACAGTATTGTGTGGCAATTTTGCAGACTGGCCTGTGTGTGTGTGTGAGAGACAGACAGACAGACAGTAAAAGCTGGTGTGTATGCAGGGCTTGTCTGTGTTCAAGTTATCTGCTGTGTGCATTGGTACTGCATGTCTTGTCTGAAAAAACAGAAAGTGTACTCCATGAGATCATACTGATTTCATTCCAGACCGCTCTGCTGTAGGATCTTACTTTGTCTTTCTTTCAAGACTTGTAAAAATCAAAGCTACATATATACAACAAGCCATTTGATTTTTTTCTGGACTGGACTTTATCGTGGAATGTTTGTGGGAAGTGTCAGAACATATCCTGCTGTGGGACCGTACTCTCCCTTTAATTCCCAACCCAACTAAGTCAAGACAAGACTTTTGTAAAAACAAAGTATATATATATTATATTTATTTTATTATTTTCAGAATAATCTATTTGATGTTTTTTCTGGACTGGGCTCTATTGGAGAATGTTTGTCGAGTGTTTTCAGAGCAAAAGCTGCTGTGAAATATTTCCATTCATTTCATTCCACTCCACTCAAATCACAGAATGCAGACATTTCATTTACAGAAGTAAAGAACAAATGTTATTATTATTATTTATTCTTGATTTTATTTGCTTCTTTTCACCCTCATTCCATGCCCATCTCTTGGGGCATCAATCACCCCCTACATGCATTTCACCCCCTCCAATCCCCCAGCCCCTTGTGGTCCTGAGCTCCACACTCAGTCACTCATACACAGGAGCCGAGCTGGCGAGCTGCAGCCACCATTCCTTCCTTCCTGCCTTCCTGCACCATGTGCTGCCTGCCTGGGTATGTGTGAGCAGCAGCACAGCCGGTGAGCGGCTCCAGACAATGGCACAAAGCAGCGGGGCGGGAACCCACCCTGCAACACAAGTGGCGCACATTTAAAATCACAGTCCACCGCAAAGCGCAATTATACTGCAAAGTGCTATTCCATTGCAAAGGACTATTATATTGCAAAGGAGTATTATATTGCAAGTTGCTATTTCATGGCAAAGGACTATTATATTGCAAAGTGCTATTCCATTGCAAAGGACTACTATATTGCAAAGTGCTATTTCATTGCAAATGACTATTATATTGCAAAGGACTATTCCATTGCAAAGGAATATTATATTGCAAGGTGCTATTCCATTGCAAATGACTATTATATTGCAAAGTGCTATTCCATTGCAAAGGACTATTATATTGCAAAGGACTATTCCATTGCAAAGGACAATTATATTGCAAGGTGCTATTCCATTGCAAATGACTATTATATTGCAAAGTGCTATTCCATTGCAAAGGATTATTATATTGCAAAGTGCTATTCCATTGCCAAGGACTATTATATTGCAAGTTGCTATTTCATTGCAAAGGACTACTATATTGCAAAGTGCTATTCCATTGCAAAGGACTATTCCATTGCAAAGTGCTATTCCATTGCAAATGACTATTATATTGCAAAGTGCTATTCAATTGCAAATGACTATTATATTGAAAAGATCTATTCCATTGTAAAGTGCTATTCCATTGCAAAGGACAATAATAAAATTATATAAATTTCCCGCATAGAAGGAGGCCATTCGGCCCGTCGGGCCCGTGCCAGCTCTCTGCAAGAGAACTCCAACTAGACCCACTCCCCTTCCCTGTCCCCATAACTCTGAGATTTTTTACTTCACGTACTTATCCAATTCCCTTTTGAAAACCACGATTGAATCTGCCTCCACCACCTTTTCAGGCAGGGCATTCCAGATCATAACCACTCGTTGCATCATTTTTTTTTCCAAATGTCGTCTTTGGTTCTTCTGCCAATCACCTTAAATCTGTGTCCTCTGGTTTGCGACCCTTCCGCCAATGGGAAAAGTTTCGCTCTCTCTACTCTGACTATACACCTCATGATTTTGAACACCTCTATCAAATCTCCTCTCAAACTTCACTGCTTTAAAGAGAACAACCCCAGCTTCTCCAGTCTATCCATGTAACTGAAGTCCCTCATACCTGGAACCATTCTTGTAAATCTTTTCAGCATCCTCACTGAGGTCTTCACATCCTTCCTAAAGTGTAGTGCCATGAATTGGACACAATGCTGCAGTTGAGACCGAAATAGTGTTTTGTAAAGGTTCATCATAACTTCCGTGCTTTTCTACTCTCTGGCTCTATTTATGAAGCCCAGGATCCTGCTTTCTCAACCTACCCTGCCACCTTCAACGATTTGTGCACATATAACCCCAGGATTCTCTGTTCATGCACCCCCTTCAGAATGGCACCCTTTAGTTTATATTGCCTCTTTTCATTCTTCCTACCGAAATGTATCATTCGCACGTTTCTGCGTTAAATTTCATCTGCCAGGTGTCCAGCAATTCAGTCAGCCTATCTATGTCTTCTTGAAGTCTATCACTATCCTCCTCACTGTTCACTATACTTCCAAGTTTTGTTTCATCTGCAAATTTTGAAATTGTGCCCTGTATAACCAAGTCCAAGTCATTAATATATATCAAGTAAAGCAGTGATCCTGGTCCCGGCCCCTGGGGAAAACCACTGCATACTTTCCTCCAGTCTGAAAAACAACCGCTCACCACTACTCTCTGGGCCAGAAATTCGTCTCTCCAGCTTCCCGTGGGTGCAAGCATCGCGCGCGTACTTACCTACCGTGCCTGCCGTTGTGCTTCGAGCCACGAGGAATTCGGATCCTGGGCCTCCTGCAGCTGCCGGCGCGCAGTGCTCGCGTATCGCAGGGGCGCAGTTAGTTCGAAGCGTCCCCTGGGATCACGTGGGCCATGGAGAGCCAATCCTAGCAGGGAATTTTCATTCAAAGATTTCACAGGAAGACCTGTCAAATCTATGAATAGAGATCGGTCGCTAAACCAGACTAAAACTTCAAATAAATTTTAAAAAATACATCACATTTTTAAAATAACTATAAATTACATAAATTAACTACTTTAAACAAAAGTTAAAATTTTTGAAAAAATTAATTTCACTTTTTAACGGTGCTAAAAATAAACTTTCCTTTCTTTAAAGTATGTAAAAAACATAAACCTGTTGAAAAAATGTTTAAATTGTACTTAATTAGCCACTTACCTTGTTAAAAACAGGTCTTGCACCTCCTTTTTAAATGTGCAGCTTCTCCATACTTACCCTCATGGAGAAAGCTGAAAAAGAACGAAGTTTGCTGCGTGCGCGCTGCCTTTCCCACGCACGTGTTCAACCTCTGAACCCCTTCCTTCAGGGGAACGGAAGTTCCGGTTTCCCGCGCATGCGCAGTGCATGCAGGAAACCAGCACTTCAGGTGGCCTTACGGGTGAGAACACAGCGCATACTCACCCGACAAGAGCTGAATTTCTGGCCCTCTGTTTACTGTCACTTAGCCAATTTCGTACCATGCTGCCACTGTCCCTTTTATTCCATGGGCTTCAACTTTTCTGCAATCCTATTATCTAGCACTTTATCAAACGCCTTTTTGAAGTCCATGTACACCACCTCAACCGCATTGCCCTCATCAACACTCTCTGTTACCTCATCAAAAAACTACTCAAGTTAGTTAAACATGATTTGCCTTTGACAAATCCGTGCAGGCTTTCCATAGTTAATCCACACTTGTCCAAGTGACTGTTACTTATGTCCCGGATTATCGTTTCTAAAAGCTTCCCCACTATCGGGGTTAAACTGGCTGGTCTGTAGTTGCTGGGTTTATCCTTCCAGCCTTTTTTTGAACAAGGGTGTAACATTTGCAATTCTCCTTTCCTCTGGCATCACCCCTGTATATAAAGGGGATTGGAAGATTATGGCCAGTACCTCCGCAATTTCCACCATTACCACCCTCAGTATCCTAGAATGCATCCCATCCCGTCCTGGTGACTTATCTACTTTAAGTTCTGCCAGCCATTCTTCTACCTCCTCTTTACCTATTTTTATCCCATCCAGTATCTCATCTACCTCCTCATTTATTATGACTTTGGCAGCATTCCTTCCTTGGTAAAGACAGATGTAAATGAATTAATTTAGTACCTCAGCCATGCCCTCTGCTTCCATGCGTAGGTCTCCCTTTTGGTCCCTAAACGGTCCTACCCCTCCTCTTACTACCCGTTTATTATTTATATGCATATACAAGACTTTTGGATTGCATTTTATGTTAGCTGTCAGTCTATTCTCCTGCTCTCTTTTCCCCTCTTATTTCCTTTTTCACTTCAACTCTGAACTTTCTATATTCAGCCTGGTTCTCACTTGTATTCTCAATCAGACATCTGTCATACTCCCCCTTTTCCTCCTTCATCTTATTCTCTATCTCTTTCATCATCCAGGGAGCTCTGGCTTTTGTTGCCCTACCGTTCCCCCTTGTGGGAAAGTACCTCGGCAGTACCCAAACCATCTCCTCTTTAAAGGCAGCCCCTTGTTCAATTACAGTTTTGCCTGCCAATCTTTGATTCCAATTTACCCAGGCCAGATCAGTTCTCAAACCACTGAAATTGGCCTTCCTCCAAATAACTATTTTTACTCTAGATTGCTCCCTGTCCTTTTTTAATAGCTAATCTAAACCTTATGATTCTATGATCACTGTTCCCTAAATGTTCCCCAACAGAAATTGCTCCACTTGACCCACCTCATCCCCCAGAAGCAGATTTAGCAATCTCCCCTTCCTCGTTGGGACGGAAACATACTAATCAAGAAAGTTCTCCTGAACACACTTCAGAAATTGGTTCCCCTCTCTGCCCTTTACACGATTTCTATCCCAGTCTATATTAGGATATTTGAAGACCTCTTTTTCTGTCCTCTATTTCTAATTGAAAAGTTACCGTGTACCTCTTTCTTCCCCATTCTCTATTTCCAAATAAACAGTCACTGTGTTCCGCTAAATTTCCCAGCCCTCTATTTCTATTTGAACAGTTGTTGTGTTCCCCATAATCGTCCTGTCCGCTATATCTAACTAAACAGTTACTGTGTCCCCCTTACTTCCTCTGTTCTCTGTTTCTAATTAAACAGTTACTGTGTTCCCCTTACTCCCCCTGTTCACTGTTTCTAATTAAACAGTCACTGTGTTCCCCTTACTCCCCCTGTTCTCTGTTTCTAATTAAACAGTTACTGTGTTCCCCTTACTCCCCCTGTTCACTGTTTCTAATTAAACAGTTACCGTGTTCCCCTTACTTCCCCTGTTCTCAGTTTCATAGAAACATAGAAGATAGGAGCAGCAGTAGGCCATTCGGCCCCTCGAGCCTGCTCCGCCATTTAATGAGATCATGGCTGATCATCCAAATTCAATACCTTGTCCTTGCCTTCTCCCCATATCCCTTGATTCCTTTAGCCTTAAGAAATATGTCTAGCTCCTTCTTGAATATATTTAATGAATTGACTTCTACTACCTTCTGTGGTAGAGAATTCCACAGGTTCACCACTCTCTGGAGGAAGAAATTCCTCCTCATCTCAGTCCTAAATGGCTTACCCCTTATCCTTAGTCTGTGACCCCTGGTTCTGGACTCCCCCGCCATCGGGAACATCCTTCCTGCATCTAGTCTGTCTAGTACTGTTAGAATTTTATAAGTTTCAATGAGATCCCCTCTCATTCTCTAAACTCTAGCGAATATAAGCATAATCGACCCAATCTCTCCTCATATGTCATTCCTGCCATCCCAGGTATCAGACTGGTAAATCTTCGCTGCACTCGCTCCATGGCAAGAACATCCTTCCTCAGATAAGGCGACCAAAACTGCACACAATACTCAAGGTGTGGTCTCACCAAGGCCCTGTACAACTGCAGCAAGACATCCTTGTTCCTGTACTCGAATCGTCTCGCTATGAAGGCCAACATATCATTTGCCTTCTTAACCGCCTGCTGCACCTGCATGCTTACCTTCAGCGACTGGTGCACAAGGACTCCCAGGTCTCGTTGCACTTCCCCTTTTCCCAATCTATTGCCGTTCAGATAATAATCTGCCTTCCTGTTTTTGCCACTGAAGTGGATAACCTCGCATTTATCCACATTATATTGCACTTGCCATGCATCTGTCCAATCACCCAACCAGTCCAAATCATACTGGTGTTTCTCTGCATCCTCCTCACAGCACACACACCCACCCAGCTTTATGTCGTCTACGAACTTGGAGATATTACAACTAGTTCCCTCGTCTAGATCATTTGTATATATTGTGAACAGCTAGGGTCCTCGCACCGATCACTGTGGTATCCCACTAGTCACTGCCTGCCACTCGGAAAAAGACCCGTTTATTCCAACTCTTTGCTTCCTGTCTGCCAACCAGTTTTCTATCCAAGGCAGTACCTTACCCCCAATCCCATGTGCTTTAAATTTGCTTGCTATTCTCTTATGCGGGACCTTATCGAAATCCTTCTTAAAGTCAAAATACACCACATCCACTGGTTCTCCCTTATCTATTCTACCAGTTACATCCTCAAAAAATTTCAGTAGATTAGTCAAGCATGATTTACCTTTTGTAAATTCATGTTGAATTTGTCCGATCCTGTCACTGTTTTCCAAGTGCTCTGCTATTACATCTTTATAATGGACTCTAGCGTTTTTCCCACTACCCATGTCAGACTTACCGGACTATAATTCCCCGTTTTCTCTCGACCACCTTTTTTAAATAGTGGGGTTACATTAGCTATCCTCCAATGCATGGGAACTGTTCCAGAGTCGATAGAATTTTGGAAGATGACCAGCAATGCATCTACTATTTCTTGGGCCACTTCCTTACATGCCCTAGGGTGTAGATTATCAGGCCCTGGGAATTTATCGGCCTTCAATCCCATCAATTTCCCTAACACCATTTCCCTATGTAAGTGGTTTTTGATCCTGGCCCAACAGCTAGACGGACGGTTCGAATTGCCCCCGCCTTACGATAGTTCTATACCCGGGAATTATTATTTAGAGTGTAAATGAAATAAGTCACGGACAGGAATGTTTCAGTGAAAAATCAAAATTATATTTATTTGGTCTAACATACACTGGCTAAAACATGCACTACTAAACGAAATCATTGTCACTGTGGAGAATAAAATCCAGGTTACAAGCAACATACATACAGTACAAAACTGGGGACTATCACAAGCAGTAATTCCCTTGTTGCTATGGTGGACTCTAATTCCACCCCTAACAACGAATTACCCAGTCGCATAAGCCCCTTCGCCTGACAGAAACAAACAAAGCCCCCACCCTCGGAATAGCCCAAAAACTTCACTTCTGAGAAAAACTCTGAGCCTTCTGGTTACCGGCTTGGGACACTCGAGACCATGCTTACCCCCACACGCAGTCCGTCTCGATCACTCCGCTTAGCTGCTTCTTCCTCTGGTACTTCTTGTTAGGTCGATCTTGTTGGGGTGAGAGAGAGACAGAGAGAGGTAGAGAGATGGTGGGAAAGGATCTATCTTTATAGGAGTCTTGCTACACTATCTTTCCCGCCAATCTTTAAAATCCTTTTGTTTCTAAGCACTCCGGTGCTTAATCAGTGATGGGGTCATCCTCAGACCCATGTGTACTCCATGTTTGTACTAATGGCCCTAAGTCGGGACATTATTCGGTCTTTGTGTTGGGAAAAACTGGCTCCTCTCCGGCTGGCTAGGCCAGTGGGTTCATTGTTCTGCTTAATTTCTGAGATGGAGGTGAGAGGTGCTTTTGCATATTCTGGATGACTGACAGTTATTTTGTCACAGCCAACTGCCATACGTTCTCTGGAGTTTTAACAAACCACTTTTTCACATATCTGCACAGGTGAGCCCATCACAGGGAAAATATCCTCAGAAAAATCCCATAATATAAACAAAATATTCTCGACTGAATCCATTCTTCAAACAGAGACTTTGCGATCTCTTCAGTCCCCCGTTTGATGTTTTTCTTTCCACAAAGCATCACTCGGTGAGAGAGCAAAGGCCAAAATCTCCCACAAGTGAAGCTGTTTCCCTCATTTTACATTTTAACCCTAGAGCTGTACCCCCTTACCGCGTGTCATAGTTCCCTTCTACCGACTCAAAACATCAGCGAAACGGCTTCTGAACACATTCAAATGGCTGGGTTCCAATTCCCACCGACAAACTTCAAGTCAAAATACAGAAAATTAATAAGATCCACAGGACGTTACCAAAAAGTCACACAGTACAGCATTGACAGGTGGTAACACATTACAAAAATACAACAGCGCACATCACACAGTACAGCATTGACAGGTGGTAACATATTACAAAAATACAACAGCGCACATCACACAGTACAGCATTGACAGGTGGTAACACATTACAAAAATACAACAGCGCACATCACACAGTACAGCATTGACAGGTGGTAACACATTACAAAAATACAACAGCGCACATCACACAGTACAGCATTGACAGATGGTAACACATTACAAAAATACAACAGCGCACATCGCACAGTATAGCATTGACAGGTGGTAACACATTACAAAAATGCAACATCCCACATCACACAGTACAGAGTGTAAAACTATAACCAGAATACAATACACTTGCTTACAGAACCTTGGCACATTACAAGTTTTTTGCAGGGAGAAACCATCATCAACATAAATCAATGACACATTTCCGGATCAATCTAACACCCCTTGCCACCGCGCTCGGAGCATCTGGCAACATCACCTGCAGCTGGTGTAGAACAAGTAGCTAACAAGCAACAATTGTATGATAACTAATGCATGGGAACAGATGCGGATCCAGGGAGGAATCTCTATACTCAGACCGATGTCCCACCATGGTGGTGAGACAATCCCCTTGATCTCCTCCCCCACTTCTACTGTCTTTTGCTCTAAAGTGTAAAAATGTTTCTGGGAGAGTTCAACGGTCTTTATTAACTCAGTGAGATGTTCCGGCAGAAAAGAAATCATCCAGGACCCTCTTCTCTGCCTCCCGGACCCCACACTGTCCCCAACATTCAGATTATAAAGCTGTTCTGTCCTCGGGGTAATATTTGCTAAGGCAGTTCGGGAGGATTTAAACTAATATGGCAGGGGAATGGGAACCTATGTAGCGAAACAGGGGGAAGTAATATGCAGTCAGAAACAAATGTTAGAAGGGTGAGAAACAATAAGGGAAATCCGAGTAAACAAAGGCAAGAAACACAAAGGGCCATACTAAATCATAAGTCTAAAAGGACAAAGGGTGTTAATAAAACAAGCCTAAAGGCTCTGTGTCTAAATGCAAGGAGTATCCGTAATAAGGTGGATGAATTGACTGTGCAAATTGATGTTAACGGATGTGATGTGATTGGGATTACAGAGACGTGGCTCCAGAACAATCAAAGCTGGGAACTGAATATCCAGGGGTATTCAACATTCAGGAAGGATAGAATAAAAGGAAAAGGGGGTGGGGTAGCATTGCTGGTTAAAAAGGAGATTGATGCAATAGCTAGGAAGGACATTAGCTTGGAGGATGTGGAATCAATATGGGTTGAGCTGCAGAACACCAAAG
The DNA here is from genome assembly GCA_030390025.1 of Squalus acanthias. Lineage (NCBI taxonomy): Eukaryota > Metazoa > Chordata > Chondrichthyes > Squaliformes > Squalidae > Squalus > Squalus acanthias. The sequence continues at coordinate 56,416 of JASTWF010000081.1, forward strand.
GGCAGAAAACGTTAGTGGGGGTTGTGTACAGACCTCCAAACAGTAGTAGTGAGGTGGGGGAGGGTATGAAACAGGAAATCAGAGGTGCATGCAAAGAAGGCACAGCAGTTATCATGGGTGACTTTAATATGCATATAGATTGGGCTACTCAAACTGGAAGCAATACGGTGGAGGAGGATTTCCTGGAGTGTTTAAGGGATGGTTTCCTAAACCAATATGTTGAAGAACCAACTAGAGGGGAGGCCATCCTGGACTGGGTGTTGTGTAATGAGGAAGGACTAATCAGCAATCTTGTGGTGCGAGGCCCCTTGGGAAGCGTGACCATAGTATGGTGGAGTTCTACATTAGGATGCTGAAGGAAACAGTTAATTCAGAGACCATGGTCCAGAACTTAAATAAGGGCAACTTTGAGGGTATGAGGCGTGAATTGGCGAGGTTAGATTGGCAAGCGATATTTAAGGGGTTATCAGTGGAAGGGCAATGGCAGACATTTAGAGATCGCATGGATGAACTACAGCAATTGAACATCCCTGTCTGGCGTAAAAATAAAAAAGGGAAGGTGGCTCAACCATGGCTAACAAAGGAAATCAGGGATAGTATTAAAAGCAAGGAAGTGGCATACAAATTGGCCAGAAGTAGCAGCAAACCCGGGGACTGGGAGAACTTTAAAACTCAGCAGAGGAGGACGAAGGGTTTGATTAGGGCAGGGAAAATAAAATATGAAAGGAAGCTTGCGGAGAACATTAAAACGGACTGCAAAAGCTTCTATAAATATGTAAAAAGAAAGAGGTTAGTAAAAACAAACGTAGGTCCACTGCAGTCAGAAACAGGGGAAGTCATAATGGGGAACAAATAAATGGCTTATCAATTGAACAAGTACTTTGGTTCGGTGTTTACTGTGGAGGACACAAACCACCTTCCGGAAATAAAAGAGATCACAGGATCTGGTAAGAGGGAGGAGCTGAGGGAAATCCTTATCAGTCGGGAAAAGGTGTTGGGAAAATTGATGGGACTGAAGGCTGAAAAATCCCCAGCGCCTGATGGTCTGCATCCCAGAGTACTTAAGGAGGTGGCCTTGGAAATAGTGGATGCATTGACGATCATTTTCCAACATTCCTTAGACTCTGGATCAGTTCCGAAGGAGTGGAGGGTGGCTAATGTAACCCCTCTTTTTAAAAAAGGAGGGAGGGTGAAAGCAGGGAATTAAAGACCGGTCAGCCTGACATCGATGGTGGGTAAAATGATGGAATTAATTATTAAAGATGTCATAACAGACCATTTGGAAAGTGGCGACATGATAGGTCCAAGTCAGCATGGATTTGTGAAAGGGAAATCATGCTTGACAAATCTTCTGGAATTTTTTGAGGATGTTTCCAATAGGGTGGACGGGGTGGGGGAACCAGTCGATGTGGTGTATTTTGACTTTCAGAAGGCCTTCGACAAGGTCCCACACAAGAGATTGGTGTGCAAAGTTAAAGCACACGGGATTGGGGGTAATGTGTTGATGTGGATTGAGAACTGATTGGCACACAGGAAACAAAGAGTAGGAGTCAATGGGTACTTTTCAGAATGGCAGGCAGTGACCAGCGGGGTACCACAGGGTTCGGTGCTGGGGCCCCAGCTGTTTACATTATATATTAATGATTTGGACGAAGGGATTAATTGTAATATCTCCAAATTTGCGGATGACACTAAATTGGGAGGCAGTGTGAACAATGAGGAGGATGCTAGGAGGCTACAGGGTGACTTGGACAGGTTGGGTGAATGGGCAAATGCATGGCAGATGAAGTACAATGTGGATAAATGTGAGGTTATCCACTTTGGCGGTAAAAATAGGGAGGCAGACTATTACCTGAATGGTGGCAGATTAGGGAAAGAGGAGGTGCAACGAGACCTGGGCGTCATGGTACATCAGTCACTGAAGGTGGGAAGGCAAGTGCAGCAGGTAGTCAAGAAAGCAAATGGCATGATGGCCTTCATAGCAAGGGGATTTGAGTATAGGAGTAGGGAGGTGATGCTACAGTTGTATAGGGCCTTGGTGAGGCCACACCTGGAGTATTGTGCGCAGTTTTGGTCTCCTAATTTGAGGAAGGACATTCTTGCTATTGAGGGAGTGCAACGAAGGTTCACTAGATTGATTCCTGGGATGGCCAGACTGTCATATCAAGAAAGACTGGATCAACTGAACTTGTATCCTCTGGAGTTCAGAAGAATGAGGGGGGATCTGAAAGAGACGTTTAAAATCCAGACTGGTTTAGACAAATTAGATGTGGGCAGAATGTTTCCAATGTTAGGGAAAACTAAAACCAGGGGTCACAGTCTAAGGATAAAGGGGAAGCCATTTTAGACTGAGATGAGGAGGAACTTCTTCACCCAGAGAGTGGTGAATCTGTGGAATTCTCTACCACAGAAGGTTGTTGAGGCCAGTTCGCTAAATATATTCAAAAGGGAGTTAGAAATAATACTCTCAACTAGGGGGATCAAGGGGTATGGCGAGAAAGCAGGAATGGGGTACTGAGGTAGCATGTTCAGCCATGCACGCATTAAATGGCGGTGCAGGCTCGAAGGACCGAATGGTCTACTCCTGCACCTATTTTCCATGTCTATGTCTATGTCTACATTTCCATAGTCCAGTTCATAAAATATCCTGAAACATCGCTTTTAACAGAGCTTCATAAAGCTTCTCCGTCTTCCTCGGACACCACACAGGCAGATGGACTTCAGTCAGGTTCAGGGTCACAGATGCCACGGCGTAGAGCACGTTCTGAAACAACACTTTGTCAGTGGGGATTAACACCAACACATTCCCTGGACCCCTGGTGGTGGTGGGACAGTCATCTACAGTCGTCTGTACCGTCGGGGCTCTGGGCGCGGGCTTCCTAGTGTATGAGATGAGCTCTGTGGCGTTGATGGTGCTCGGGGGTATTGGGATCACACAGGAGTCCACACTCCGATCCCAACCGATCCCACCCCCGGCGTCCTGCCATCGCCTGCTAAACGCGATTGACACACCCGCTGGGCAGATATTTTCCGACCCCAACATATACACATAAATCCCTTCCTCGGATTCCCACCACTTATCCCAACACACAATCACTCCTCCCTGAGAACCTGTGATCGTCCGGTACGTGTCATTACTCAGTCTTTCTCAGTCAGCTGTCTGGTCCCCTGTATCCATGCTCAGTTTCCTGATCCACCACCACCTTCCCAGTGGAATGTGTCCCCTACAGCTAACGCACACCCGTTTACCCTCTGTTACCCTAACCCAGGAGGTGGTAACCCCTATTCTCGGGCATGGGATGGACGCTTCGCCATAGGTGAACTTGTCATGGCTGGAATACCGGGTGGAATTCGACCCCAGCCATCCAGGCCATCTTCCCTCGTGGAGATAGACGCTCGCCCCATCCTTCGAGCCACCTCCAGTGGTCACGGTCGGTCCGTCTCCGCCGGTGCAGCCGAAGATAACCGATTCCTCGGTGTCGCCCCTCTGACTCTCGCTGGCTTCAATCATGACGCTCAGGATTACAATGGCTGACTTCATCTTGTTCTTAGGCCTTCCCTGAAAAGACACAGAATGCAACGTTGTCCTTGGGTGATGCCTCACCTTTCCAGACGCAGCTACACACGATTACTTTTGGTACCCACAGCATACATGTAAATCCAAACTATACAGACAAGCTAAGGCAACAGACAGGAGAGAAAGAAGTTATGTACAGCGCCACACGTCTCCGGGTGGCCACACCAGGTCTCCTCGACCCTGGGCCTCTTACGACTCCGGCTTCCTTCGTTCAACGGTGTGTAAGGAGGCGTCCACGGCTCCCTCGGCTGTGGGATCCTGGCACTCCTTCTCACTCCTGCCCCCACAGGCGGAACGGCTGGTCCCTCTGTGGGGTCCTCACTGTCCCAGATTATGGGCTGGAGACCCACACCTGTAGCGCAGCTCACCACTCCCTGCTGTTTCCTCCTCTTCTCAGCTCTTTCCCCAGGGTTGAAAAGCTTGCACTGATTGATATGGAACCACTTAGTGCGTCGAGGCATTTTGATCGCATATACCATCGGACTTGCAATATCCACGATACTGTACGGTCCCATGTATAGCGGTTCAAAAGTCCCTACCCTGGCGAAGTTTCTAACCATTACTTGATCTCCGACCTTCCACTCGTGGTGCCTATGAGGCTCAAGCAATAAACGATTTCTACGATGTTGCTTCCCCATGTTACTGGCAGCCTGCCAATGGATCTGTCTGAGATGCTCAAACAAATTCTTAACAAACCTGTCCCGGTTCACCTCTCTCAACTGACCTTCCGTGAGAACCGGTGCCAGTACATGGTTGGGCATTCTCATGACCCTGCCAGTCACGAGCTCATGCGAGGAATACCCTGTGCTTCTGGACGGGCTGGCTCGGACCCCCATCAGAACTAATGGCAAGACCTCCGCCCATTTTCTAGGCGAGTCTCCCGTCTCCTTCTGTAACCTTTCCTTGATGGTCCTATTGATCCGCTCCACAATCCCCAATGACTGCGGGTTGTGTGTGACGTGCCATTTACCCTCTATACCTAGCATCTTCAGAGTCGCCTGCATGACTGCCCCTGTGAAGTGACTCCCCTGACCGGACTCCACATACCGTGTCAGCCCCCACCTAGAGAACACTTCTCTCACAAGAATCCTTGCGGTCCACAAAGCTGTGACTGTTCGGCATGGGAAGGTTTCTACCCATTTAGTGAACACATCCACCAGGAGCAGGCAGTACTTGTAACTCCCCTGCGCGGTGGGCAGCGGTCCGATATAATCGACCTGTATGGACTGCCATGGTCCCTCCACTCTCCTAGTGTGTCCCATGGATACCTTCCTTTTTTGGGGGTCAAGGTTGTTTGCAGCACACACCAAGCAATCCGCGCAGAAGTCGCGGACGTCCTCCCTCAGTTGCAGCCACCACCTGCCTGTTCCACCCGTTGCCAGGAGGTCTCCGGCCCGGGCTGCCCCGCTCCTGGACCCTCGTGGGCCAAATGAAGGAATTCTCTCCGGTGCTGATGCGGAACTGCCCACTGTTCCCCTCTGAAAACCATCCCTTCCTTTAGAGTCATAGAGTTATACAGCACAGAAAGAGGCCCTTCGGCCCATCGTGTCCGCGCCGGCCATCAAGCCCTGTCTATTCTAATCCCATTTTACAGCACTTGGTCCGTAGCCTTGTATGCTATGGCGTTTCAAGTGCTCATCTAAATGCTTCTTTAATGTTGTGAAGGTTCCTGCCTCTACCCCGCTTTCAGGCAGTGAGTTCCAGATTCCAGCCACCCTCTGGGTGAAAAAGTTTTTCTTCAAAGCCCCTCTAAACCTCCTGCCCCTTCCCTTGAAACTATGCCCCCTGGTTATTGACCCCTCTACTAAGGGAAAACGTTCCTTTCTATCTACCCTATCTATGCCCCTCATAATTGTGTACACCTCAATCAGGTCCCCCCTCAGCCTTCTCTGCTCTAATGAAAACAACCCCAGCCTGTCCAGTCTCTCTTCATAGCTGAAGCGCTCCAGCCCAGGTAACATTCTGGTGAATCTCTTCTGCAGCCTCTGCAATGAACTCACATCCTTCCTATAGTGTGGCGACCAGAACTGCACACAGTATTCCAGCTGTGGCCTATCTACCGTTTTGTACAGCTCCATCATAACCTCCCTGCTCTTATATTCTATGCCTCGGCTAATGAAGACAAGTTTCCCATATGCCTTTTTAACCACCTTATCAACCTGTCCTGCTGCCTTCCGGGATCTATGTGCATGCTCACCAAGGTCCCTCTGATCCTCTGTCCTTCCTCGGGTCCTACCATTCATTGTGTATTCCCTTGCCTTGTTAGTCTTCCCAAAATGCATCACCTCACACTTTTCAGGGTTAAATTCCATTTGCCACTGTTCTGCCCATCTAACAAACCCGTCTATATCGTCCTGTAGCCGGAGGCTTCCCTCCTCACTATTTACCACCCCACCTATTTTCGTGTCATCTGCAAACTTACTGATCATACCTCCTACATTCATATCTAAATCATTAATGTACACTACAAACAGCAAAGGACCCAGCATTGGACACAGGCTTCCAGTCACAAAAACAACCTTCGACCATCACCCTGTGCCTCCTGCCACTAAGCCAATTTTGGATCAAAGGTGCCAAGTTGCACTAGATCCCATGGGCTTTTACCTTCTTGACCAGTCTCCCATGCGGGACTTTGTCAAAAGCCTTACTGAAGTCCATGTAGACTACATCAACTGCACTACCCTCATCCATACACCTAGTCACCCCCTCTAAAAATTCAATCAAATTGGTCAGACATGATCTCTCCCTGACAAAGCCATGATGACTATCCTTGATTAATCCTTGACTCTCCAAGTGGAGACTATTTCTGTCCCTCAGAATTTTTTCCAATAATTTCCCTACCACTGATGTCAGGCTCACTGGCCTGTAATTCCCTGGTTTATCCCTACTACCCTTCTTGAATAATGGTACTACGTATTTAGCGAGATACCTGCCACTACGTATGGACGCTCTACCTTATCTCCCTTAGCCAGCGTTTCCAGAACAGACTTTAGGACGGGATCCCGTGCCTGGACAATCTTTAGGTCCGGGGCCAATGCTACCCCTGCACTCCCTTAGGCCCGACCTCTGTCTCTGATCGCTACTACCTGACTCGACCCATATGGATCCCAAAACGTGCCCGTTCGAGCACCCTCTTTGGTCATCATGTTGGCCTGCTGATTGCCCTCCGCACGGGGTTCCGCCTGTGAATGGGCCTTAACTTTGTGGATATAGAAATCCCCCTGGGTTCCTATACTTGTTATGATCTGTTGCAACAATGGCTTTGTTGCTCGGGGTTTCCCGTCTGCAGATGTGAACCTGCGACGAGACCAAATGGCTAAATATTCTGCACACGAATTGCAAGTGAACATGCTGTCCGAGCAAATAGTATAGGGCGTAGGGTACACTTCGGGGTGAGTAACCACATACACCACCGCCGACAATTCAGCGTGCTGGGCGCTCATGGTGCTCAGGAGTTTAATGGCCTTGGCAATGCCTTCCTTTGGGTCAAAAATCCCGCATCCAGTGAGTCGCTCCCCTGCCACCACTGTACTGGACCCGTCTACATGGATCCCAGCCCGAAACCCTACGTCTACGTCCCATACCCCTTCAACAGAACATTTGTGGGCCACCCCTGGGTAGATCAAATTTGCGGGGAGCTTAGGCTCACAGAGGCCTTTCACACTCAAATTCGTCTGAGAGAGCGATAAAGTCCAGCGAGCAATGCGTGCACTGCTCACCGTGCCGTCCTTTATCCTCCCATCCAGAAGCATCTGAGTGGGCGTATGATGGTTTAAGAGAGTTAACGGGGACGCCCCCGTGAAGATTTGTGATCTCCTCACGGCCCAATGTGTGGCAAGCAGGTGCCTCGCACAATTGGAGTACCCCCTCTCTACATCTGTGAGGATTCTTGATGAGTATACCACAGGCCTCAGCTTGCCATGCCGCTCCTGGAGCAGCACTGCGCTCAAACTGTCCCCTGTGGCAGCTACCTACAAAACAAACTCCTTTCCCCCATCAATTGCTCCAAAAGCCTGTGCGGTCTGCAGATCTCTCTACAGACGACTAAAAGCTGCCATGCAGTCCTCATCCCACTCCCTTGTGAAGGAGCCGGAGTAGAGGAGCTGCCGTAGCGGCCGAGTCCGCTATGAAATCCCTGCAATGCCCTGTGAGTCCCAGGAAGGATCTTACCCCCGTTATCGTGGTCAGGGCAGGTAGCTCCTGTACCGCCTTCCTTTTCGCCTCATCGATGGCCCTCTCCCCAGCACGTATGGTCAGCCTGAGGAATTTTAGGTCCTGCTGGCCGATCTGTGCTTTCTTGGGATTAACCTTGAACCCAGCTTCCTTTAACAGACTCAGCAGCTCAGCCAGCAGGGGGCCATGCTCCTCCCCCTCGTTGGAGAACAAAAGCAGTTTGTCCACGTACTGCACAAGCCGCTGCGGTCTGCTGAACCCTTTTAAACAGTTGGCCATACATTGGTGGAAAATAGAAGGGCTGTTATGAAACGCTTGGGGGAGGCACGTCCATGTGTACTGCTGACCATTCAAAGTGAATGCGAATTTATTCTGGTCCTCCCTTTTCAGAGGTATAGACCAGAATCCGTTTGAAATGTCCAGCACCGTGAATATTTTCGCGGATGCCGGGATACTCCCGATCAGGTCAGCTACGGCTGCGACGGTGGGGACACATGCCTAGGATGTTCTTGTTAAGAACCCGATAGTCCACAGTGGCTCTCCACGAATTATCCGGTTTCCTAACCAGCCAAATCAGAGAGTTCACATGGGTCGCTAAGGGTCTCAACACACCCTGCTCAACCAGTGATCCCAATGCCATCTCTAAATCCGCCTCTGCCTCTCTGGGGAAGTTGTACTGTTTCTGTGGTCGGGCCATGGGGTTTCCTTCGACTCTGACCTCCACCCCTATTACCCTCCCACAGTCGTGCTTGTGTGTAGCGAATGCCGCGAGGTTGACTCGCACATCCGCTCTGTACTCCGCCGGGGTAGAAGTCACCAAAAGTTCCAGGTCATAACTATCCTTGGGCTTCATCGTACACACGGTTCCCTTGCCTTGCTTCCCTGGTATAACTACCACCTCCTTGTCCTTTCCCGTGCATACTGCCCCCCAAAGACATTGATTCCGGAAATCCACCAATATCTTGTGGGCCAGTGTGAAGTCTGCCCCTAAAATGCCTATTCCCTCCTGCTCCCACCGCATCAGCACACATTTCCACTATGGAGTGTACCCAGATCGATGGCTAGCGGGATGGAGAAAGACCCAGCCTGTTCGTTCCCGGTGAACCCTACTAAGTTATATGGGATCCCACTCGATAGAGATGATGTGGTCGGGTTATCCGCATAGAAAACGGTGCTTGAAGCTCCAGTGTCCAGCAGATAGGTCCCTTGCACCTTCTCCACCCCCATCTTCACGCACGGTCTCTTCCAAGCATCATAACTTTGTGGGCACAGGTAAACGGGCTGAGAAGCCCCCAGTCATGGGTCGGGATTGTTTGGGGCGGATGGGAGTACGCTGCCCGCTGCTGCATCCACCCTACCCTGCCCTGCCGTAAAGACTGCGCGGAGAGCAGCCACTAATACCGCGAACGGATCAGTGCTGCTTCCTGCCACAGCTGCGGCTTTCTGCACTGGCGCTGGAGGATCCCCTTTCCCGCTCCTTTTGTCAGAGACTGGGCAGTATTTCCTCCAGTGCCCTTTACTCCCGCACCCATAACAACCCTGCTTCTTCTCTGAGCTACCCCCTTCCTGGCGCCACTCTCTTCTAACGTTGCCTCCACTAGGCTTTAACTCGTGTACTCTGCCCTTTGGTTTGTCATCCTCACCCCTACCATTCTTAAAAGAGAGAGTCAACTGCCGGATCACCCTCTCTTCTGTGGTCTGGGGATCCCTGGAATCGAACCACCACTCTGCTTTGGCCTTGATCCTGGGCAGGCTGTTCGCCACCAGGGTCCTCAACCAATGAGCCCTAGGCTCCCCCTGCAGCTGCGCCTGGTCGGGCAGCCCCGCACAGGCACTCTGGTAGACGAGCCAAAGCCTGTCCGCAAAAGCCTGCGGTGCCTCCCCAGCTGACTGCAGTGTCCTTTCCACTCGGGAGAAGGGACTTTCATCACTGAGGCCCATAGCCTCTAGGATGTCATCCTTTATCCCCTCTAACGTACCCTGCCCCCTCTTGCTACCCGCTGAGAGCGACTGGTACAACCTACTATCCAGGGAAAATAAAGTAATTTGTCTGTCTCAGCTTGGTTACAATTATTGATCCCACCCACCTGCTCCACATCCGTGAAATGGACAGATGGGTCCCCTGTGCTGGTCAGTTTGGTCAGGTTAGAGACCATTGCCCGCAGCTGGGGGGTCGTATACGGGTCCACGAAGTCACTCTGCAGTGGTCCTTGCTCTTGACCGTCTACGGGCGACCGTATTTCCGCTGCCGGACAGGGCACATGGGTCCTGGTCCCGGCACTTCGGGCGGTGGTCGAGCGTCCTCCTCTGCCTCACAGTCCTCCTTATCTCCCTCCTGCTCTTCCTCATCTACCCGGGCCATTCCCGGAGCTACCAAGCAGACCATCCCTTTGGCCTTAGATAGAGCATCGGTCAAATTCCGGATCTGCTCCTGGCCAGGACCATGATTACCCGTATCAAACCCTCTAGTGCTGGCGACTCTGTATGCAACCTGAATATCCTTCAACTGCTCTCCAGCACCTTTACCTCACTCGACAAGCGAGCGTTCTCCTCCCTAACCACCCTCTCGTTCCCCTTTGCCTCAGTTACCTGGCATTGCAGGTACTCCTTATGCTTACGGAAGGTTTCCTCCTGGCTTATTCTTCCCTGCTTCTCATCCCTTAACTCCGTGCATAACCTGATCCCTACTACAGCCCTTGCGTCTGTCTGTGCCATTGGACTCCCTGAGCTCTGCCTCTAACGTAGCAACCTGCTTATCTAACAGTTGGACTTGTCTTTGTAGACAGATGAGCCATATCGCCTTTTCAATGCTGCGCCTATGCTCCTTGCCCTCCGTCCATTCTGCCGGTGCTCCACCGGACGCTCAGCACGCAACAAGCCTAGCACCCACTTCTTAGTGACGTTCACCTTCTTAAACACATATGAAGAAATCCTTTCCTCCATTTGGGATCTTTTGCCAGAAGCACTGTCCATGACTGATTTACTCTCCTTTAACCCAGGTCCTGCCGCGGTAGCCAAGAGATTTAAGTGGTTTTTGATCCTAGCCCAGTTGCTAGATGGACGATTGGAATCGCCCCCGCCTTACGAAAGTTCTATACCCGGGAATTATTATTCAGAGTGTAAATCAAATAAGTCACTGACAGGAATGCTTCAGCGAAAAATCAAACTTATATTTATTTGGTCTAACATACACTGGCTAAAACGTGCACTACTAAACAAAATCACTGTCTCTGTGGAGAATAAAATCCAGGTTACAAACAACAAACATACAGTACAAACTGGGGACTATAAAATGCTGTATTTCCCGTGTTGCTATGGTGGACTCTAATTCCACCCCTACCAACGAATTACCCAGTCGCATAAGCCCCTTCGCCTGGCTGAACCAAAGGAAGCCCCCACCCTCGGAATAGCCCAAAAACTTCACTTCTGAGAAAAACTCTGAGCCCAATGGTTACCGGCTTGGGACACGCGAGATCATGCTTACCCCCACACGCAGTCCGTCTCGATCGCTCCACTTAGCTGCTTCTTCCTCTGATCTTAATGTTAGGTCGATCTTGTTGGGGCGAGAGCGAGAGAGAGAGAGAGAATGGTGGGAAAGGATCTATCTTTATAGGAGTCTTGCTACCCCTATCTTTCCCGCCAATCTTTAAAATCCTTTTGTTTCTAAGCACTTCGGTGCTTAATCAGTGATGGGTCATCCTCAGACCCATGTGTACTCCGTGTTTGTACTAATGGCCCTAAGTCTGGGACATATTTCGGTCTTTGTGTTGGGAAAAACTGGCTCCTCTTCGGCTGGCGAGGACAGTGGGTTCATTGATCTGCTTCTCTTCTCAGATGGAGGTGAGAAGTGATTTTGCATATTCTGGATGACTGACAGTTATTTTGTCATACCCAACTGCCATGCGTTCTCTGGAGTTTTAACAAACCAGTTTTTCACATATTAACAAAGGGTGATCCCATCACAGGGAAAATACCCTCAGAAAAACCCCATAAAGTCCAAAAATATTCTCGACTGATTTTGCGATCTCTTCAGATATTAGGTGGATTATGAGTAGCTGATGATATTAGGTGTGGTGGGGAGGAGCTGATGATATTAGGTGGAGTGGGGAGGAGCTAAGGATATTAGGTGGCGTTGGGATGAGCTGATGATATTAGGTGCGGTGGGGAGGTGCTGAGGATATTAGGTGGGGTTGGGAGGAGTTGAGGTTATAAGGTGGGGTGGGGAGGAGCTGAGGATATTAGGTCGGGTGGGGAGGAGCTGAGGATATTAGGTGGGGTGGGGAGGAGCTGAGGATATTAGGTGACGGGGGGGAGGAGGTGAGGATATTAGGTGGGGTGTGGAGTAGCTGAGGATATTAGGTGAGGGGGGGAGGAGGTGAGGATATTAGGTGGGGTGGGTGAGGAGCTGAGGATATTAGGTGTGGTGCGGAGGAGCTGAGGATATTAGGTGGGGTGGGGAGGAGCTGAGGATATTAGGTGAGTTCAGGCGGAGCTGAGGATATTAGGTGGGGTGGGGAGCAGCTGAGGATATTAGGTGGGGTGGGGAGGAGCTGAGGATATTAGATGGGATGAGGAGGAGCTGAGGATATTAGGTTTGGTGGGGTGGAGCTGAGGATATTAGGTGGGGTGGGGAGGAGATGAGGATATTAGGTGGGGGTGGGGTGGAGCTGAGGATATTAGGTGGGGTGGGGAGGAGCAGATGATATTAGGTGGGGTGGGGAGGAGCTGAGGATATTAGGTGGGGTGGGGAGGAGCTGAGGATATTAGGTGGGGTGTGGGCAGGAGCTGCGGATATTAGGTGGGGTGGGGGGAGCTGAGGATATTAGGTGGGGTGGGGAGGAGTTGAGGATATTAGGTGGGGTGTGGAGAAGCTGAGGATATTAGGTGTGGTGGGGAGGAGCTGAGGATATTAGGTGCGTTGGGGAGGAGCTTAGGATATTAGGTGGGGTGGGGAGAAGCTGAGGATATTAGGTGGGGGGGGGAGGAGGAGCTGAGGATATAAGGTGGGGTGGGGAGGAGCTGAGGATATTAGGGGGGTGGGGAGTGAGCTGAGGATATTAGGTGGGGGGGAGGAGCTGAGGATATTAGGTGGGTGGGGGGAGCTGAGGATATTAGGGTGGGGGAGCTGAGGATATTAGGTGGGGGGAGGAGCTGAGATATTAGGTGGGGTGGGGAGGAGCTGAGGATATTAGTGAGGTGGGAGGAGCTGAGGATATTAGGTGGGGTGAGGGAGCTGAGGATATTAGGTGGGGAGAGGGTATTAGAGGGTGTGGGGCTGAGAATTAGTGGGGTGGGGAGGAGCTGAGGATATTAGGTGGGTGTGGGAGGAGCTGAGGATATTAGGTGGGGTGGGGAGGAGCTGAGGATAATTAGGTGGGGTGGGGAGGAGCTGAGGTATATTAGTGGGTGGGGAGGAGCTGAGGAAATTAAGGTGGGGGGGAGGAGCTGAGGATATTAGGTGGGGTGGGAGGAGCTGAGGATATTAGGTGTGGTGGGAGGAGCTGAGGATATTAGGTGCGTGGGGAGGAGCTGAGGATATTAGGTGGGGTGGGGAGGAGCTGAGGATATTAGGTGGGTGGGGAGGAGCTGAGGATATTAGGTGGGTGGGGAGGAGCTGAGGATATTAGGTGGGGTGGGGAGGAGCTGAGGATATTAGGTGGGGAGGGAGGAGCTGAGGATATTAGGTGGGGTGGGGAGGAGCTGAGGATATTAGGTTGGATATGAGTGGGGTAGGAGCTGAGGATATTATTCAGAGCTGAGGATATTAGGTGGGGTGAGGAGCAGCTGAGGATATTAGGTGTGGTGGGGAGGGGCTGACGATATTAGGTGAGTTCAGGCGGAGCTGAGGATATTAGGTGGGGTGAGGAGCAGCTGAGGATATTAGGTGGGGAGGGGAGGAGCTGTGGATATTACGTGGGGTGGGGAGGAGCTTAGGATATTAGGTGGGGTGGGCAGGAGCTGATGATATTAGGTGGGGTGGGGAGGAGCTGAGGATATTAGGTGGGGTGTGGAGGAGCTGAGTATATTACGTGAGGTGGGGTGGAACTGAGGATATTAGGTGGGGTGGGAGGAGCTGAGGATAATAGGTGTGGTGGGTAGGAGCTGTGGTTTTAGGTGGGGTGTGGAGGAGCTGAGGATATTAGGTGCGGTGGGGAGGAGCTGAGGTTATTAGGTGGTGTGGGGAGGAGCTGTGGATATTAGCTGCAGTGGGGTGGAGCTGAGGATATAAGTTGGGCTGGGAGGAGCTGAGAATATTAGGTGGGGAAGGGAGGAACTGAGGATATTAGATGGGGTGGGGAGGAGCTGAGGATATTGGTTGGGGTGGGGAGGAGCTGAGCATATTAGATGAGGTGGGGAGAATCTGAGGATATTAGGTGGGTTGGGGAGGTGCTGAGAATATTAGGTGGGGTGGGGAGGAGCTGAGGATATTAGGTTGGGTTGGGAGGAGCTGAGGATATTAGGTGGGGTGGGGCGGAGCTGAGGATTTAAGGTGCGGTGGGGAGGAGCTGAAGATATTAGGTGGGGTGGGGAGGAGCTGAGGATATTAGGTGGGGTGGGGAGGAGCTGAGGGTATTAGATGTGGTGTGGAGGAGCTGAGGATATTAGGTGGGGTGGGGAGGAGCTGAGGATATTAGGTGGGGTGGGGAGGAGCTGAGGATATTGGGTGGGGTGGGGAGGAGCTGAGGATATTAGGAGGGGTTGGGAGGGTCTGAGGATATTAGGTGAGGTGGGGAGGAGCTGAGGATATTATTTGGGGTGGGGAGGAGCTGAGGATGTTAGGTGGGGTGGGGCGGAGCTGAGGATATTAGGTGGGATGGGGAGGAGCTGAGGATATTAGGTGGGGTGGGGTGGAGCTGAGGTTATTAGGTGGTGTGGGGAGGAGCTGAGGATATTAGGTGGGGTGGGGAGGAGCTGAGGATAATAGGTGGTGTGGGGAGGAGCTGTGGATATTAGGTGGAGTGGGGTGGAGCTGAGGATATTAGTTGGGGTGGGAGGAGCTGAGAATATTAGGTGGGGAAGGGAGGAGCTGATGATATTAGGTGGGGTGGGAAGGAGATGAGGATATTAGGTAGGGTGTGGAGGAGCTGAGTATATTAGATGGGGTGGGGAGAAGCTGAGGATATTAGGTGAGGTGGGGAGGAGCTGAGGATAATAGGTGGGGTGGGGAGGTGCTGAGAATATTAGGTGGGGTGAGGCGGAGCTGTGGATATTGGGTGGGGTGGGGAGGAGCTGAGCATATTAGATGAGGTGGGGAGAATCTGAGGATATTAGGTGGGGTGGGGAGGTGCTGAGAATATTAGGTGGGGTGGGGAGGAGCTGAGGATATTAGGTTGGGTTGGGAGGAGCTGAGGATATTAGGTGGGGTGGGGCGGAGCTGAGGATTTAAGGTGCGGTGGGGAGGAGCTGAAGATATTAGGTGGGGTGGGGAGGAGCTGAGGATATTAGGTGGGGTGGGGAGGAGCTGAGGGTATTAGATGTGGTGTGGAGGAGCTGAGGATATTAGGTGGGGTGGGGAGGAGCTGAGGATATTAGGTGGGGTGGGGAGGAGCTGAGGATATTGGGTGGGGTGGGGAGGAGCTGAGGATATTAGGAGGGGTTGGGAGGGTCTGAGGATATTAGGTGAGGTGGGGAGGAGCTGAGGATATTATTTGGGGTGGGGAGGAGCTGAGGATGTTAGGTGGGGTGGGGCGGAGCTGAGGATATTAGGTGGGATGGGGAGGAGCTGAGGATATTAGGTGGGGTGGGGTGGAGCTGAGGTTATTAGGTGGTGTGGGGAGGAGCTGAGGATATTAGGTGGGGTGGGGAGGAGCTGAGCATAATAGGTGGTGTGGGGAGGAGCTGAGGATATTAGGTGGAGTGGGGTGGAGCTGAGGATATTAGTTGGGGTGGGAGGAGCTGAGAATATTAGGTGGGGAAGGGAGGAGCTGATGATATTAGGTGGGGTGGGAAGGAGATGAGGATATTAGGTAGGGTGTGGAGGAGCTGAGTATATTAGATGGGGTGGGGAGAAGCTGAGGATATTAGGTGAGGTGGGGAGGAGCTGAGGATAATAGGTGGGGTGGGGAGGTGCTGAGAATATTAGGTGGGGTGAGGCGGAGCTGTGGATATTGGGTGGGGTGGGGAGGAGCTGAGGATATTAGGTGGGGTGGGGAAGTGCTGAGGATATTAGGTGGGGTGGGGAGGAGCTGGGGATATTTGATGGGTTGGGGAGGAGCTGAGTATATTAGGTGGGGTGGGGAGAAGCTGAGGATATTAGGTGGTGTGTGGTTGAGCTGGCGATATTGGGTGGGGTGGGCAGGAGCTGAGGATATTAGATGGGTTGTGGAGGAGCTGCGGATATTAGGTGGTGTGGGGAGGAGCTGAGGATATTAGGTGGGGTGTGGAGGAGCTGAGAATATTAGATGGGTTGGGGAGAAGCTGAGGATATTTTGTGGGTTGGGGAGAAGCTGAGGATATTAGGTGGGTTGGGGAGAAGCTGAGGATATTAGGTGGGTTGGGGAGAAGCTGAGGATATTAGGTTGGGTTGGGCGGAGCTGAGGATATTAGCTGGGGTGCGGGAGAGCTGAGGATATTAGGTGGGTTGGGGAGAAGCTGAGGATATTAGGTGGGGTGGGGAAGAGATGAGGACATTATGTGTTGTGGGGAGGAGCCTTGATTATTAGGATGTGTTGTGGAAGATCTCAGGTTATTAGGTGGAGTGGGGAAGTGTTTAGGGTATTATGTGCGGTGATGAGGATCTTTGGGTGTTCGTTGCATAAACAGACATCGAAAGTGACAAAGAGAGTCTGAGGCAAACAAGTCAGCGTTTCTGTTCGTTGGACAATTGATAACCTCCCTAATTTCTTCGAAAAGCAGTGATACAAATTGATGAGGAAGGAGTTTGCTCTGCAATAAATCGTCAGATGTTCTGATAAAATTCTTAGCCTCTCACAGTTATAGATTATTCCTTTATTAATTCTTATTGTTTTTATTCAATAACGCTGAGGCTTTGCTTCAAATATTGAGGAAACATTTCTGTACATGACATCTCACAATAGACATTAGAAAACATACAGACTACGCAGTTAAGTGGCAAGTGAACTGTAGCATTGATGAATGCGAGGTGATGCACTTTGGTCAGAAAAGTGAAACATCATGAGGGTAGAGTGGTTGATGATGTGTATATGGACTTTCAAACGGCGTTTGACAAAGTACCACAGTATAGAATTTTTCGTAAAATTGTAGCCCATGGGATTAATTGGACTGTAGCAGCACGGATACCAAATTGGCTAATTGTCAGAAAGCAGAGAGTAGTGGTGACTGGTTGTTTTTCAGACTGGAGGGAGGTATACAGTGATGTACTCCAGTGGTCGCTAATAGGAGTAACGCTCATTTTTATATATATTCGTGAACTTGAGTTCGGTTTACATGACATCCTTTTATAGTTTGCAGATGATACAAAACTCGGAAATGTCTTACTCAATGAGGAGGATAGTAACAGACTTCAGGAGGACGTAGACTGACTGGTCAATATGAGTACATAAGAAATTGGAGCAGAAGTAGGACATTCGGCCCTTCGTGCCTGCTCCGCCCTTCAATAATTTCATAGCAGATCTTGGATTAAAAATACATTCGTACAACACCTTTTCACTTACACTCATTCCGGCAAATACAGTTATATCATTAACAGTTTACTGGTCTATTTTGCATTAACTGAATGAAATATCAGTGGAACCAAAAATACCCTAAATAACCAGCAAATTTGATGGGTCTTGACCCTCATAAAATGTTCCTCAGACTGGAGGGCCTGTGAGCTGCAAAAGTAGTCCATGACCTGATCCTTTACTTCCCCGATGGCGTTTCTTTCCAAATCCAATCCATTCGCATATAAAGTAACCTGAACTCTGATTGAAATGGGCAGACACAAGGCAGATTAAATTTAACCCAGAGAATTGTGAAGTGGGGCATTTTGTTAGGAAGAATGTGAGGCAATCTGAACGAACTGGTACAATTTTGCAGTTGTTTCTCTCTCCACAGATGCTGCCTGACCTGCTGAGTATTTCCAGCATTTTCTGTTTTTGTTCCTGATTTCCAGCATCCGCAGTATTTTACTTTCCTTTTGGTACAATTTTAAAGTGGGTGCACGAACAGAGAGACCCAGGGGCGCATGTACACAAATCCTTGAAGGTAGCACGACAGGTTGAGAAGGCTGTTAAAAAGCACATCGGATCATTGGCTTTATTAATAGAGCAGTTGAGAACAAAAGCACGGATGTTATGCTCAAACTTCATAAAACAATGGCTTCAGCTGGAGTATTGTGTTCAGTACTGGGCACCACACGTTAGGAAAGATGTCAATGCCTTGGAACGTGTGCAGAAGAGATTTACGAGAATTGTTCCAGGGATGAGGGACTTCGGTTGTGTGCAGAGACTGGAGAAGCTGCGGTTGTTCTGATTGGAGCAGAGAAGGTTAAGAGGAGATTTGATAGAGGTGTTCAAAATCCTGAATGGATCTGATAGAGAATTAAGGAGCAACTGTTTCCAGTGGCAGTGGGTTCGGTAACCAGAGGACACAGATTTAATGTGATTGGCAAAAGAACCCGAGACAACATGAGGATGCGTTTGTTTTACACAGCGAGTTGTTGTGTTCTGGAATGCGCTGCCTGAGAGGGTGGTGGAAGTAGATTCAATAGTAACTTTCAAAGGGGATTTGGGAAAAAATACTTGAGATAAAATAAAATATTGGGGAAAGAGCAGAGGAGTGGTATTAATTGGACAGCTCTACCAAAGAGCCGGCACAGGTACGGTGGGCCCAATGGTCTCCTTCTGTGCTGTATCATTTCATGATTCTATAATCACCGATACCTTAGAAAATAAGAAACTGAACGTGGCAGATGAGCAAAGGATCTAGAGACACAGGTGAATAACAATGAAAATCAGTATCACAGGTCAGCACAGCGATTCAAATGCTAACAATGAACTGGGGTTTATTTCTAAGGATATCGAATTCAAAAGTAGTGAAGCTGGCAAATGGTCGGTAGTGGTGTTCCGCAAGGATCGGTGCTGGGAACACTCATGTTCACCATTTAATTAAACAATTTGGTCTCTAGAATCGGAAGTGCAATTTCAAACATTGTGGATGCCACACAAATGGGGGTTTATAGTTAATACAAAGGAGTACTGCGACAAAATCCAGGAATACATTAATAATCTTGCAGAATGGGCTTAAAATTGTCAAATGAACTTCAATATAGCGAAGTGTTAGGTAATGCATTTTAATAGGAAGAATAAGGAGTTCACAAATTCCTTGGAAAATAAGTTTCTAAATAGGGTTGAGGAACAGGGCGATGTGAGGGTTCAGATAAACAAATCACTGAAAGTAGCAATGGAGATTGATAAGTCTTTAAAAGCAAAGAAAACACTCGGGATAATTTCTAGAGGGAGAGAATTTTAACGCATAGATGTAGTAGCAGAGCTAGCGGACCTGGGCAGACCCGGAGCGGCAGCGGGAGCAGAATAAAGAGTGTGGAGTGAGGAGGGCTGAGAGCGGGGCTAGCGGACCTAGGCAGACCCGGAGCGGCAGCGGGAGCAGAATAAAGAGTGTGGAGTGAGGAGGGCTGAGAGCAGAGCCAGTGGACCTGGGGGAACCGGAGCGGCAGCGGGAGCAGAATAAAGAGTGTGGAGAGAGGAGGGCTGAGAGCGGGGCCAGCGGACCTGGGCAGACCCGGAGCGGCAGCGGGAGCAGAATAAAGAGTGTGGAGTGAGGAGGGCTGAGAGCGGGGCTAGCGGACCTGGGGGAACCGGAGCGGCAGCGGGAGCAGAATAAAGAGTGTGGAGAGAGGAGGGCTGAGAGCGGGGACAGCGGGGGAGGAGCAGCGAGGCTCCAATTCAGCAGCAAAAAAAAAAAAATCAATGTGTGACGTCACAGGTAAGCTGGTATGTTATTGGTGGTGAGTATTTGTTTTCTCTTTGGACTGAAGGCTTAGTTACAGTAAAGACCTACAGCATGTAACTAAATTTATAACTAACTAAACTTATTTTAATACATTTAATAAATTAGAGAAAGCTATAACCTAGTTTACCTAGATCAAATACTATAAATAGCCAATTTATTGATATTGACAAAATTAATTAATAAAATACAATAGAGATGGCAGGGCAGGTGATGTTTTGCAGCTGTTGCATGTGGGAGCTGGTGGACCCCAGTGTGATCCAGGGCGACCACATCTGCAGTAAGTGTCTGCAGCTCGAGAAACTTCGGCTCAGGGTTGATGAGCTGGAGTCCGAGCTTCGGACACTGTGATACATCAGGGAGGGGGAGAGTTAGCTGGACACTTTTGTCCAGGAGGCAATCACACCGCTTAGGTTAAATACTTCAGATTTGGCCCGTGATCAGGGACAGGAGTGTATGACTGCGAGTGAGGTAGGTATGGGGATCCCGGAGGTAGCATTGGAGGAGCCTCAACCCTTGAACTTGTCCAAAAGGTACGAGGTACTTGCTCTCTCTGTAAACAAGCGCAGGGAAAGCAGGGAGGATGAACAAACTGACCACGGCACCGTGGTACAGGGGGCCTATTCAAGTTGGGGAAGTAAAAAGAAATATTGTAGTGTTAGGGGACAGTATAATTAGGGGGATAGATACTGTTCTCTGCAGCCGAGAGCGTGAGTCCCGGAGGCTGTGTTGCCTCCCCGGTGCCAGGGTTAAGGACATCTCCTCTGGGCTGGAGAGGAGCTTGGAGTGGGAGGGGAAAGATCCAGTTGTCGTGGTCCACGTAGGTACCAACGACATAGGTAGGACAAAGAATGAGGTTCTGATGAGGGAGTATCAGCAGCTAGGGACTGAATTAAAAAGCAGAACAACAAAGTTAATAATGTCTCGATTACTACCTGAACCACGAGCAAATTGGCTAAGCGAAATAAGATCAGAGAGATGAATGCGTGGCGCAAATACTGATGTGGGAGAAGACAATCGTGCAGGGTAGCGATAGGGGTAATGATAATCAGAGTGTGACAGGAAGGGACAGAGTGTATACACGGGCACTTTGACAGGTTTGAGCTAATTAAGGAGAGCCAACACAGATTTGTAAAAGGCAGATCGCGTTTGGTTAATCTAATTGATTTATTTGATGAAGTAACATGGAGGATTGATGAAGGGAATGCAATGGATGTTGTGTACATGGCTTTTCGGAAGGCGTTTGACAAAGTACCACAAAGAAGGCTGGTTAACAAAATTGAGGCTCATGAAATAGGTGGGTTAGTGGCAGCTTGGATAAGGAATTGACTTTACGACAGATAACAGCGAATTGCGGTAAGTGGCTGTTTTTCAGACTAGAGGATGGTAGACAGTGGTGTTCCCCAAGGGTCAGTGCTGGGGCCACTGCTTTTTTTGATATCTATAAATGACCTGGATATTGAAATGCAGAGTAGAATTTCTAAATTTGCCGATGACACAAAACTTGGGTGTGTCGCAAAGAGTGAGGATGATACCAATCGACTGCAACAGGATATAGAAAGCCTAGCAGAATGGGCAGACAACTGGCAGATGGAATTTAATACGCAGAAGTGTGAGGTGATGCATTTTGGCAGAAGGAACAGGGAGAGGCAACATACACTTAATAGCACAGTTTTAAAGAGTGTGCAGTGAGTTAATGTGCACAGGTCCCCGAAGGGAGCGGGACATATTGAGAGAGTGGTTAACAAAGCATAGGGAATCTTGGGCTTCATAAATAGATTTATTGAGTACAAAAGTAGAGAATTTATGCTGAATCTTTATAAAGTGCTGGTTAGGCCACAACTGGAGTATTGCGTTCAGTTCTGGTCACCACACATTAGGAAGGATGTGAAGGGACTTGAGAGGCTGCAGAGGCATTTGCCAGAATGGTTCCCGGGATGGGGGATCTTAGATACAAGGACAGGTTGGAGAAGCTGAATTTGTTTTCATTAGAGCAAAAGAGATTGAGGGGTGATTTGATACAGATGTACAAGATTATGACGGGTTTGGATAGGCTAGATGGGGAAAGGCTGTTCCCACTATTTGATGGTACAAGGACTAGGGGACACAGATTTAAGGATTTGGGCAAGAGATACAGGGGGGGGGGGATGTGAGGAAAAACTTTTTTACGCAGCGAGTGCTGAGGAACTTGAACTCATTGCCTACGGAATTAGGGAAGCGGAGACACTCAATGTTTTCAAGGGGTGACTGGATCGGCACTTGAGGGAAATTAACTTGCAAGGCTACGGGGATAGAGCGGTGGAATGGGACTGACTAGATTGCTCTACAGAGAGCTGGCACGGACTGGATGGGCCGACAAGCTTCCTTCTGTGCCGTTATGACTCTATGACTATGACTAGAATGTACCTGAACTGAGAGGTTATATGTATCAGGAAAGATTGAAGAGGCTGGTTCTCTTTTGTTTAGAAGAGTTAAGACGGAGGGGTAGCCCGATAGAGGACTTTAGGATTATAAAAAGCTTTGATAGTGTAGAAGTGGAGAAGATGTTTTCACTTGTGAAAGAGACCAGAACTCGGGGCCATTCATTTAAAATAGTCATTAATAAATCCAATAGGCGATTCAGAAGAAACCTGTTCACCCATTGAATTGTTGGATTGTGGAACTCGCTACCACAAGGAGTAATTGATACGAATAATTTAAATAAATTTAAGGGGAAGCGAAATAAGCTTATGAATCATAGAGGGAGAAAGGAATATAAAGATATTTTGATGGGGTTAGCTGAAGGAGGGTGGGTGGGGGCTCGTGTGGAGCATGGACACCAACATGGATATTTTGTTCCGAATGGGCTGTCTCTGTGCTGTAAATAATTTGTAAATTGTGTTAAACTTGTATCGGACCCTGGACAGGTCACACTTAGAGAATTGTGACTAGTAATGCTCTGCATACTATAAAAAGCACATAGAAGCGCTGGAGAAAGTGCAACAAATAATTACAACAACAACAACTTGTATTTATATAGCGCCTTTAACGTAGGAAAACGTCCCCAAGGCGCTTCACAGGAGTTTAATCAAACATAATGTGACACCGAGCCACATAAGGAGATAACAGGAATAATGACAATAAGCTTGCTCAAAGAGGTAAGTTTTAAGCAGCATCTTAAAGGAGGAGGGTGATTTAGAGAAGCAGAGGTTCAGGGAGGGGATTCCTGAGCTTAGAGCCCAGGCAGCTGAAAGCACAGCCGCCAAAGGTGGAGCGATTACAATCCGGATGTGCAATGTGCCAGATTTAGAGGAGCACAGAGATCTCGGGAGTGTTGAGGGGCTGGTGGAGCTGCAGAGGAAGGGAGGGCGAGGACATGGAGGGATTTGAAAGCAAGGATGATAATTTTAAAATTGAGGTATTGCTGGGACAGGAGTCAATGTAGGTCAGCGAGCAAAGGGGTTTTGGTTTACCGGAATTTGGTGTGAGTTAGGTTACGGGCAGCAGAGTTTTGGATGAACTTAAGTTATGGAGGGTGGGAGATGGGAAGACGACCAGGAGAGAGTTAGTGTTATCAAGTCTAGAGCTACCAAAGGCATTGATGATGGTTTGAGCAGCAGATGAGCTGAGGCAGGGGCGAAGGTCGGCGATGTTACGGAGATGGAAGTAAGCCGTCCTGGTGATGGAGTGAATATCTGGTCAGAAAGTCATCCCGTGGTCAAATACGACACCAAGGTTGCAAACAGCAAACTGGTGCTAAGGAGAGGGATGGATTCGGTGGCTTGGCAACGGTGTCTGTGAAGGGGGCCAATAGCTTCCGTCTTACAAATATTTAGTTGGATGGCATAAGAACTGAAAGATTGCAGCTATCGGGAAAGATTGAACAGGTTGGGCATCTCTGCTATAGAAGAGAGAGGACTGTGATGAGGCCTGATAGAGATCTTGGAATTATGAATGGGTTGGACAGGGAAGATGTGGAGAGAATGTTTACACATGTGGGAGAATGCAACACTTGGGGTCATAAATACAAGATAGTTACTAATAAATTCAAAAGGGAAATAAGGAGCAATTTCTTTACTCAGAGAGTGGTTAGAATGTGGACCTCACTACCACAGGAAGTGTTTGAGGAAAATAGTTTAGATCCTTTCCGAAGGAAACTAGACGAGTAAATGAGAGAAAAGGGAATAGAAAGATATTCTGAGAGGCTGAGATGAAGTGGATGCAATGAGAGGAGACTGGTCTGGAGCATAAACACCAGCACAGACTGATTGGGCCGAATGGCCTGTTTGTGTGCTGTGTATTCCATGTAATATAATCCTCTGAACTGCAGCTCAGCTCTGTCTGCCCACCTACTGACCAGGCTCTTACTCTGGAAGCTGCGAATGAACTGCTGCCCTCAATCGCTGAAGGGACTCTTTACAGAAGAGCTCAGAGTGAAAGCAGCAAACTAGTGGTCCTGTCCCGAAAGACAATGTGGGAAATGTCAGTCAGAAACAGCGCCGAGTCCTAAACACAGTGCTCGCCCCGCCGCTGGCTGTATCTTCAGATCTCCAGCGATTGCTGATGTAATTCAGTGGATGGCAGTCTGGGGCTGAATATTACATTCCTGGGGTGGAAACACTGGGAGCCGCCTCTGGGCTGCGCTCAGTTATTTCTGATTATTGATGAATTGAATAAATGAGGTAAGCGGATATTTCACCGCCCTCTTCACCTGCTCTCTGAACTTGGACTGGGTCACCCCATAAATAAATGTGTTTGTGCAGCAACTTAAATTCCGCAGCAGGAATCCGACTTGTTCAAAGATATATAAAGAACCAGTGTAATAAGCGGGATCTGTTCCTGTAATGCTATAATATAAGAAATATATAACATAGACCAGCCACAGCAGTATGAAGCTGGCGGATATGGTGAAGAGTAAAATCACAGACTTCCTCCTGCTCTCCATCTCTGGGTCTCTGCCATTCTCTCCCTTGCTCTGACCCCTCAGTTCCTTACGGACCCGACTGGCCACTAAAATGTGTCTGACTGTCAGAGCGTTGAGCAACAGAATTAAAGCGAATGGGAGCAATGGGGTAAAAACCGTGTCAAACCAGTCAAATCCCACCCACCCGGGCTCTGTATAATAACTTGCGATTCTGACACAGTACCACGGCACATTGTCGATTATCCCCCAGGTTTGATTTGTAAAGTAGAAGGGAACGTTTCTTAAACAGAGTAGAATGCCGGTTGTTCCCAGAACCACAGCCGCAGTTTGCCCGGTGCAATATTTAGTTTTCAGCTTCTGGCAACAAATTGCCACAAATCGATCAAAGGTGAAAGTGACGGTGAACCAGACAGAACAGTCTGTGGCTGCACTGGCCAGGACAGCGGTAACACTACACACAGGGGTGATGTCCAGGAAACTCACTGGGAAATAATGATAATTTATCTGGATCAGTATGACCTCAGTGACAATGACCAGTAGATCCGCCACTGCCATGCCCACCAGGTAGCGAGTGGTGCAGGTGGAGAGCCCACACTTTCCCCGGGACATGATCACAATCGCCAGCAAATTCACTGTAAAACACAGAAGGGAAAAGAGACTGGAAATTACATTCTCCGTGGCTGAGCCCTCACAGTAAGTGCTGAATTTTAACACCCCAAAAACGGGTGGGTTGCGGTCGGGTCAGAGGTGAAAATTGAACAATATCCTCCCGGCCCCAACCCGCCTCCAACCCGCCCGCTTCCAAGTTTAACGGAGACGGGACAGGGGGCGGGCAGCGAACCGCTCCCAGGAGGCGGGTTGGCAAGTTAAATATTTGAATGAGGCGGGCAGCCTCTGATTTCACCTGTTTTACAGGTTTCACTATGGCTGGGCCTCGGGAATGATTTCACCCGCCCCCAAGGTCTACCCTTCGCGCGAACCCCCCCATGGATAGAACCTCGTGGTCGGGGTCGGACACACCCCCGGGTGCAGTCAAACCACTGGGTCCGGTCAAACCCCGGGTCCGGTCAAACCCTCGGGTCCGGTTAAATCCCCGGGACCATTCAAACACCCGGGTCCGGTCAAACCCCCGGGACCGGTCAAAACCCCTGGACAGGTCAAAACCCCGGGTCCGGTCAAACCCCCGGGAGTGGTCAAAACCCCGGGACCGGTTAAATCCCCAGGACTGGTCAAACCCCGGGTCCGTGATCGAACACACTCGCGGGATGGGACGCCCCGTCCCCCCTCCAGATTTGTGTACCGGACCGACCTGGTCCTGCTCCGGCGTCCCCCATCCCCGCCCGACTGGGAGCCCGACTGTCAATCAGGCTGAATTTTGGGGTGGGGTACCCGTCAAGGACAAAGGACGTACACTGTGGAGTTAAGACACCCCAATATCCGGGAATAACCGGAATTCCAGGTATCCGACTGATATTCCGCATTCACCCCGCGCCCGCGTTCCCCCCCCCCCCCCCCCCCCCCCCGCGGTCCTCCTAGATAATCCGCCTCTGTTATTATCTCGGCATAATTGTTTGAGCCAAAGCAAAATGCGCAGACCGCTTTAAACCTGATAAAAAAGACATCGCTGAAAACACTCAGCACGTCAGGCAGCATCTGTGCAGAGAGAAACAGAGTTAACGTTTCAGGTCGATGACCTTTCATCAGAACTGGAAGATATCAGAGATTAACCGTATTAAAGCAATGATAGAGTCAGAGAAAAGTGCTGTAGCATAAGGTAATTAAAGGAGGATTGTCTGTGATTGGCTGGAGGGCAGGAGTGATTCAATGACAAAAGTGATGATGGTGCAAGGCGAATGGGACAATTAAAGAAACAGAAGATGCGTCTAGAGGAGGTGTAAATGGTTACAGCAGAATAACAGAGGGGGGAAGCATGGAAAATGTGGCAGAGAAAGTTGGGTAGACCCCAAATGTTTGGACCAGCCCATCGGCTTTTAAATTCAATGTTGAGGCTGGCAGGCAATAAAATGCCTACTTGAAAAATACGGTGCTGCTCCTCCTTGAGTTTAAAAGGGGAACAGTGCAGGAGGCCGAGAACAGAGAGTTCAGAGTGGGAATGGGATGTAGAATTAAAAAGAATTAAAATGAAACTCAGGGTCACAATTGCCGCCTGAATGGAGGGCATTCAGCAAAGCAATCACCCAATCTGCATTTAGTCCACCCAATGTACAGGAGACTGGATCGAGGGCAGCGAATACGATATGCAAAATTGGAAGAAGTACAAGTAAATTAGTGTTTCACGTGGATGTAATGTTTGGCGCCCTGGCTGGTGGGATGGAAAAAGGGGAAAGTGCAGCTGTTGCATCTCCTGCGCTTGCATAGGAAGGTGCCGGGGAAGGGGAGAAGATGTTAGGGGTGACGGAAGAGTGGACCAGGGTTTCATGGGGACCGGGGGGACGGGATGGCAGGGGAAGATATGTTTGTTGGTGGCCTTAGATGGACATGACGGAAATGGGAGAGGATAATCCGTTGAATGTGAAGGCTGTTGCAGTGGAAGCTGAAGACAAGGTGAACCCTATATGGGTTCTAGCAGGGAGGGCAAAGGGCGATGGCAGCAATGCAGGATTGACACTGTCGAGGGTCCTGTCAATCACAATGGCGGTGAATACTCGGCTGATGAAATATGAAGACATTTCGGAAGCAATGGTGTGGAAGGTAGCATCGTCTGAACATATGTAAGGGAGCTGGATAAACTTGGGGAATAGAATAGAGCCCTTCCAGGAAGCCGGGTTGGGAGGAAGTATACTCAAGATTCCTGCTAGAGTCGGTGGGATTATAGTATATATTTGTTGACTGCCTAGCCCCTGAAATGAAGATCGAGAAGTCGAGGAAGGGAAGGGAAGACATTGTGGTTCACCATTTACATGTTATTCCTGTATTTAAAATGGAAGATAGAACAATTCCAAAGATCTACAGACCAGTTAGCATAACGTCGGTGGTGGGAAAGATAATGGAATCATTACTCAAAGATGTAACAGAAAAACATCTATAAACACAAAATATAAGAACGAGTAGTCAGCAGGTTTTCCAAAAAGAATCATAGACTGTTTACAGCACAGAAGGAGGCCATGCGGCCTGTCGAGCCCGTGCTCACTCTCTGCACATGCACTGCAGCTAATCCCAATCCCCCGCCCTTTCGCCATAGCCCTGCAATATTTTTCCTTCAGGTACTTATCCCATTACCTTTTGAAAGCCACGATTGAATCTGCCTCCACCATCCTTTCAGCCAGTGCATTCCAGATCATAACCACTCGCTGCCTTAAAAAGATTTTCCTCATGTCGCCTTTGGATCTTCAGCACATCCCCTAAAACCTGTGCCCTCTGGTTCTCGACCGTTCCACCAATGGGAACAGCTTCTCTCTATGTACTCTGTCAAATCTGTCGAGACCCCTCATGATTTTGATCACCTCTATCAAATCTCCTCTGGATCTTCACTGCTCTAATGAGAACAACCCCAGCTTGTCTAGTATATCTACGTAACTGAAGTCCCTCACCCCTGGAACCATTCTTGTGAATCTTTTCTGCACCCTCTCTAAAGCCTTCAGCCCTTCCTAAAGTGCGGTGCCCAGAATTGGACACAATACTCAGGTTGTGGCCGAATCAATGTTTTATAAATGTTTATCATAACTTCCTTGCTTTTGTACTCTATACCTCTATTTATAAAGCCCAGCTTCCCGTAAGCTTTTATAACCGCTTTCTCAACCTGACCTGCCACCTTCAACGATTTTTGTACATGTACCCCCAGGTCCCTATGTTCCTGCACCCCCTTTAGAATGTCTTGCTTGAGTAACCTTAGTGAATTATTTGAATAAGTATCAGAAAGTATAGATAAGGGTAATGTGGTAGATGTAATATATTTGGATTTGTTTTTAAGCCATTCGATAAGGTACCACACAGCAGACTGAATCACAGAGCAAGTGGAGGTAGGAGAGAATCAGCAGAATAGATAGCAAGATGGCTGCAAGAACAGAAAATAGGGAGTAGTGGATAAACCTATTTACTCAGATAGGTGGATGATGAGAAGTGATGTTACACAAGGATCGGCGTTAGGACCACTGTTGTTCACCATTTACACAAACGATATTGATTCGGGAAGCAAGCACAAGTTCAAAATATGCAGGCGAATCAACATTGGGAATACAATTAATACAGAGGAAGAATGCAACACAGTACCTGAAGACATTAATAAACTTGCAGAATGGGCGATTAAATGGAAAATTAAACCAATGTAGCTAAGTGAGAGGTACTGCACTTTGGTAGGAAGAATAAGCTTCCCAAATACGCCTTGGAAAATCAGAGTGGGATTGGGGTAGATAGGTACTGATTAACAAATCATCTAAAGTAGCAAAGCATGTTAACAAGGCCAGAAAAATGCAGACAAAGCACTGGGGTTCATTTCTAGAAGAATAGAATCCGAAAGCAAAGAGGTTAGATTAAACTTATATCGAACCTTGGTTATACCACACTGAGCGTACTGTGTGCAGTTCTGATCTCCATATTACATAAAGGATATTAAGGCTCAGGAGAAAGTGCAATTTTTTTACAAGGATGACACCAGAACTGAGACATTATAAGCATCAGGAAAGATTGAACAGGCTGGGGCTCCTTTCTTTACAAAAGAGCAGGCTGAGGGGTGGCCTAATAGAGGTTTTGAAATTTTGAAGGGTCACATATGGTGGATGCTTATAATTGTGACGTGAGTGCAAAATTGGAGATTTTGGATAAAAGAGAGTCACTAATAAATCCAATACGGAATTGAGAAGAAATTTCTTTACTCAGAGAGTGGTTAGAATGTGGAACTCGCTACAACTTGGAGTACTTGAGGCGAATAGCAGAGATGCATTTAAGGGGAAGCGAGAGAAGTACACGAGGTAGAAAGCAGTAGAAGGTTATGCTGATCGGGTGAGATGAAGAGGGATGGGAGGAGGCTCCTGTGGAGCATAAACACTGGCATAAACTAGTGTGGCCGAATGGCCTGTTTTGTGCTGTAAATTCTAAGGAGTTCTCCGTAACTTGAGTACAAATTAATCACATTCATCAGTTCATTTAATCATTGCGGATTTTGAAGTGTTTTAGTCATTGAAGCATTGCACTATTTATTTATAAAGGTCATCGACCTGAAACGTTAACTCTCTTTCTCTCTCCACGGATGCTGCCTGGCCTGCTGAGTTTTTCCAGCGTTTTCTGTTGTTATTTCAGATTTCCAGCATCCGCAGTATTTTGCTATCGCACTATTTATTTCATTATTATCAATTTATTAATGCTATTATTTACAGCCCCCGGGACTGATCTCTGTATTATGAAAATCTGATATGCATGTTCTTCAGTTATACGTGTCTCTCCTCGCAGGGACTCACTTCACTGAGCCAAGGCCAGAGATCGTTGTAGGTTACCTGAGTAGAAACTCTCAATCATAGATAAGAACTGGTTCGACAAAACTTTATCAGTTACAGAAGTGGAATAATCAATAACCACAGCCCAATATTCATCCTGTCTAACGGTAACATAACGCAATTCAGCTCTCATGACCACAGATTCTCAGGACCGTGTTGGGGGAAGCGGATTAATCAGCACCAAAACAATTAAAGTTTTTACAATAACTATACTTAGAGTAAGAATAAGTCATTCTCGAAAATAATTGAATATTGTAACACTGCTGCCTTTCTGCTTACCTGTCAGTAATTAGTTAACATCTGTTTCTGTTGCTGCAGTTCAATAGGAAACAAAGCATTATCAATACATTTCACCTTATATATGAACATAAGAACATAAGAAATGGGAGCAGGATTAGGCCATTCGGCCCCTCGAGCCTGCTCCGCCACTCAATAAGATCATGGCTGATCATCGACATCAACTCCAATTTACCGCCCGATCTCCAGATCCCTTGATTCCCCTCGCATCCAAAAATCCATCTATCGCAGTCTTGAATATACTAAAAGAGTCAGTATTTACAGGCCTCTGGGGCAGAGAATTCCAAATATACACAACCCTCTGAGTGCAGAATATCCTTCTCATCTCAGTCTTAAATGATGTGGAGATGCCGATGTTGGACTGGGGTGGACAAATGTGAGAAGTCGCACAACACCAGGTTATAGTCCAACAGTTTTATTTGAAATCACAAGCTTTCGGAGCGCTGCTCCTTCGTCAGGTGAAGTCACCTGACGAAGGAGCAGTGCTCCGAAAGCTTGTGATTTCAAATAAAACTGTCAGTCTTAAATGTTCTCCCCCTTATCCTGAGACTATGCCCCCTGTTTCTAGGCACTCCAGCCAGGGGAAACAACCTCTCAGCATCTAACCCTGGCAATCCCCTTCAGAATGTTGTATGTTTCAATGAGATCAGCTGTCATTCTTCAAAACTCCAGAGATTATAAGCCCATTCTGCAAAATCTCTCATCTTGGGCAGCCCTCTCATCACATAAATCAATCTCGTGAAATTCGTTGCAGCGCCTCATATGCTTATAACCAAACTTCTTCAACCAACAGCAAAAATCTTCCCCTTTGCCATTGATTACATTCGGAAAACACGAAGCAGCTCCATGAAGGGGACAGATCAGTCATGTAAAACAATAATTTCAAATTGGAACCGACTTGTTCCACTCCGGTTAGTGACCCACACTCAGTGCAGTTCTACAGTGAGAGATACTCCCAGTAATACATGGCCACTGGGGTCAGGTGTTCCACTCCGGTTAGTGACCCACACTCAGTGCAGTTCTACAGTGAGAGATACTCCCAGTAATACATGGCCACTGGGGTCAGGTGATCCACTCCGGTTAGTGACCCACACTCAGTGCAGTTCTACAGTGAGAGATACTCCCAGTAATACATGGCCACTGGGATGAGGTGTTCCACTCCGGTTAGTGACCCACACTCAGTACAATTCTACAGTGACAGATACTCCCATTAATACATAGCCATTGGTGTCAGGTGGTCCACTCCAGTTAGTGACCCACACTCAGTAGTTCTACACTGACTGTCCCTTCCACTACTACCTTCTCTCAGAGAGTTGCTACACTGAGGTCTGATTCAACAGTACACAATATTACACTAAAGGCAATAACTTCATGACACAGCGAGCCCGTGAGTTACCAACAGAGTTTTACTTTCAGTCGAGGCAATGGAATAAAATCTCAGAGGTAATTCAGGACATTTGACGAAACGAAATTTTAACACTGATCGGGTGTCTGTATAAAGGAGACCACTAGTTCAGGATGTAATATTATCAGTCACAGAGCAAAACCATAGATCAGCTAACACACAGATTTACACAACTTCTTTGGTTATAGTCACTTACCAGTTACACCAATGACGGCAATGATCATGTAGTATATTTTCTCCACACTGTGATATGAGTCCCGCATTTTCTTTGTGAAGCGATGTGTCCCTTCGTGCTGCAGGCAATCTCTCTGAATTAAACTCTGAGGCGGGACATTCCCAGAGCCATTCATTTATACGTTGCGGGATCTCCACGGGGACATTGAGGTTGCAACATCGCTGAAAATACAATTAAAAAAAACATTTGAACAAACAGATTACGACAGCCGAGTTAATTCCCTGTTGTGATAGAATATATTTAGTGCTGAGATTGTAATTGAAAACCCCAAAGACCGGACAATTCTGATCACATGAATTAACTAATGGAAATTGCCAGCTGTATTCTCCCAGCAATGGGGTTGATCCTTCAAATTTCACCACGCCCATCTCTAGACCTCATCTTGTTTATGTGATGTCCTTCACTCTGCTGAGTCCTTTCAGTAATTAAGTTCAACATGTTACACTGCCCTTTCAGGGATGTTCTGCTGCACTCTGGGATGGGGCTTTCCTCTTTAACTGTGGCCATTCAGTAATTAAATTCAAAATGTCACACTGCCCTTTCAGGGATGCTCTGCTGCACTCTGGTATGAACATAAGAACATAAGAACATAAGAAATAAGAGGAAGAGTAGGACATTCGGCTCTTCGATCCTGCTCCGTCATTCAATAAGATGATGGCTGATCTTCTGACTCAACTCCATTCACCGGCACCACCGCCATATCACTTGATGCCCTTACTAGTCAGAAATCTATCGACTTCTGTTTTGAATATACCCAATGAGTGAGCCTCCACAGCACTCTGGGGTAGAGAATTCCAAAGATTCACCATCCACTGTGTGAATAAATTTCTTCTCATCTCATCCCTGAATGGCCTACCCTTTAGCTTGAGGCTGTGACCCCTGGTTCTAGACTCCCCAGACAAGGGAATCATTCTCCCAGTATCCATCGTATCAAGCCCTGTAATAATTTTGTATGCTTAAATGAGATCCCCTCTCATTCTACTGAATTCAAAAGAATACAGGCCTAGTTTACTCAATCTCTGCTCATACGACAGTCCCGCCATCCCAGGAACCAATCTCGTGAACCTTCGTTGCAATCTCTCTATGGCAAGTATATCCTTCCTTAGGTAAGGAGACCAAAATTGTACACAATACTCCAGGTGTGGTCTCACCAAGCCCCTATATAATTGGATTAAGACATCTTTACTCCTGTACTCAAATCCTCTTGTAATGAAGGCCAGCATACCATTTGCCTTCCTAATGGCTTGCTGCACCTTCACATTCACTTTCAGTGACTCATGTACAAGCACACCCAGGACCCTTTGAGCATCTGTATTCCCCAATCTTTCAATATTTAGGAAATACTCTGCCTTTCCATTTTTTCTACCAAAGTGGATAACTTCTATTCATTCACGTTATATTCCATCTGCTATGTTCTCGCCGACTCACTGAGCCTGTCGAGATCCCCTTGAAGTCTCTTCACATCCTCGTCGAAACTGACGCTGCCACCTAGCTTTGTATCATCAGCAAATTTGGAAATGTTACATTTAGTCCCCTCATCCAAATCATTGATATAGATTGTGAATAGCTGGGGCCCAAGCACCGATCCTTGCGGTACCCCACTAGTCACAGCCTGCCATCCTGAAAAAAGACTCGTTTATCCCTACTCTTTGTTTTCTCTCTTTTAACCAATTCTCAATCCATGCCAGTATATTACCCCCAATTCCATGTGCCCTAATTTTGTTCACCAGTCTCTTGTGTGGGACCGTATCAAAGGCCTTCTGAAAATCCAGATACACCACATCTACCGGTTCCCCTTTGTTTACTCCATTAGTTATATCCTGAAAGAACTCCAATAGGTTTGTCAAACATGATTTCCCTTTCAAAAATCCATTTTGAATCTGCCCAATCTTACTATTGTGTTTCTAAGTGCCCAGTTATTGCACCCTATATAATAGATTTCAGCATTTTCCCAACTAATGATGAGAGGCTAACAGGTCTGTAGTTCCCCGTTTTCTCTCTCCCTCCTTTCTTAAATAGCAGGGTTACAATTTGCTGTCCTCCAATCTGCAGGAACCGTTCCAGAATCTATAGAATGTTGGAAGATGGCAACCAATGCGTCCACTATTCCAATGGTCACCTCTTTCAAAACCCTAGGATGTAGGTAATCCGGTCCTTGGGATTTATCGACTTTTAGGCACCTTAATTTTGCTAGTACTGTTTTTTTACTAATAATATATTCTTTAAGGTCCTCTTTCTACTCACACCCTTGGTTTTCTCGTATTTCTGGAAGGTTTTTTGTGTCTTCCCCCGTGAAGACAGAAACAAAGTATTTATTTAATTTTTCTGGCATTTCCTCATTCCCCATTATAAATTCTCCCGTCTCTGACTGGAAAGGACCTACATTTACCTTCGCCTGTCTTTTCCTTTTCACATACCTATTGAAGCTTTTACAATCCGTTTTTATATTTTTCGCTAGTTTGTGCTCATATTCCATTTTCCCTTTCTTTATCAATTTCTTGGTCCCCCTTTGCTGATTTCTAAAAATTCTAATCCACAGGCTGACCGCTTTTTCTGGCAACTTTATAAGCTTCCTCCTTTGACTTAATACTAGCTTTAATTTATTTTGTTAGCCATGGTTGAATCACTTTTCCTTTTGGGTATTTATGCCCTAGAGGAATGCATGTTTGTTGCAAATTATGCATTGTTTCCATGAATGTTAGCCATTGTATGTCCACCTTCATACCTTTTAGTGTAGTCTCCCAATCTACCGTGGCCAACTTGTCCCTCATACCCTTGTACTTTCCTCTGTTTAGATTGAAGACCTCAGTTTCAGCTTGGACGTCATCACTCTCAAACTTGTAAAATTCAATCATATTATGGTGACTTGTCCCTAAAGCCCCCTTTACCACAAAATTATTGATTAGCCCTTTCTCATTACACAGTACCAGATCTAGGATAGCCTGTTCCCTGGTTGGTTCCGCCACATACTGATCCAGGAAACCATCTCGCATGCATTCCAAGAATACGTCCTCCACACCGTTCGTGGTAATTTGATTTGCCCAGTCAATATGTAGATTAAATTCCCCCATGATTAACGTAATGCCCTTGTTATATGAACTTCTAATCTCTTGATGGGTCTGTCCTCTTTAACTGTGGCCATTCAGTAACTCAATTCCAAATGTTAGAGTGTCCTCTTAGCGCTGCTTTCCTTCACTCTGGGATGGCTGCCCTTTTTAACTTTGATCATTCAGGAATTAAATTCCAAATGTTAGAGTGTCCTCTCAGGGCTGATCTGCTGCACTCTAGGATGGATCTGTCCTCTTTAACTGTGGCTAATCAGTAATTAAATTCCAAATGTTAGAGTGCTCTCTCAACGATGTTCTGCTGCTCACTGGGATGGGTCAGCCCTCTTTAAATTTGGCCACTCAGTCATTAAATTCCAAATGTTGTAGTGTCTTCACACTGCTGATCTGCTGCACTCTGTAATGGGTCTGTCCTCTTTAACTGTGGCCATTCAGTAATTAAATTCCAATTGTTAGAGTGTCCTGTCAGTGATGCTCTACTGCACTCTGGGATGGGTCTGCACTCTTTAACTGTGACCATTCAGTAATTAAATTCCAAATCTGAGAGTGTCCGCTCAGGGCTGTACTGCTGCACTCTGGGATATTACTGCCTTCTTCAAATGTGGCCATTCAATAATTAATTTCGCAATTTTACAGTGTCCTCTCAGGCATGCTATGCTGCAATCTGTGATGGGGCCGGTCACTTTAACTGTGGCAATTC
The DNA here is from genome assembly GCA_030390025.1 of Squalus acanthias. Classification (NCBI taxonomy): domain Eukaryota; kingdom Metazoa; phylum Chordata; class Chondrichthyes; order Squaliformes; family Squalidae; genus Squalus; species Squalus acanthias. The sequence continues at coordinate 92,152 of JASTWF010000081.1, forward strand.
AGTAATTAAATTTCAAATGTTAGAGTGTCCTCTCAGCGCTGTACTGCTGCACTCTGCGATATTATTGCCTTATTAAAATGTGGCCATTCAATAATTAGTTTCGCAATTTTAGAGTGTCCTCTCAGGGCTGCTCTGCTGCACTCTGGGATTTTACTGCCATCTTTAACTGTGGCCATTCAATATTTAATTTCTAAATTTTAGAGTGTCCTCCAAGGGATGCTCTGCTGCACTCTGGGATGGGTCTGTCCTCATTAACTGTGGCCATTCAATAATTAAATTCCAAATCTGAGAGTCCTCTCAGGCTGTTCTGCTGCACTCTGGGATATTACTGCCTTCTTCAAATGTGGCCATTAAATAATTAATTTCGCAATTTTACACTGTCCTCTCAGGGATGCTATGCTGCAAACTGTGATGGGGCCGGTCACTTTAACTGTGGCAATTCAGCAATTAAATTCCAATTCTGAGAGTGTCCTCTCAGGGCTGTACTGCTGCACAGTCGTATTTTACTGCCATCTATAACTGTGGCCATTTTGTATTAAATTCCATTTGTTAGAGTGTCCTCTCAGGTTTGCGCCGCTGCACTCTGGGATGGGGCTGTCCTCTTTAACTGTGGCCATTACTTAATCAAATTACAAATATTAGTGTGTCCTCTCAGGGCTGTACTGCTGCACACTGGGACGGGTCTGCCCTCTTTAACTTTGGCCATTCAGTAATTAAATTCCAAATGTTAGAATGTCCTCACAGAGCTTCTCTGCTGCACACTGGAATGTGGCTTTCCCCTTTAACCTTGGCCATTCGATAATTACATTCCAAATGTTAGAGTGTCCTCTCAGGGCTGCTCCGCTGCACTCTAGGATGGGCCAGCACTCATTAAATGTTGCGATTAATAATTAAATCCCAAATGTTAGAATGTCCAGTCAGTGCTGCTCTGCTGCACTCTGGGATGGGCTGCCCTCTTTAACTGTGGCCATTCAGTAGTTAAATCCCAAATGTTAGAATGTCCTCTCAGGGCTGCTCTACTGCACTCTGGGATGGGGTGTCCATTTTAAATGTGGCCATTCAATAATTAAATTCCAAATATTAGAGTGTCCTCTCAGGGTTGCTATTCTGCACTCTGGGATGGGGCTGTCCTCGTTAACTGTGAATATTCAATTAAACAGTTAATGTGGGGAGTTTGTTTCTATGGATCCTCAGACTAATACTGTACCTCAAAGTAGTGCAGTACCTCAATCTGATGCAATACCTCAAAATAATACATCACCTCAAATTAATACAATATCTGATACATATACAGCTCCTCCAATTAATATCCACTCCTCCCCACCTCTCTGGTCCAAAGTTTTGTCAACTCTTGCTCGCAGAACGAGATCTCACCTGCCAGACACCATGAGGTCTTTACCAGGGTAACAAGCACTGACTGTACAGTGTATCTGTACACTTTATCGATGCGAACCTAGTGATTATTTGTCAGTAAATATTTTAATGTCCGTTGATGCTGGTTGAGCAGAAGTACCAGCACAATATTAATTAAAAATATAGAATCATAGTAAAATAGAAGCAGGAGTAGGCCATTCGGCACTTTGAGCCTACTCCGCTAATTCAATATGATCATGGCTGACCCTCTATCTCAATACCATATTCTCGCTCTCTCCCCATACCCCTTGATGCCTTTTGTGTCTAGAAATCTATCTATCTCCTTTTTAAATATATTCAGTGACTTGGCATCCACAGCCTTCTGTGGTAGCGAATTCCACACGTTCACCACCCGCTGAGTGAAGGAATTTCTCCTCATCTCAGTCTAAATCGTATTGAGATAGAGGATCAGCCATGATCATATTGAATGGCGGAGCAGGCTAGAAGGGCCGAATGGCCTACTCCTGCTCCTATTTTCTATGTTTCTATGTTTCTAAATAAGTCTTGATGATCAGAAACACATGATGTCAGCGTGTCGTGTGATGGGGAGCTGACAGGGGCAGGTGGGCTGATTAAGTTCGTGGCATCCCTGTAATTGGTTTCTGGTGTAAGGCAATGATTGGGTTAGCTGGTCCCCATAGGCGTTGCTGGGATGAAGAAGTATAAGAAGGAGTCTCTCAAACACCGAGAGAACCCACAGGCATCACAGCGGGCGGACGAGCAAGCCGAGAGGCCAGTAGAATGTGGGCAGACCTGAGGAGATCGCGTCTTCTGCCCAAGGGGTAACAGGTAGTATTACCCTTGAAGGCGCCTTGTTTTATTGCTGCTCTTAATGCTGTAATGCATCAAGTCTCACTTTCACTGAATAAAATATAAGTACTATCACCAATATGGGTCAAGTCGAAGCTTTTGGAACTTAGGAGTGAAAGGTTAATTGGCAAAGACCCAGAAATTCAACAGTCCATCTGTGTCTGTATCTGTTTCTCTGTCTGTCTGTTTCTATCTGTCTGTCTCTGCCTCAGTCTGTCTATGTCTGGCTGTTTCTGTCTGCCTCTGTTTCTCTATATCTGCCTGTCTCTCTCTATCTGCCTGACGATGCCTGCCTGTCAGTCTCTGTCTTTCCATCTTTGTCTTTGTCTCCCTCTGTCTCTTTCTCTCACTCTGTCTCCCTCTATCTCTGTCTGGTTCTGTCAGTATCAATCTCTGTCAATCTGTTTGTCCCCCTCGATCTCTGCAGGCTCTGTCTTTGTCTGTCTCAGCCTCCGGGTTTGCCTCTTTCTCTGTCTCTCTGTTTGTATTTGTTTATCTGTCCCTGTCTGTCTTTCCATGTATTCCGGCTCTGTCTTTGTCTGTCTCGATCTGCGGGCTTTTCTCTTTCTCTGTACCTTTGTTTGTCTCTGTATATCTGTGCCTGTCAGTCTGTCCATGTCTGTCTGCTCTGTCGTTGTCTGTCTCGGCCTGCGTGTCTTCCTCGTATTCTGTCTTTCTGTCTATCACTGTCTGTGTCTCTGTCTACCCCGTCTCTGTTTGTCTGTCTCTGTCTCCCTGTGTCTGTCTGTCTGTCTCTGTCTCCGTCCACCCGTCTCCTTCTCTCTGTATCTAATTCTGACTGTCTGTCTGTCTCTGTCTGTTTGTCTGTCTAGACCTCTCTGCCTGATTCTGTCTGTCTGCGTCTGTCGTTGTCACAGTCTGTGTCTGTCTGTGTTCCTGTCCATCTCTGTCTGTCTTTGTCTGCCTGTCCCGTTTACCCATCACACTTGTGCTCGCTGACCTACATTGGCTCCCGGTTAAGCAGCGCCTCGATTTTAAAATTCCCAGCCTTGTTTTCAAATCTCCCCATGGCCTCGACACCACCCTATCTCTGTAATCTCCATCATGGAGAATGCAGATGATCAAATGGACCTGGGTGTCCTTGTACATGAGTCACTGAAAGTGAATGTGCAGGTGCAGCAAGCCATTAGGAAGGCAAATGGTATGCTGGCCTTCATTACAACAGGATTTGAGTACAGGAGTAAAGAAGTCTTACTCCAATTATATAGGGCCTTGGTGAGACCACACCTGGGGTACTGTGTACAATTTTGGTCTCCTTACCTAAGGAAGGATATACTTGACATAGAGGGGTGCAACGAAGGTTCGCGAGATTGATTCCTGGGATGGCGGGACTGTCGTATGAGAAGATATTGAGTAAACTAGGCCTGTATTTTCTTGAATTGAGAAGAAGGAGAAGGGATCTCATTGAAGCATACAAAATTATAAAAAGAGCTGAATAGGTTGGATGCTGGGAGAATGTTTCCCTTAGCTGGGGAGTCTAGATCCAGGGGCCACAGCCTCAGGATAAAGGGTAGGCCATTCAGGACTGAGATGAGACGAAATTTCTTCACACAGAGGGAGGTGAGTCTTTGAATTATCTACCCCAGAGGGCCTGTGGAGGCTCAGTCATTGGATATATTCAAAACAGAAGTCGATAGATTTCTGACTAGTAAGGGAATCAAGGGATAGGGCCGGTGAATGGAGTTGAGGCAGATGGTCAGCCATGATCACATTGAATGGCGGAGCAGGCTCGAAGGGCCGATTGGCCTACTCCTGCTCCTATTTCTTAGATTCTTATGTTAAAGGCACTATATAAATTCAAATTGTTGTTGCTGTTGTTGGCAGTCTCTGTCTATGTCCGTCTGTGTTTCTGGCTCTGTCGGCCTCTCCGTCTCTTTCTGTTTGTCTACGTTTGTTGTCGTTGTCTCTCTCTGTCTCTGTCTCTCTGTTTCTCTCTCTCTTTCTCTCTGGTTATTTCCCTCTGTCTGTCTATCGCTGTGTCTGTCTGTCTGTCTCTCTATGCCTGTCTGTCTATATATGTCTGTCCATGTCTACCTGCTCTGTCGTTGTCTGTCTCGGTTTGCGTGTCTGCCTGTCTCTCTCTCTGTCTATGTCTCCTTTTCTCTCTGTCAGTCTGTCTCTTTCTTTCTGTCTGTCTCTCTTTCCTTGTCTCTCTCTCTGCCTGTCTCTGTCGCTGTCTGTCTGCCTCTGTCTGTTTCTGTCTCTGCCTGTCTCTGTCTGTCTGCTCCTGTCTGTCTGCCCGTCTCTGTCTCTTTCTGTCGGTCGTTGTATGTGAACTAAAAACAGAAAATGCTGTAAATACTCAGCAGGCCAGGCAATATTTGCGGAGAGAGGAGCAGAGTTAATGTTTGATATCAATTAGCTTTCGTCAGAACTGTCTGTCTTTGCCTCCTTCTGTACGCTTGCAACTCTCTCTGTCTGTCTGTGTCTCTGTCTGTGCCTCTCTCTCTGTCTCTGCATATCTTTGTTTTTCACTGTCACAGACTGCCTCTGTTTGTTTGTCTCTGGCTGCCTCTCTGTTTCTGTCTGTCTGATCTTGTCAGCGAGACTCTAATTCCAGCCTCTTGAGCATTCCTGATTTGAATTGCTCAATCATTGTTGGCCGTGCCTTCAGCTGCCGAGGCCCTAAGCCCCGGAATTCTCACCCTAAACCTCTCTGCCACTCTCTCCTCCTTTAAGACGCTCTGTAAAATTTACCTCTTTAACCAAGCTTTTAGTGATGTGCTCTAATATCTCCTTTTGTGGCTCGGTGTCAATTCTGGACTGATTAACGCTCCTGTGAATCGCCATGGGACGTTTTACTAAGTTAAAGGCACTATCTTTAAAAAGTTATTGTTGTTGTTGTTGTATCTCTGTTTGTCTCTTTCTCCTGCTCTCTTCCTCGTTCTGTCTCTCTCTCTTCTCTCTCTGTGTCTGCCTCTCTGTCTTTTTTCATGAATCAGTGTCTCTCTTCCTGTTTTCAGTACCTGTCTCTGCCTGAGTGTCCCTGTCACTGATGACGATCTCTGTCTCTGTCTGTCTGTTTGTCTCTGTTTGCCTGTCTGTCGCTCTCTGTCTCTCTCTATTTGTCTTTCTGTCTCTGTCTTACTCTGTATGCCTGTCTCTGTCAGTCCCTCTGTCGCTCTCTCTCTCTCTCTCTCTCTCTCTCTCTCTGTCACTGTCTGTCGATCTGTCTGTCTGCATCTTTTTCTATCTCTCTCTGTCTGGCTGCCTCTGTCTGTCTTTTTTTTCTTGTATCAGTTTCTCCCTTCCTGTCTGTCGGTACCTGTCTCTGCCTGAGTGTCCCTGTCTCTGCTGACGGTCTCTGTCTCTGTCTGTCTGTCGGTCTCTGTCTCTCACTATTTGTCTTTCTGCCTCTGTCTCGCTCTGTATGTCTGTATGTTTGTCTCTGTTTGCCTGTCTGACGGTCTCTGTCTCTCTCTATTTGTCTTTCTGTCTCTGTCTTACTCTGTATGTCTGTCTCTGTCAGTCTCTCTGTCTGACTGCATCTTTCTCTATTTCTCTCTGTCGTTGTCTGCCTTCATGTGACTCTTACTGGCTGTCTCATAATAACATGAGGACATAAGAATTAGGAGCAGGAATAGGTCATACGGTCCCACGAGTCTGCTCCACCATTCATAGGATTACACAGGATGCACAGCACAGAAAAAGGCCATTCGGCCCAACCAGTCCATGCTGGCGTTTATGCTCCACTCGAGCCTCCTCCCGTCTTTCCTCGTCTAACTCTATCAGCATCACCCCCTATTCCCTTCTCACGCATAGGCTTTTCTAACCTCCTCTTAAATGCATCTATACTATTCGCCTCAACCACTCCCTGTGGTAGCGATTTCCATATTCTCACCACTCTCTGGGTAAAGAAGTTTCTTCTGAATTCCCTATTGGATTTCTTGGTGACTATCTTATATTGATGGCCTCTAGTTTTGCTCTCTAGTTTTGCTCTTCCCCACAAGTGGAAACATTCTCTCTGCATCCAATCTATCAAAACCTTTCATAATTTTAAAGATCTCTGTTAGGTCACACCTTAGCCTTCTCTTTTCAATAGAAAAGAGACCCAGCCTGTTCATCCTTTCCTGATATGTATGCCCTCGCATTCAAGAAGATCATGGCTGATCTACTACCTCAACTTCATTTTCCCATCTGACCCCTGCTTCATCTAATGACCAAAAGTCTATCTATCTCAGCCTTGAATAGGCTCAATGACTGAATATCCACAGTCCTTTCGGGTAGAGAATTCCGAAGATTCACAACCTTCTGAGTGAAGTGATTCCTCCTCATCTCAGTCCTAAATGGCAGGCCCCTTATCCTGAGACTGTGTCGCCTTGTTCTAGACTCTCCAGCCAGTGGAAACGACCTCTCAGCACCTACCCTATCAATCGCCTTAAAAATCTTGTATGTTTTAAATTAGATCACCTCCCCAGAGAGTACAGGCCCAGCCTACTCAATCTCTATCATAGGACAGCCCTCTCATCCCAGGTATCAATCCAGTGAACCTTCGTTGCACAACCTCTAAGGCAAGCATGACCTTCCTCAGATAAGGAGACCAAAACTGTGCACAGTACTCCAGGTGTGGTGTCACTAAAGCCTTGTGTAATTGATGTAACTCGTCACTAATCTTGGACTCCAACCCGGCTGCAATAAAGGCCAACATGCCATTTGCCTTCCAAAATGCTTGCTGTACCTGCATGCTAGCTTTCTGTGTTTCCTGTACGAGGACACCTAAATCTCTCTAAACACCAATATTTAATAGTTGCTCACCAGTTAAAAAAAATCTGTTTTTCTATTGTTCCTACCAAAGTGAAAAACCTCCCGTTTCCCTACATTATACTCCATCTGCCATCTTATTTCCCACTCACTTAGTCTATCTATATCCCTTTGCAGATTCTTTGTGTCCTCCTCACAGCTTACTGTCCCACTTAGATTTGTATCATCAGCAAACTTGGATAGATTACACTCGGTCCCTTCATCTATGTCATTAATATAGATTGGAAATAGCTGAGTCCCCAGCTCTGATCCTTGCGGCACCCCACCAGTTACAGCCTGCCAACCTGAAAAAGATCAGTTTATCCCGACTCTATGCTTTCTGTTCATTAACCAATCCTCAATCCATGCTAATATTTTGCCCCAACCCCATGAACACTTATCTTGTGTAATAACCTTATATGTGGCACCTTATCAAATGCCGTTTGGAAATCCAGATAAGCTGCATCCACTGGTTCCCCCTTATCTACCCTGTTAGGTTCATCCTCAGAAAACTCTAATAAATTTGTTGAACACGATTTCCCTTTCATACAAAATGTTCACTCTGCCTAATCATGTTATGATTTTCTAAGTGCTCTGTTACCATTTCCTTAACAATGGATTCCAGCACTTTCCCGACGACTGATGTCAGGCTAACTGACCTGCAGTTCACTGTTTTCTCTCTCGCCTTTCTTGAATAGCGGTGTTACATTTGCGACCTTCCAATCCACTGGGACCGTTCCTGAACTTAGGGAATTTTGGAAGATCAAAGCCCATTCAGATACCTCTTTTAGAACCCTAGGATATAGGACATCAGGTCCAGGGGATTTGTCGGCTTTTAGTTCCATTAGTTTCTCAATTACTTTTGCTCTACTGATATTAGTCACTTTAAGTTTCACACACTTATTAACCCCTTGGTTCTGTCTATCTGTCCCTGGCTCTGTCTGCCTCCCTGTCTCTTTGTCCGTTTGTCTCTGTCTTTATCTGTCTCTCGCTGGCTTTCGCTGTCTGTGTCTGTATATTTGTCTGTTCCTGTATGTCTGTATGTGTCTGTATGTCTGCCTGTGTCTCTGCCTGCCTTTCTGATTGTCTCGGTCTGCCTGTCTATATGTCTCAGCCTGATTTTATCTGTCTGTCTGTGTCTCTGTCAGTCTTTCTTAGTCTGTGTCACTGTCTTACTGTCTCTGTCTACCGGTCTACCATGTTTGTCTGTCTGTCTGTCCGTCTCTGTCTGTCTGTCCGTATCTTTCTGGCGGTCTGCACAGAGCGGGATTCAACGGAGTGGACTTGAACAGAGTGCGTTGTTTGGGAATTTGGAAAGAGTGGGAATTTGGAAAGAGAGGGAAGGAGTTGTTGCTTTTTGCCTAAACTACTTGTAGTGTTTGTGTTACAGGTAGATAGTTAATTGCAGTACACACAACTTAATCTAGATCAAGTAAGTAGTCAGGAAACTAAACTATAAACTAAGTTACCTAAATACAAATTTAATTCAAATTAATTAAATAAATCAAGGTCATATAGGGATGGCAGTGCAGGCGGAGTACCGCAACTGCAGCTTGTGGGAGTTTGTGGAGAGCATTGTGATCACGGACAACCACGTTTGCAGTAAGTGCCTGCATCTTGAGGAACTTCAACTCAGAGTTTTTGAGCTGGAGTCTGAGGTGCAGACATTGCGGGGCATCAGGGATGGGGAGAGTTACCTGGACACTTGGATCCGGGAGGCAGTCACACCCCTTAGGTTAGGTAGTGGTACAGGACTGCTTAGTGGTCAGGGACAGGGGTGTGTGACTGCAACTCAGCCAGGTAAGGGGACCCCAGGTGCAGTGCTGGAGGAGCCTCAGTCTTTGTACTGTCCAATAGGTATGAGGTTGTTGCTGCCTGTGTGGATGAGGGAAAAGCCTGCAGGATGGGTGAGCAAGCTGACCATGGCAACATGCTGCAGGAGGCCATTCAAGTCGGGGAGTGAAAGGGAATGTAGTTGTGGTAGGGGTCAGTAAAGTGTGGGTGATAGATAATTATCTGCAGCCGCGACCAAGAGTTCCTAAGTTGTGTTGCCTGTGCGCTATCAGGGTTAAAGACATCTCCTCGCGACTGGAGGAGAACTTTTAGTGGGAGGGGAAGGATCCCGTTGTCGTGGTCCAGTTAGGAACCAACGACATAGGTAGAACTAGGAATGAGGTTCTGTTGAGGAGCTAGGACCAATTTAAAAAGCAGAACCTCCAAGGTAAAGATCTCTGGATTTTTACCTGAGCCATGTGCAAATTGACATAGGGACACACAGATCAGAGGTTAAAATACGTGGCTCAAAGTGTGGTGTGGGAGGAAGGGGTTTCAGTTCATGGGGCACTGGCACCAGTACTGGGGAAATAGGGAGCTGTTCTGTTGGCGAACCAAATAACTGGGGCAGTAGACAGGGCTTTAAACTAATGAAGGGGGCGGGAGGATTCAGGGAAGATACATTTAAAATCAGCGAGAGAAATGTCAAGGCTCTTGAGCAGAGCAGAGTTTTGGGTAAACTAAGCAGAATAGGTCAGGAAGGGACAGAGAGAGTAACAAACGTAATAAGGCATCAGAGACTAAGGTGACATCAGGGAAAAATAGAAATAAGTCAAAGCTAAAGGCAATGGCCCAGAAATTAAACACTGTCTCTTCACGCGGGGGTAAGGAGCCGGCGCGGTAATACATACCGCGTCTGCGGTTTCCCTTTTTCCACGCAGGAACTTGATGTTTTTTGAGCTGCAGTGCCGAGCAGCGTATGACGTCACACCGCCCTGCAGTGCAGCGTGCGCGTTTCATTGCGTGCGATGTCGAGTGAAGTCACGCCCATGAAGGTCTCTTTAACATAGGCCACGCCCCCAATTTTTTTTTCAATTCAATGAAACTACAAAGCAGCTGAAGGCAGAATTCTAACAGTTGTAGACGTGGCAGTTAAAGTAAGTTGCATTTAAATGGATGTTTTGAAAACTTTTAAAGATGTTTAGATGAATTGGAGTAATTTTAAACAGTTGCAAAGAGATTTAAAGTAATTTTAATAGTTTTAAAAGCCCTGAAATCATTTTTTTCATTGATTTTACTGTTTATAATCAGCAAACGAAAATGGCTGCTATCAGCAATATCCAATTTATCAAAAGAACACAAAATTTCAGTGATGATGATCTCCGCACACTTCTCGACGAGGTCGACGCGAAGCAATTAAGGATCATTGGAACTGAGAAGTCCAAACCGCCTCAAAGGCCAAATGGCAGCGTGGAAAGAGGTTGCTCAAAGTGTGAACGCAACCTCGACCATTCCTCGTACAGCTGAACAATGTTGCAAAAAATTCAGTGATTTATTGCGAACGCTCAAGGTTTGTATAGTTATAACAAAAGTCAATGTTAAAATGTCTTTAAATTTAAAATGAAAAACTTTTAAACAGTGTTTGTTTGCTAAGCTGAGTTAACTGAAGTCACAAGATGCTGCCATAAATTTTTATGGCTTTTGTAGCCAGGCAAGTGTCATAAAATGCTAATGTTATCTTGATCCCACTGCTTTGAGATGCTTACTGAGTTAACCGTGTGAGTGCCAATGCAGTTTTGGTGTAAAAACCCTTACATTTCAGATTTTAATTTTCAATTTTAGAGTAAAACTGCTCACAACGCCAGAGAACGTGCACTGATAGGCGGTGGTGTTGTCACATTAAGGGCTTTAACCGAACATGAGGAAAGGCTCGAGCATATATTTGGATATCTTCGCGGATGACCGTTTGAAACTGAACAAATCGACAGAGGTGATGTGTGCTGAATATCAGCTTCTGTGATGTGGCACATCATGCTTTACCTTTGCTAATCTTTACTGTTTCCTTTACATAGGTTTACAGCAGACTTCTCAGTCACGGGATGAGCAGTGCGTTGAGTCTGCAGCCGAAGAGGTCATTGGTAAGGGCGTGTCGAGCCAGTGGGAGATGCGAGTGAGGTGGTGGTGGAGGAGCAGCAAGAGGAAATTGTTGCTGAATTGGATATGGAGGTTCTGGAATCTGGGTTGCTGGAGAGGTCCTCTCCATCTTCCTCTCCAACTCCTGGCCCCTCTGGCTCTGTGCCAAACAGACAGCAGCTTGATACTGCAGTGCATGTGGGAGACACAGATATATATGCAACAGAACAGGAGTTACAGGGTCACATCCACCATCTTGAAGGGTTGAGGCAATCGATGTCTTCTCTTACAGAGAAAGAAGTTGAGTGTCTTACCTCGGTCAAGCAGGGAGTGGAATGTCTGTGCATGTCATTTAATGAAATGAAAGAGTCTATCATTGGTCAAAATCTGGGAATGGAGCTTAAGAAAATAAATGAGTCTCTTGTTGGACTCATGCAAATAATTTCTGCTGCCATTACTGTGACTCCCTCAGAACCAACCTTACCTGCTCCAAGCGCAGAATCCGTGCAGGTCCAAGAGCCACCTGCTCCGCCTGTGATGATGCAAGCAAACATTGCCTTGCAGCAGCAGCAGCAGCAACAACCCTGTCAGGAGGCAATTGCTGAAGGGCAAGAGACGGCAAGCATGGCCATTTCAAGTCGCAGCACAGGGCACCGGTCATGGGGAGCGGGAAAGCGCTGGAGACAGTAGGGTGTTGCATTTTCCACAATGCACATCCATTGACCCTCAGGCATAGTTTCGAGCGGGTAAATTTTTCAATTGTTTAATTTTTCGTTTTATTTAAAAGTTATATGTTTTCATTTTTTATTATTTAAATATATATTTGACACTGAAACTGTAAGTAAGCTTTTCATTGAAAAAGTACAGCCTCTATTCACTTTAAAAAAATTAAAATTGTTTATTTGCACAAAAAAATTGAACATTAAAACTGTTTTACATTTAGGAAAGAGTTATTTTCCATCTTGAATGTCTTTATTGCATTAACGAAGCAAAAAGTAAGTCAGAAATCTTTAAAAAAATTTTTTTAACCTATTTCTGTTTCCGATTGTTTACAAAGTTGAAAAGTAGCTAGTTAACATTGAAAAGTTATAAATTATGTACATCAACACTGAACCTCAGAAGTCTATAATGCAGCAATAAAAGAGCACTGTTTCACTTTAAATTGTGTCTGTACCTTTATTTGCCTTGCTGGTGGAGAGGGAGGGGGAGGGGGAGAGGGAGGGGGAGGGGGAGGCACAAGGCGACACTACCTCGTGAAGGTGTTGGCTACCAGCTGCTCCCGAGCAGCCTTACTTTGAGCAGCAGTTGGCTCTTCCCCATCATGCCTTCCCACAGGCACATTGGCATTGTCCACGTCCTCCATTTCTGCAGGTAGTTCATCTGCAGCGTTAAGGGTCAGTCCTTCCAGCAGGGCAAAGTTATGCAAAGCACAACAGACCAACACAATCTTTGCCACTTTCAGAGGAGAATACTGCAAGGTCCCCCCTGACCTGTCCAGGCACCGGAAGCGTGATTTCAGAACTCCGATTGTCCTCTCCACCACTTGCCGTGTGGACACGTGTGCCTGGTTGTATCTCTCCTGAGCCTCATTATTGGTCTTGCGTTAGGGAGTCATCAGCCATGGTCTTAGCGGGTAGCCCTTGTCGCCCAATATCCATGCGGATCCTGGAGGCAATGCGTTGAGGGCGCCATATAAGTTAGAGTTGCGGAGGACGAAGGAGTCATGATTACTTCCATGGTTACTTGCATTCACATTTAAGATCCTGAGATGCGCATCACAGACAATCTGGACATTCAATGACTGAAACCCCTTCCTGTTGATAAATGTCACAGGTGCAACCCCTGGTGCCTTCAATGCTACATGGGTTCCATCGAAGGCCCCAATCACTTTTGGGAATCCAGCAATGTTATGAAATGCAAGCGCCATCTCCTTTTGATGGCGAGCGGACAAGTCATAGTTAATGAACTCAGAATCCCTACGGAAAATTGCTTCTGTGACCTGGTGAATGCAGGCCTTCGCAGCACTCTTGGATATGTTGGAAATGTCACCGGTGCTTTCCTGAAAAGTCCCACTTGCAAAGAAGTTCAGTGCTGTGGTTAACTTCATGCTCACTGACAATGCAGTGCGGCTCTTCGAGCGTGTTTGAAGGTCCTCCTTTAACATGTCACAGATTCGGCCAATTGACTCTTTACTGAAGCGCAGCCTCCTCACACACAACTCCTCCGACAGCATCTCAAATGACAGCCTCTCCCTGTACACTCTATTTGGTGGGTAGTAGTTTATCCTTCTCACGAGGAAACGGGCTTGGTTCCTTCGTCTGTTTTGTTGTCTGGCGTCAAAAATTCTCTGAAAAAAAATCCCACAGAGGAACAGGAATTGATTGTGAAAGGGCATCTTTCTCCCTCACAGGCTTCCTCTTCAAACAGAAAGTTGTAATGAAAAAATGGAAATAGTTGTTAAAGTAACTTTAGTAAAGTGAGTGGCTATAAAATCAGGTCGGGCTGTGGTGGGAAACGTGCGTAATCGGATTGGGAACACGTCTACCCGCCACACGGCCCTAGTTGATTTTCCAGAACTGTAACATTTTCATAAATTAATGCATACATACATACATACTTACTTACTCATTTTCATCTTTAAAACTTTTTGAAATGTAAATAGTTCATTTTTAAACATTCATTTTCACATTTATGATAGATACCTAAATCAATATGCCTTGTACACACCCACAGTTGCTATGCTACTCCAAATGGTCAAAACCCGTTTTTAAACTTTTTTTAAAATTGCAAACTTACCTAAGACTTAATTAAATAAACTTTGGTGGCTTTCAGATTTAAAAAAACTCACTTCAGTAGCCCCACTGCAAAAGGAGTTATTCCTCCTGCTGTCTCCGGATCTTCAAAAATGGCTCTTACTCCTGCTTTTTACATGTGTAACTGCCACCATTCAGAAAAATATTAAAGTTCAGGACGCACGCGCAGAATCTCCGGCCCAGGCGATTCCACGGAGATACCTGCAGGTGAAGCCACATGAAGTGCCGGTTTTCAGCGCATGCGCAGTGCATGCAGAAAACCGGCAATTGGAGACAGAATACGCGAGAGTACACAGTGCGTACTCTCGCGTACTAAGACTAATTTTTGGGCCACTTATCTGAATGAGTGAAGCATTTGCAACAAAATAGATGAATTAATAGCGCAGATAGACATTAAAAGGTTTGACCTAATAGCCATAACGGAGACGTGGTTGAAAAGTGGCCACAGTTGGGAACGAAATATTCCAGGATAAATAACTATTAGAAGGGATAGGCAAAATGGAAAAGGAGGAGGGCAAGCCCTGATAATATAGGATGGGATAAAAACAGGAGAGACAAAGGATCTTAGCTACAAAAATCAAGAAGTAGAATCAGTTTCGGTGGAGCTAAGAAAACGCAAGGGGCAGAACATATTTGTGGGAGTTGTTTATAGGCTCCCAAAAAGTAATTATTATGTAGGGCAGAGTATTAATCAAGAAATTAGAGACGCATGTAACAAGGATAATATAGTAATCATGGGGGACATTAATCTACATATAGACTGGGCAAACCAAATTTACAGTAATAGTGTGGAGGACGGATTTATGGAATGTATGCCAGATATTTTTCTAGATCAGTATGCTGAGGAACCAACTTGGGAAAAGGCTATTTTGGATCTAGTATTGTGCAATGAGAAAACGATTAATTAATAACTTTGTAGTAAAGGGTCCTTTAGGGAAGAGTGGCCATGATATGATAGAATTTTAGATTAAGTTTGAAAGTGAATTAGCAAACTACGTAGGTATGAGGAGCGAATAGGCTAACGTAGATTGGAAAACTATATTAAAAGGTATGACAGTGGACGAGCAATGGCCTGCATTTAAATAATTACTACTACATTTACAACGAATATGCATTCCTTTAAGGCAAACAACCCCACAGGAAAAGTGGTCCAACCCTGGCTAACAAGAGAAGTTAAATATTGTATTAGATCAAAGAAAGAGGCTTATAATGCTGCCAAAAATGTAATGATACTGAGGATTGGGAGGATTTTAGAATTCAGCAAAGGAGGACCAAGAAATTGATAAAGAAAGGGAAAATAGAATATGATGGTAAACTAGCAGGAGACATAAAACAAACTGTTAAAGCTTCCATAGGTATGTAAAAAGGAAAAGATTAGTAAAGTAAATGTGGCTCAATTACAGGCTGAGACAGCAGAAATTATAATGGGAAATCAGGAAATGGCAGAGAAATTGTACAAATACTTTCTGTCTGTCTTCATGGAATAAGATAAAAGACTTCCTGGAAATAATGGACAATCAAGGGGCTAGCAACAATGAGGAACTGAAAGATATTAGTTTTAGTAAAAAGGTAGTACTGGAGATCTTATTGGGACTGAGAGCCGATAAATCCCCTGGACCTGATGGCCTGCATCCGAGGGTTTTCAAAGATTTGGCTATAGAGACAGTAGCTGAATTGGTTATCAGTTTCCAAAATTGCAGATTGTAGAATGATTCCCGAGGATTGGAAGTTAGTAAATGTAACCACACTATTTAAGAAAGGAGGGAGAGAGAAAACAGGGAAATGCAAATCAGTTAGCCTGACATCAGTAGCAGGGAAAATGATAGAATCTATTATTAGGAAAGTGGTAACAGGGCACTTAGCAAATAATAATAGGATTAGGCAGAGTCATAACCGATTTATGAAAGGAAAATCGTGTTTGACAAACTGTTAGAGTTTTTTGAGGTTGTAATAGATATGGGGAACCAGTGGATGTGGTGTATTTGGATTTTCAGAAGGCATTCGATAAAGTGCCACAGAAGAGTTTTTTAAACAAAATTAGGGCTTATGGGATTCGGGGTAATATAGTAGCTTGGATTGAGGATTGGTTAACGGACAGAAAACAGAGAGTAGGAATAAATCGGTCATTTTCGGTTTGGCACTAGTGTGGTAATGCGAGGATCAGTGCTTGGGCCTCAGCTATTCACAATCTACATCAATGATTTGGATGAGGGGACCAAATTTAATATATCCAAGTTTCCTGATGATACAAAGCTGGGTGGGAATGTAAGTTGTGAGAAGGATGCAAGGAGGCTTCAGGGGAATATAGATAGGTGAAATGAATCGGCAAGAACATGGCAAATAGAGTATAATGTGGAGAAATGTGAAGTTATCCACTTTGGTAGGAAACATAGAAAGATAGAAAATAGGAGCAGGAGTAGGCCATTCGGCCCTTCGAGTCTGCTCCGTCATTCAATATAATCATGGCTGATCCTCTATCTCAATACCATATTCCCGCTCTTTCCCCATTGCCCTTGATGCCTTTTGTGTCTCGAAATCTATCTATCTCCTGCTTAAATATATTCAGTGACTTGGCCTCCACAGCCTTCTGTGGGAGAGAATTCTACAGGTTCACCACCCTCTGAGTGAAGAGATTTCTCGTCATCTCAGTCCTAAATGTCCTACCCCGTATCCTGAGACTGTGACACCTCGTCCTAGAGCCTCCAGCCAGGTGAAACATCCTCCCTTCATTCAGTCTGTCTAGCCCTGTCAGAATTTTATACGTTTCACTGAGACCCCCTCTGATTCTTCTAAACTCAAGAGAATGCAGGCCTAGTCGACCCAATCTCTCCTCAAACGACAGTCCTGCCATTTCAGGAATCAGTCTAGTGAACCTTCGCTGCACTCCCTCGGTGGCAAGTATATCCTTTCTGAGGTAAGGAGACGAAAACTGTACACAGTACTACAGGTGTGGTCTCACCAAGGCCCTGTATAACTGTAGTAAGCCAAATATAGAGGAAAAAAACAAGTCAGCCTGGAAGCCAGAGCAAATATGTAACGGAACAAGGGAGTATGGCAAGGCTGGATGGCATTTATTTTAATGCAAGGAGTCTTGCGAGTAATGCAGATGAATTGAAGGTGTTGATGAACACATGGGAGTATGATATTGTTGCTATCACAGAGACATGGTTGAGGAAGGGGCAGGACTGGCAGCTCAATATTCAGGTGTATAGAATCTTCAGGCGAGACAGACGGGGTGTAAAAGAGGAGGGTGTGTCACAATATTAATCAAGGAGCCAATTACTATTGTAAGGAGGGATGATATCTTAGCAGGTTCCTCTAATGAGGCCATATGGGTAGAATTTAAAAGCGAAAAGGGTGCAAGCACTTTGCTGAGAGTGTACTATAGGCCCCCAAACAGTCAGGGGGAGATAGAGGAACAGATATGTAGGCACATCTCAGAGAAGTGTAGAAATAATAGGCTAATAATAGTGGGAGATTTCAAATTCCCCAATATTAACTGGGATAGTCAGAGTGTGAAAGGCTGAGAGTGTGCGAAATTCTTAAAGTGCATCCAGGAGAGCTTTTGGAGCCAGCATGCAGAAAGTCCTACAAGAGAGCGGGCGGTACTGCACCTAATTCTAGGGAATGTAGCCGGGTTAGTGGTAAAAGTGTCAGTAGGAGAGCATTTTGGTGACAGTGACCATAATTCGGTGAGATTTAAGGTAGTCATGAAAAGGACAAAGATGGCCTGGAAATAAAGGTTCTAAATTGGGGGAAGGCAGATTTCAATATGATAAGGCAGGATCTGGCCAAAGTGGACTGGGATCAGCTACTTGTAGGAAAATCCACATCAGAGCAGTGGGAGTCTTTCAGAAAGGAAATAGAGAGAGTACAATGCCAACATGTTCCCATAAAGGGCAAGGGTGGGACCTACAATCTCAGGGAGCCCTGGATGCCAAGGGATATACAAGGATGTATTAGGAAAAAAAGGAAGGCTTTTGGCAGGTACAAAGGACTAAAAACAGTGGAAGCCCTAGAGGAGTATAGAAAATGCAGTGGGGTACATAAAAAAGAAATTAGGAGAGCGAAGAGGGGGCATGAAAAAACATTGGCGGGCAAAATAAAGGAAAATCCCAAGGTGTTTTATGTGTATATTAAGGGCAAGAGGTAATCAGGGAAAGAGTGGGGCCCATAAGGGACCAAAGTGTGTGGAGCCAGAAGATGTAGGTGAGGTTTGAAATGAATATTTTGCATCTGTGTTCACTATGGAGAAGGACGGTGCAGGCATAGAAATCAAACAGGGGTTTGTGAAATACTTGAACAAATTAGTATTGAGAGGGAGGAGGTACTAGCGGTTTTAGCGGGGTTAAAAGTGGATAAATCCCCAGGCCCAGACGAGATGTATCCCAGGTTGCCTGCTGAGGCAAGGAAGGAGAATGCAGGGGCTCTGACACAAATTTTCAAAACAGCTCTGGCCAAAGTGGAGGTGGCAGAAGACTAGAGAACAGCTCACGTAGGACAATTATTCAAGAAGGTTAGTAGGGATAAACCAGGGAATTACAAGCCAGTGATCCTTACATCAGTGGTAGGGAAATTATTGGAAAAAATACTGAAGGACAGAATTAGTCTCCACTTGGAGAAATGTGAGAAGTCGCACAACACCAGGTTATAGTCTAACAGCTTTATTTGAAATCACAAGCTTTCGGAGCGCTGCTCCTTCGTCAGGTGAATTGAAGAGATACAGATAGGCACAGCATATATAGTCAGAGAACACAGCCAGATGATTACAGTTAATCTTTCCAACTGCCCTTTATCACACCTCGGCAGAGAGATAATCACGGCAATCAAAGATGTGGATGGTGTCCAAACAGGTCAGTCAGCAAATCATTACATCAAAGACAATGTGGCAGATGCTAGGGTCTGTATGGAAAACAAATAACGTTTTTTGCTGGAAATCACAGCAGAGCCGGCCGCATCTGTGTAGAGAGAACAAGCCAACGACGACTCGTGTCTGGATGACTCTACGTCAGGTGGGGTTACATGTAGCGTGACATGAACCCAAGATCCCGGTTGAGGCCGCCCTCATGGGTGTGGAACTTGGCTATCAGTTTCTGATCGACGATTTTGCGTTGTCGTGTGTCTCGAAGGCCGCCTTGAAGAACGCTTATCCGAAGATCGGAGGCTGACTCTCCTTGACTGCTGAAGAGTTTCCCGACTGGGAGCGAACACTCCTGCCTGGCGATTGTTGCGCGGTGTCCGTTCATACGTTGTCGCAGTGTCTACATGGTCTCCCCGATGTACCATGCTCCGGGGCATCCTTTCCTGCAAAGTATGAGGTAGACAACGTTGCCCGAGTCACATGAGTATGTACCATGTACCTGGTGGGTGGTGTCATCACATGTGATGATGGTGTCTGTGTTGATGATCTGGCATGTCTTGCAGAGGTTGCCGTGGCAGGGTTGTGTGGTGTCGTGTTCACAATACTCAATAAACTCTTTTAAAAGATGAACAATTGTTCTAACTGATTCATCAACTCTCTGTTTCAGACTGAAGGAAATCCTAACATGGTTTCCGAGTGACAGGCAAACTTTCATCAGTCTTTTGTCTTTTGTTTGTGATGCATTGTCATCAGTTCTCATTTTGCAGACGGTATTTGAGGAGTAGGTTAAAACTATACAGTGTTTATCACAAAAGGAATCTGGAGCGTGATAATTGCTGCAGTCCCGAACCCTCCGCTCAGTTTGTCAGCCGTGAGTCAGAAGGATGTGTTAAGGGAGAAGGTGAACTGCTGACTCACCTCTCTCTGCACTGATTGAGGTTGTGTTTCTTCTCCGTCAAACAACTATGACGTGTGACCAAGACTCCTCAAAGCTTACGGCTTTAAGGAGCGTCTTAAAGGAGGACACGGAAGGTTTTGGGCAGGACATTCCAGAGAGTGAGGCACAGGTTATGGCAGACTATTTGTAGTGTGCAGAGAATGGCGGATGCACAAGAGGTCGGAGTCATAGAATCATAGAATCTTAGGAAAATTGAATCAGACAGAACAAAAGGAGGCACTTCGGTCGACCCTGCCTGAGCCGGCTCTTTGAAAGAACTGTCAATGTTGTCCCAATCCCCAGTGTATCCCCCCATAACCCTGCAAATTAGTTCTCTTCAAACACATGTCCAATTGCCTTTTGAAAGTTGCCATGGAATCTGATTCCACCATCCTTTCCGGCAGTGCATTCCAGATAACAGCAACACTCTGTGTAAAGAATATGTTACCGCAGATCGCCACTGGTTCTTTTTTGACCAGGATCTGACGCCATCGGTCCCCAGGACATGGCCGTCCTAATTCTGGGACGCCAGTTATTTTTGTTCGTACAGGGTTTTGACTGCAACGCCGCAGAGGGAAATGAAGAAGTGGCGGTTGCAATCTCTGACAAAATCTACCTCGGTTTGAAATGTTTAAGTATCTGACCGTTTCTGTTCCATTCAATGTTTTATCATTCATTTTACAATACTTGAAGGGCAAAAATTGCAGGGCTCTGGGGAAAGAGCAGGGGAGTGGGAATAATTAGATAGCTCTTTCTCTTTTTGAAATTGGAAGTAGAACAGAATAAACTAGGAAAACACAGGGTCAGCGATAGGATTCAAATTGCAATTTCAATCGGTCTGTCTGGGTGCCCTTTTAAAAGAAACCGCGCCTCCATACATGTCCCCGATCATGTTCTGATAGTGGAAACTGAGAAAGGGAAATAGAAAGAGAAATAGAAGTACAGTATAATAGACAAGAGGAAGAGAGATGAGAAACAAAACCTGTTTCTACTCAGAACTAATGCAGAAACTCCTCTGCTGCGCTCGGGGTGGCCTCCTGCAGCCTGAATAAATTAATGTGCTAACAGCTCATTCACTGTAGGAGAGGAACCGTCCGGCGATTTAAACGGTAGCTGGAAAAGGCAAAATCAATATTGGGCAAGAAATTCGGGTCCCCACGGGTGAGTACGCGCTGTATAAAAACCCTTAAGGCCTACGATAGTGCCAGATTCGCGCATGCACTGCGCATGCGCTGGAAACCGGAACTTCCGTTCCCTTGAAGGAAGGGGTTAACAGGTCAAACGCGTGCCCCGGAGAGGCAGTGGGTAAACCTCGAACTTCCGCTTTTTTTTACAGGTTTCTCCCTGCAGGTATGTCCCTAGCAGCTGCGCGTGGAAAAAGTAGGTGCAAGGCTTGCTTTTAACAAGGTGAGAGGTGAATTAAGTAAAATGTAATCATTTTTTCCACAGGTTTATCATTTTAAAATACTTTAACGAAAGGTAAGTTTATTTTTAGCCCCGTTAAAAACTTTAATTAATTTCTTCAAAAATGAAATTTTTTGTTTAAAATGGTTAATTTATGTAATTTATAGTTATTTTAATAAAGTGATGTTTTTTTTAATTTATTTGAAGTTTTACTTAGGTTTTAGTGCCGATCTCTATTCATAGATTTGACAGGTCTTCCTGGCAAATCGATGAATGGAGATTCCCTGCTCCGATTGGCTCCCCATGGCCCACGTGATCCCAGAAGACGATTCGAACTGGTTGCGCCCCTGGGATACGCAAGCACTGCACACGGGCAGCTGAAGGAGGCCCAGGATCGGAATCCCACGCGGGGCTGCAGCACAACGGCAGGCGCGCTATGTAAGTGCAGTTCGTGGGTTTGTGCCCGCGGGCAGCCTCCAACCCGAATTTCTGGGCCAATTGACTCGGTCTCAAGTGCGCTGCTTATCAAGAATAGCCACGCTTTCAACATGGTTTTACAATGGTTATGTCTAACTCAGTTAATCTTAAACAGTCGGTTCGTTGCTCTAGGGGTATGATTCTCGCTTAGGACTTTGTGGGTTAAATTTGCTACAGTTACCGGGTTCAAATTCTGGAATGAGCTCTCATTTTGCCCGCGACTTTTGAACTTGCATTTGAAATTCTTGTAAGGAAAGACTTACATCGATATCGCGCCTTTCACGACCCCAGGATGTCCCAAAGCGCTTTATAGCCATTAAAGTACATTTGAAGTGTAGTCACTGTTGTAATGTGGGAAAAGATGTGACTAAATAACCCCACAAGAATCTCCACTCTTTGAGAAGCAGTTCGGTGCCAAAAATCAGGCGCCTCAAAAACTTGGATTTTCTTTGAATGAGCTCTGCGAGCAATTGCACTCGATCTTGAAACAGCACCTGGGATTTCATCTCGCGGGAGCAGAGTGTGGTCGCTCTATAGCGCTCAGCATGTAGGTGACGAGGATGGGGTGGACGTGCCTCTTTATTAATCTTTGAAATTTCAGCAGGGGCCAGAGAAAAGAAACGGTGAATCGAACTGTCCCTGTGAGCGATGGGTTGAAGGGAACGGCGCTCCATCACAGCTGGAAAACTTTCAGTAATAGAGTTCGCAGCATTAAATGACAGATTTATTACCTTGTGCGGTTTTGCCGAAGAATTGAAAGACTATACATTCTGAACTCGATATACAAGTTCATCAGACCTTATTCGGATTGTGATGTATCTGTTCCAAATATCACTTTTTATACCTTTTTTTACACCATCTACGTGACAGTTTGCAGTTTCATATTATTACCTAATACAACTGCCCAACTTGGTTCTCATGGAAGATCATTGACCTGAAACGTTAACATCGCTTTTCTCTCCACATATGCTGCCTGAACTGTTGAGTGTTTCCAGCATTTTCTATTTTTATTCCCCAACCTGGTTACCAGAGTATCACTTCCCTTATCACCTAACTACAGTCCTTCCTCATATGTAGCCTTGTCCGACAAGCTCCTTTCGCACAACGGCAGGATCTGCTTCAGACTTTAATTGGAACTGTGACTTTTTATCTTGGTAACAATAACAAATTGTAACATCGCAAACTGATATAGTTTATCACACCAACACAGCACCGCAAACCGATACAGAATCTAAAACCAATATAGTACCTAAAACTAATACAGCACTTCAAACTAATACAGCACTTCAAACTAATACAGCCCCTCAAACTAATACAGCCCCTCAAACTAATAAAGCCCCTCACACCAATACAGCCCCTCAAACTAATACAGCCCCTCAACCTAATACAGCCCCTCAAACTAATACAACCCCTCAAATTAATACAGCCCCTCAAACTAATATAGCCCCTCACACCAATACAGCCCATCAAACTCATACAGCCCCTCAAACTAATACAGCCCCTCAAACTAATACAGCCCCTCGAACTAATACAGCCCCTCGAACTAATACAGCCCCTCAAACTAATACAGCCCCTCAAACTAATACAGCCCCTCAAACTAATACAGCACCTCAACCTAATACCGCCCCTCAACATAATACAGCACCTCAAGCTAATACAGCCACTTAAACTAATACAGCCCCTCAAACTAATACAGCCGCTTAAACTAATACAGCCCCTCAAACTGATATAGAATCTGAAACATGGTAAACGCTGAACCAGTTTCCCCTTAATTCTCAGGTTTATGAATGAACCGAGCATCAAAAGCCTGAGAGAACCTTCTTACTGATTCTTTTGCTAATTAATTTAATATGTGTTATCTGCTGAGCAAAACTTCTGCCACTGCAATAGGCTTTCCTATTGACTTTATTTATACTCTTCATGAAGTTGAACACATCTGCACAATCTCTCTCCAACCTTCTCTTGTCTAAGGAGAACAACCCCTTTTTCTCAACAACTCCACGTAACAGAAGTCTCGCATCCTTTCTGAAGCGTAGTACCCGAATTGGACACAATGCTCCAAAGGTGTAGCATAACGTCCTTGCTTTGGCTCTCAAGGGTCCCTTTTGCTTTCCTAACACAAGCCAAAATGCAGCGGCTGCTGGAAGTTTGAATTAAAAGAGAAATTGCTGGAAGTACTCAGCCGCTGTATTCTTTATTTTGTTCATAAAATGAATTCATTTGTAAAATATTTATTCCATTTTAATGGGGAAGCTTTTAAAAAAAAAATTCCGGTTTCGAAGCGTTAATTATATCGCGTGCTCGGCGAACGTGATAACGGAAACTCTGCGCGACGAACAAGGTAAGAACATCGCAGAAGAGAACCGCGGTCAAGAGATTCAGGTCCGGGATTAACTTTTGCATTAAAACAGTTATAATTTATGCAGACCCGGCTAGCTCAGTCGGTAGAACTATAAGAGTGTCATGGGTTCAAGCCCCAGGTTGGGCGAGTATCTTTTTGGTAAACTTTTATGTTGCTTTCTCACACACTCTCTCTGGAGCTGGGGAAGAGCGAATTCCCGAAGTGTTTGTTTCCGTGTGTGATTTACAAGGATGATACCGCAATGCCAGGGTATACCTTTCAGGAAAGGATGACCAGGCTGGGTCTCTTTTCGCTTGAAAAAAAGAAGGCTGAGGGGTGTCCTAATAGAGGGCTTTAACATTATGAAAGGTTTGATAGAGTATATAGAGAGAATGTTTCCATTGTGGGGAAGAGCTAAACTAGAGGCCATCAATATAAAATAGTCAGCAAGAAATCCAATAGGAAATTCAGAAGAAACTTCTTTACCCAGAGAGTGGTGAAAATGTAGAACTCACTACCACAGGGAGTGGTTGAGGTTAATAGTATAGATGCATTTAAGGGGAGGTTTGATAAGCACATGAGGGAGAAGGGAATAGAGGGTTCTGCTGATAGAGTTAGATGAGGAAAGACGGGAGGAGGCTTGAGCCGAGCATAAACGCCGGCATGGACTCGTTGGGCAGAATGGCCTGTTTCTGTGCCGTATATACTGTGTAAACGCGCTTATATCTGCTGTTGCTATCCGAGGCATTGTGCCTGTGCCGGCTCTTTAAAAGAGCTATCTACTCAGTCCCACTCCC
The DNA here is from genome assembly GCA_030390025.1 of Squalus acanthias. Lineage (NCBI taxonomy): Eukaryota > Metazoa > Chordata > Chondrichthyes > Squaliformes > Squalidae > Squalus > Squalus acanthias. The sequence goes on from JASTWF010000081.1 coordinate 116,672, forward strand.
CTCCGCAACATTATTGGAACAGGGGCTGGAGCCTCTGCAGTGTCGATGCACAGTGTGTGGGAATTGAGGGCGTTTCCCCGATCCTATGACACTGAGAGTTAAACTCGGATTCTTACACAGTTTTGAAAACAAAAACTATTTATGGACGGAATTGATTTCAAACGGAAATTTGTTAAGAGTTTATTCCGATCAAACGAGTCGTTTCTTCAGCCCAGTCGGGTTATACAATCTAATGACACCAGCTGTATAATCTGTAAACCATAGATAAAAATCCTACAGTGACACAGCACAGAGGGAGACCATTCGGCCGATCGTGCGTGTGCCGGCTTTTTAAAGAGGGATCCAATTAGTTCCGCTCCCCTACTCTCTCCCCATAGCCCTGCACATTTTTCCCTCCCAATATTTATCCAATTCCCTTTTGAGAGTTACTACTGAATCCGCAGAATAACCTTAGATATGCGGTTCTCTATCCCTTCATCTAAGTCATTTATAAATATAGTGAAAAGCTGAGGCCCCAGTACGGATCCCAGGTGGACTCCACTAGTCACAGCAGTAACCCGCTCACTGATGCTGTATTCGCCGCTTTCCGCCGGCAGCGGGTGATTGGAGAATGCGGGACCGGAATGTTGCTGCTTGTCCCGGCCTCACTCACTCTGGAGCTGGGGAAGAACGAATAATCGAGGGGTTTCTTTCCGATTCTGAAAGGCGGCTTAAATCTGCTGTTTGATCCTTTAATAACCTCTCGCATATCAACTGAAAGCAGCCGGAATGTGTACCTTGGAGAGGGCCTTTCTGCACCGTCAGGGCTGGAAACGGGAGCGAGTGAGAGACACGGTGTAGAGTTTGATTGCGTACAGAACTGTACTGAACATTAGCAAATATATCAGGGCCGTGATTTACTGTACGTTGTTAATTTTAAGCCATTCCATTTTTCTAACATTTAATTGAAAAAGTTTTCAAGATGTTTCCACCCAGTTTCGAACAGGGGACGTGTCGTGTGTTACGTGAATTAATTAACCACCAGATGACGTAAACGCTGCTGTCGGAACTATGTTAGGAACATAACCAGAGCTGTAACCTGCTCAGCTGGCTTATACATCAGGAGCTTATTTTATAAGAATACAATTGGCAGGATGTGACTAGATGTCTCCCCCTGGGATCTGTACTAGGGCCTCAGCTTTTCACTATATTTATAATTGACTTAGATGAAGAAATAGAGAACCATATAACCAACTTAAACCAAACTTTGGCGGGCCAGATCAACCAAGTGTATGTGGGAGAACACTTGGGGATGAGTGATCATCGTATCACAAGATTTAGATTAGCAGTGGAGAGGAGCAAGAAACAATCTGGAGTGGAACTTCTAAACTGGAACAGGGCCAATTTCAATGGGATAGGAAAGTATCTAGCCAGAGTAAAATTGAACCAAAGACTAAAAGGAAAAACTGTAATGGAACAATGGGAGATCATTAAGGCGGAGATGTTCCAAAGTACAGGCTAGGTACATTCCAACAAGGTGCAAGGGTAAGGGAACCAAAGGAAGGGATCCTTTGGATGACAAGGGTGAAAGAGAAGATGATGAAACAAAAAAAGAGGTTGTATGATGAATGGCAGGTGAATTCTTCAAGGGAGAACCAGACCAAATACAATAAGTTGAGAGGGGGAGTGAAGATGAAATTAAGGTTGGCAAAGAAAGATTATGAGAGTAGAATGGCGGTTAACATAAAAGGGAACCCAATAATCTTCTACCGGCATGTAAACAGTAAGCAGGTAGTAAGAGGCGGTTTGGGCCTATTAGGGAAAAATAAGTTGATATATGCTTAGAGGCGCAGTGCAAGTCTAGAATACTCAATGAGTTGTATCGGTGTTTACTAAGAAGGTGAATGTTGACAAAATATCAGTGGAAGTTGAAAATGTAGAAGCAATGGAAGGCGTGAAAATTGAGCGAAAGGATGTATTAGAAAGGCTGGGTATGCTTAGAGTGGATAAGTCGCCTGGTCCAGTTGGCTTGCATTCCAGGCTGCTAAGGGAATTGGGGTAGGAGATAGCGGAAGGGCTTGCCATAACTTTCCAAACTTCCCTAGATGTGGGTGAGGTGCCTGAGGATTGGAAAGTGCCAAATGTGACACCATTGTTCAAGAAAGTGCGTCAGGACAATCCAAATAACTACAGGCCAGTCAGTTTAACATTAGTGGAGGGTAAAGTTTTAGAAACAAAAATCAAGGAGAAACTAACGGCCACTTGGAGAGGTTTAAGCTAATTAAGGTGAGACAACACGGATTTTTAAAAGGCAGATCGTGTTCGACTAATCCAATTGAATTTTTTGATGAATTAACAGGGAGGATTGATGAAGGGAATGCAATGGATGTTGGCTGCATGAATTTTCGGAAGGCTTTTGAAAAGTACCACAGAGAAGGCTAGTTAAAACATTTGAGGCTCAGGGAACAGGTGGGTCAGTGGCAGCTTGGATAGGAACTGGCTTAAGGACAGAAAACAGCGAGTTGTGGTAAATGGCTGTTTTTCAGAATGGAGTATGGTAGAGAGTGGTGTTCCCCAAAGGTCAGTGCTGGGGCCACTGCTTTCTTTGATATATATAAAAGATCTGGATATTGGAATATAAAGTAGAATTTCTAAATTTGCCGATATCACCAAAATTGGGAGGTGTGGGAAACAATGATGATGATACCAATCGACTGCAACAGGACATAGAAGGGCTTGCAGAATGGGCAGACAAATGGCAGATGGAATTTAATACAGAGAAGTGTGAGGTGATGTATTTGGCAGAAGGAACAGGGAGAGGCAATATACAATTAATGGCACAGTTTTAAAGAGTGTGCAGGGACAGAGGGACCTGGGAGTTAATATGCATAGGTCCCTGAAGGTGGTAAGACATATTGAGAGAGTGGTTAGCAAAGCATATGGGATCTTGGGCTTCATAAATAGAGTTATTGAGTCCAAAATCAGAGAAGTTATGCTGAACTTTTATAAAGCGCTGGTTAAGCCACAACTGGAGTATTGCGTCCAGTTCTGGTCACAACACTTTAGAAAGGATATGAAGGCCCTTGAGAGGATGCAGTGCATATTTACCAGAATGGTTCCCGAGGATGTGGGATCTTAGCTCCAAGGACAGGTTGGAGAATCTGGATTTGTTTTAATTAGAGCAAAGGAAGTTGTGGGGTGATTTGATAGAGGTGTACAAGATTATGTCGGGTTTGAAAAGGCAAGACGGGGAAAGGCTGTTCCCAGTAGTTGATGGTACAAATACTAGGGGACACAGAGTTAAGGTTTTGGGCAAGAGATACAGGGGGGACGTGAGGAAAAACTTTTTTACGCAGCGAGTGGTGAGGCCCTGGAACTCGCTGCCGACAGAAGTGGTGGAAGTGGACACACTCAATGTTTTCAAGGGGAGACTGGATAGGCACTTGAGGGAAATAAACTTGCAGGGCTACGGGGATAGAGCGGGGGAATGGGACTGACTGGATTGCTCTACAGAGAGCTGGCACGGATTCGATGGGCCGAAAGTCCTACTTCTGAGCCATTATAACTATATGACTCCAAGACTCTAAGTTATTCGCACAGGAAGTAGTGTCGATGGAAGCAGAAAATTGCAAAGGGTCATTGAGGGGGCCACACTAGAGGCATCTGAATGAGAAGATTCGGGAGCGGAAATTCAGGAGTTTATTTACTTTGAAAGGGATATTTCTGTCTTGTGCGATTTTGTTCAGATAAATGTGAGTGAAAGAAAGTTCTTGCAGAAAGAAGCAGTCAGCATTTCAAATTCTCCCTAAATAATTATTTCTGTGTTTTACACTCAGCAGCTAGTTCCGTAGTGTAGCGGTTATCACGTTTGCCTTGCACGCGAAGCGTCCCTGGTCCGTGTCTGGGCGGGAGCATCATGTTAGAAAATAGGTTTTTTTCGAGAACGAAATGAAAGATCTCGCAATAACAACAGAAAACGCTGGAAAAACTCAGCAGGCCAGGCAACATCCGTGGAGAGTGAAACAGAGTTAACGTTCTTGGTCGAAACCCTTCGTCGGAACTGAGAACAGAGCAGGAAATTAAATAGATAAAAATGCAAGGGGGAGGCTGGGGGGAGGAATAAAAGAACAAAAGGGGTGGTCTATGGTATGTATTGACATTAAGAGATGCTCAAGGCAAGACGAGATGGTAATAGGACAGGTTAAGAAACAAAAGGTGAGGTGTGAAATACTGGCAGAATGAGAGACAGTTGCCGTAGGGGAAGAGAGAGAGAGAAAAAAGGAAAAAGCTTATCTGTTTAATTTCCTGCTCTGTTCTCAGTTCCGACGAAGGGTTTCGACCTGAAACGTTAAATCTGTTTCTCTCTCCACGGATGCTGCCTGGCCTGCTGAGTTTTTCCAGCGTTCTCTGTTGTTTTTTTCGGATTTCCACCATCCGCCGTATTTTGCTATCGAAATATCTCGCATACCGGCCTTGGTTAATACCAGCGAGTCTAAGCCGCATTTGAGACGCGGAAACAACACCATTAATAATTTTCTCTTCCCCAGACAGAGATACCAGGCGCCCGTGCCAAACTTTCCCATACACCGAGAACAGGCTCAGGAAAACCCCGGGGGAGATGACATCCCGGATCTCCTCAGGGCAGAGAACGTTAAGTGGAGATTTCATAAAGGTGTTCAAAATCAAGAATGGATTTGATAGAGTAAATAAGGATAAACTGTTTCCAGGGGCTGAAGGGTCAGTAACTAGAGGATACAGACTGACAAAAGATAAAGAGTTGACATGAGGGCGATGGGTGAGGGGAATGAAGCAGCGATGTGTTATGATCTGCACTGCCTGAAAGGGTGGTGGAAGCAGATTCATTAGTAGCTTTAAATTGGAATTGGATAATTACTTGAAGCGTAAAAAATTGCAGGGTTTTGAGGAAAGACAAGTGAATGAGACTAATTGGATAGCTCTGTCAAAGAGCCGGCACAGGCACAATGGGCCGAATGGCCTCTTTCTCTGCTGTTTCAATATTGTCAGCTGTGACTCTTTTGGTAGCATTCTCGCCTCTGAGTCAGAAGGTTGTGGGAGCATGTCCATCTCCAAAGACTTGAGCACAACAATCTAGGCTGACAATGTAGTGCAGTGCTGAGGGAGCGCTGCACTGTCGGAGGTGCCGTGTTTCCGATGAGACATTAAACCGAGGCCCCGTCTACTCTCTCAGATGGACGTTAAAGATTCCATGGCGCTATTTCGAAGAAGAATAGGAGAGTTATCCCCTGTGTGCTGGCCAACATTTATCTATCAAATCAACGTCACTAAAACAGATTATCTGGTCATTACCACATTGTTGTTTGTGGGAGCTTGTAAAATGGCTGCCGCGTTTCCTACAGTACTATAGTGGCTGCACTCCAAAATTACTTCATTGTCTGTAAAGCTCTTTGAGACACCCAGTGGTGGTGAAAGGCGCTATAGAAATGCTAGTTTTTCTTTTCTTCTGTTTCTGTAATTCTATGATCTCACAATTCCCTATTTCTGTCATCTTCAGCAGCGCTAAATTGCCTCATCAAAACTTATAGGCAGCAGGTGATGAAAGCGGACATGAGATGGTGACTGACAGGGACTTCTGATGCTGTCTGACACCCGGTGGGAGTGGGCGGGGATTTTAAAGCCCGTTTATTACACCAATGTAGGATAAATAAAACAGTGTTTGCGGAAAGTTCTTATATACAATCAACTCGCCATGGCGTTGTACGCCTCGTGGCACAATGGTAGTGCTTCTAACTCCCCATCAGAAAGCTATATGTTCAAATCACGTCGGGGTCACAACTCTTCCAGATAATTCCAGAATTAATATTTTCTCTACTGTTTCACTATAACCAGATCCTTGCTCTAAACTCGGCCTACATCATTGACTTTGGGGCGGTCAGTAAACGCGTTCGGCTGTTAACCGAAAGGTTGCTGGTTTGAGCCCACCCAGGGATGAATCATTAAACTGTTTTTACCCCTGAGGATTCAGTCCCACACAAGTCCAGGTTGTCAATGTGCGCCAGCAGTGCTGCTATCCAGTGAGATTGACAATCTGTGATTGACTCTGGTACATGGGGGCCATCCAAGTGGGGGGAGAAGGAAGGAATGTGGTAGTAGTAGGAGACAGTATAGTCAGGTGGATTGATACTGTTCTCTGCAGCAGCGAAAGAGAGTTCCGGAGGCTGTGTTGCCTGCCCGGTGCCAGGGTTAAGGATAACAATTCGTGGCTGGAGAAGAACTTGTGTGGCAGGGGGAGGATCCAGTTGTCGTGTTTCATGTTGGAACCAACGACATAGGTAGAACTACGAATGAGGTTCTGCTGAGAGACTTTGAGGAGCTCGGGTATAAATTAATAAGCAAAACTACAAGGGTAATAATCTTTAGATTACTAACTGAGCCACACGCAAATTGGTATAGGGTCAAGCAGAACAGAGAGTTAAATGCGTGACTCAAATATTGATGTGGGACAAAGGGGTTTCAATTCATGGGGCACTGGCGTCAGTACTGGGGAAAGAGGGAAATCATCCGTTGGGACGGGCTCCACTTAAACCGGGCTGGGAAAAGCGTCCTGGCGAATCGAATAACTGGGGCTGTAGATAGGGCTTTAAACTAAAAAAAGTGGGGTAGGGGTCAGATGAGGGGAAATTTAGAAATCTACAGCGGTATTGCGATTTGGGGAAAAATAAGCAGAGTGTGACAGGAAGGCACAGAGAGTTTAATGGTAGCAGTGCAGCAGAGAACAAGGTCAAAGCAGGGAATAATGGTAAAATAATTAAATTAAAGGCTCTTTATCTGAATGCAGGAAGCATTCGTAACAAGAGAGACGAACTAGTGGTCCAAATAGAGATACATGGATTTGATCCAATACCCATGACAGTGAAATGGTTGCAAGGTGGTCAAGGTTGAGAAGTAAATGTTCTAGTGTACTTGACCTTTCGAAAAGATAGGCAGAATGGAAGAGGGCGGAGTAGCCCTTATAATAAAGGATGACATAAGGTCAGTAGAGAAAAAGGATCTCGGCTCGAAAGATCAGAAAGTAGAATCAGTATGGGTGGAGATAAGGAATAACAAGGGGTGGAACATACTGGTAGGAATAGTATATAGGCCCCCTAACAGGAGCTATATCGTTGGACAGAGTATTAATCAAGGAATAGTAGGAGCTTGCAACAAAGTTAATGCAATAATCTTGGGGGTCTTTAATCTTCATATAGACTGGACAAAACAAATTGGCAAAGTAGTCTGGAGGATGAGATCATGGAACGCATTCGGGACAGTTTCCAAGAACAGTATTTCATGGAACCAAGCCGGAAACAGGCTATTTTAGATCTTGTATTGTGCAATGAGACAGGGTTCATTAGCAATCTCATAGTAAATGTTCCTCTGGGGCAGAGTGGTCATAATATGATAGAATTTTACAGGAATTTTGAGAGTGATTTGCCTAAGTCCCAAACTAGAGTCTTAAACTTAAATAAATTAAATTACTTAGGTATGAGGGGCGTGTTGGCTAAGGTAGATTGGAAAAATACATTAAAAGATATGGCGGTAGATAAGCAGTGGCTAGCATTTAAAGAAATATTTCATAATTTTCAACAAAATAAATTCTATTGAGAAACAAAAAGTGCACTGGAAAAGTGATCCAACCGGGGCTAACTAAAGAAGTTATGGATAGCTTTAAATTGGAAGAAGCAGCTTATAATGTTGCAATGAAAAATAGTAGGCCTGAGGATGGTGAGAGTTTCAGAAACCAGCAAAGGTTGACCAAAAAATTGATAAAAAGTGAAAAAATAGAATATGAGAGAAAACTAGCAAGAAATATAAAAGCAGATTGTAAGAGTTTCTACAAGTATGAAAAAGGAAAATGTGGTCCCTTAGAGGCTGAGACAGGAGAAATTATTATGGGGAATAAAGAGTTAGCAGAAACGTTAAACGAATATTTTGTTTTGTCTTCACAGTAGAAGACACAAAAAGCATACAAAATATCGGGGAGTGAACCAAGGGTCCACTGAGGATGAGGAACTTAATGGGGCAGAAATTCGGCCCTTCCCGGGTGAGTACGCGATGTGTACTCATCCGTAAGGCATCCCGAAAACTCGGTTTCCTGCATACACTGCGCATGCGCGGGAATCCGGAACATCTGGTGGCCTGAAGGAAAGGGTTCGTCGGTGAATCGCGTGCGCCGGAGATTCAGCGCGTACGCATTGAACTTCGCTATTTTTAAGAATGCGTTTAGTGGGTGTAAGATCGCGGCAACTACACTTCTAAAAAGCTTGAGTAAACCATCTAGGAAAGCTCCGTAAGGAGCAGGAAGAAGAAATCTTTCAGCAGTGGGGCTACTAAAGTGACATTTTTTAAATCTGAAAGGCAGCAAACTTTATTTCATAAAGTCTGAGGTAAGTTTGCAATTGTAAAAAAAAATAAAACGGGTTTTGACCATTTGGAGTCGTCTAGCAACTCTCGGTGTTTACAAGCCCTATTGAATTAGGTGTCTTTCTTAAATATGTAAATGACTGTTTAAAAATGAATTATTTACATTTCAAAAAGTTTTACAAAGAAAATGATCATCAATTATATTCCTTTAAGTAAGTATGTATGTATGACTTTGTGAAATGTTACAGTTTTGGAAAACTGTACATGTTCCCAATCCGATACCGCACGTTTCCCACCATAGCCCGACGTGATTTTCTAGCCACTCACTTTATTAAAATTACTTTAACAACTTTTTCCATTTTTTCCTTACAACTACTTAATCTGTTTAAAGAGGAAGCCTGTGAGGGAGAAATATGCCCTTTGAGAATGCTGTCCTGGTCCTCTGTGCGATTTTGTATCAGAGAATTTTAGACGCCAGGCGATAAGACAGACGGAGGAACCAAAACCGTCTCCTCCTGAGAAGGAGAAACTACTACCCAGCCCAGAGAGTGTACAGGGAGATTGAATGTCATGATACTCAGTGATGCACACCTCAGATCCTAAATGTGAATGTAAGTAACCGGGGAAGTAATCATGACTCCTTCGTCCTCCGTAAAAAAAACTTATTTGGCGCCCTCAACGCATTGCCTCCAGGATCAGCATGGATATCAGGTGACAAGGGCTACCCGCTAAGACCATGGCTGATGACTCCCCACCGCAAGACCAATAATGAGGCTCAGGAGAGATACAACCAGGCACACGTGTCCACACGGCAGGTGGTGGAGAGGACAATCGAGGTTCTGAAATCACGCTGCCGGTGCCTGGACAGGTCAGGGAGGACCTTGCAGTATTCTCCTCAGAAAGTGGAAAGGATTGTGGTGGCCTGTTGTGCTTTGCATAACTTTGCCCTGCGGGAAGGACTGACCCTTAACGCTGCAGAGGAACTAATGCTGAAATGGAGGACGTGGACGATGCCAATGTTCCTGTGGGAAGGCCTGATGGGGACGAGCCAACTGCTGCTGAAAGTAAGGCTGCTCGGGAGCAGCTGGTAGCCAACACCTTCACGAGGTAGTGTCGCCTTGTACCTCCCCCTCCCCCTCCCTCTCCCCCTCCCCCAGCAAGGCAAAGAAAGGAACAGACACAATTTAAAGAGAAACAGTGAACTTTTATTGCAGCATCAAATACTTTTGAGGTTCAGTTTTGATGTACATAGTTCATAACTTTTAAATGTTAACTAGCTATTTTCTACTTTTCAAACATTCGTAAACATAAATAGTTTAGCTTAAAATTTGTAAACAGTTTACAGTGACGTTTTAGGTTTCTTAGTGCAATAAAGACATTCAAGATGGAAACTAGTTATTTTCTAAATTTAAAACAGTTGTAATGTTAATTTTTTTTGCAAATAAAAAAGTTGAATTTTTTCAAAGTGACTAGAGGCTGTACTTTTTAAATGATAAGGTTACGTACACTTTCAGTCACAAATATATATTTCAATAAAAAAAGCAATGAAAATATTTAACATTTAAAAAAAACCGAAAAATTAAACAATTGAACGATTTACCCCCTCGCATCTGTGCCTGAGGGTCAATTGATGTGCATTGTGGAAAAGGTGACACCTTTCTGCGCTTTCCCGCTCCCCGTGACCGGAGCCCTGTGCTGCGAATTGAAAGGGCCCTGTGTGCCATCTCTTGCCCTTCAGCAATTGCCTCCTGACAGGGATGCTGCTGCTGCTGCTGCTGCAAGGCAACTTTTGCTTGCATCACAACTGGTGTAGCAGCTGGCTCTTGGGCCCGCACTGTTTCTGTGCTGGGAGCCGGTTAGGGCGGTTCTGCGGGAGTCAAAGTAATAGTAGCAGAAAGTGGTTTAAGCATATCCAAGAGTCCAACGAGAGACTCATTTATTTGATTAAGCTCCATTCCCACATCTGGTTTGTTCAAGAGTCCAATGACAGACTCATTTATTTGATTAAGTGAAATGCCAATAGAATCCATTCCCTGCCTGATCGAGGCAAGAGAGTCAACGTTCTTCTCAGTAAGAGAACACTTCGATTGCCTCAAACCTTCAAGATGCTGCATCTGATCTTGTAACTAATTCGGTTCTGTTGCATGGATATCTGCTTCTCCCACATGCACTGCTGTATCAAGCTGGTGTCTGTCTGGCACAGAGCCAGAGGGGCCAGGAGATGGAGAGGAGCTCTCCAGCAACCCAGATTCCATACCCTCCTCTTCAACTATATCAACAAGTTGCTCCTGCTCCTCCACCACCAACACCTCACTCACTGCTCCCATTGCCTCAGCAACCCCTTCACCAATGCCCTCTGCGGCTGCCGACTCAAAGCACAGCTCATCCCGTGTGTGAGAAGTCTGCTGTGCACCTGTGGAAAGGAAACAGTAAACATTTGCAAAGGTAAAGCATTATGTGCTACATCACAGAAGCTGATATTCAACACACATCTAACATTTTTAAACATATAGCTGGCCAGAGCAACTCACGGTTATGCATACCAGGTTCGGTTCGTACACCTTCAAAGGGGCAGCCGCTACTAAATCCAAACAGATGCTCGACCCTTTCCTCATGTTCGGATAAAGCCCTTAACGTGACAACACCACCGCCTGTCAGTGCACGTTCTCTGGTGTTGTGAGCAGTTTTACTCTAAAATGAAAACAGAAAATATGAAATGTCATGAAATGTCAGCTTTTTCTGCAGACTACACCCAAAGTGCATTGGGACACAGCTTTGCAGACAGTGGTTTTGTTTAACTCACGAAACAACTCAAAGCAGTGGAATCAAGATAAGAGCACAATGGATGACTCTGAGCTGGCCCCAAAAGCCATAAAAATTTATTGGAAGCTCATGTGCCTGAAATGAAGTCACTTGAGTAAACAAACACCTACATATTTATTTTAAAAACTAGTTCAGTTAAATTGAAAGAAATTTTACAGTTGACTTTTGTAATAACTATACAAACCTTGACAGTTCACAATAAATCACTGAAGTTCTTGCGGCATTGTTCCGCTGTCTGTGGAATGGTGGAGTTCGTGCTGACAGCCTGGGCAACCTCTTTCCAAGCTAACATCTGGCCTTTTCGCGGCGCCTTCGACTTCTCAGTTCCAATAAACGGCAGCCAGCTTCGCCTCAACCTCGTTGAGGAGTGTGCTGAGATCATCGTCACTGAAATTGTGAGTTCTTTTGATAATGTGAATTGTGCTCATTCCAGCCATTTCACTTTGCTGATTAAATAAAATAAAATGAATGAAAAAAAATGCTTGCAGGGCTTTTAAAACTATTTAAATTACTTCAAATCTCTTCAAAACTGTTTAAAATTCTTCCAATTCATGTAAAAGTCTTTAAAAGTTTGTAAAAGTTAGCAAAACATGCATTTAACTACAAAGAGAAAACTTACTGTTGATAGCAATGTACTGCAGATGCTGGAAATCCTTTGTTTCTATTTCCAAAGCTTGACATTTCGTAAAAAAAAAAAAATGGGGGCGTGGCCTATGCACCGTCCTCGGCCTATTACACTGTTCCACGGAAGCTCAGCGTAAGCTCGAGGAACAGCACCTCATCTTTCGTTTAGGCACGCTACAGCCCTTTGGACTCAATATCGAGTTCAACAATTTTAGATCATAACCTCAGCTCCAATCACATTTATATTTTATTTTATCCACCCTTTTATTTGTCCCCCCCCACCTTTTTTTTCCTCCTAGAAGCTGGCAGCTGTCCTTCATTCTGCCAGTGGATTTCACACTTCATTCAGCCTTAATCTGTCACATTAACACCACCTCTAGCCTTGCATATCTCTTAATGTCTCTTAATGTCTCTTCATCTCCTCCTTTGTTCCTTTATCCCCTCCCCTTTTCCCAGCTTTACCCTGGCCTTAAATCTATTTGATTTCCGGCTCTTCCCAGTTCTGATGAAAGGTCATCGACCTGAAACGTCAACTCTCTTTCTCTCTCCACGGATGCTGCCTGGCCTGCTGAGTTTTTCCAGCGTTTTCTGTTGTTATTTCGGATTTCCAGCATCCGCAGTATTTTGCTATCCTATGCAAATGCAACTTCGGAGGGCGTGTCTTCACTGCCCTCCGCTCGGGCGGCTCCGCGCACGCTGCGCTCCAGGGCGGTGTGACATCAGACGCTGCCCGGGAGTGCTCTTCAAAAAATCAGAAGTTCCTGTGGGGGCAAAGCAGACGGCAGACGTGGTAGGTGATATCGCGCGCGATCCTTACCCCCGCGGCAAGACGGAGAGGCGAATTTCTGGGTCAATGTAATTAATATAAAGAGAGAAAAAGTACTAGAGAAACTTATGGGACTGAAAACCGATAAATCCCCTGGACTTGACGGCCTACATCCTAGGGTTCTAAAAGAAGTGGCTGCAGAGATAGTTGATGCATTTGTTGTGGTCTTCCAAAAATCCCTAGATTCTGAAACAGTCCCAGCGAATTGGAGGGTCGCAAATGGATGGAACACCTCTATTCATGAAAGGAGGGAGAGAAAACACAGGGAAGTACAGGCCAGTTAGCCTGACATCAGTCATCGCGAAAATGCTGGAATCCATTTTTCAGGAAGTGGTATCAAGTCATTTAGAAAATCAAAACATGATTAGGCAAAGTCAGCATGGTTTTATGAAAGGGAAATCGTGTATTACAAATTTATTTGCAGCCACACAGAAAATTAGTTCTCAGGTGATCTGATGAGCCCAGTGCGGGACCTACAGTCTCTGTCACAGGTGGGGCAGACGTTGTTTGAAGGGGCGGGTGGGTGGGGTGCTTGGGTTGACGTGCGCTCCTTCCGCCGTTTGCGCTTCACTTTCGCTTGCTCCCGGCGAAGAGACTCGAGATGTGCGGTGCTTTCCCGGATGCTTCTCCTCGACTTTGTGCAGTATTGGGCCAGGGATCCCCATGTGTCGGTGGGGATATTGCACTTTTTCAAGGAGGCATTAAAGCATTTCCTCAGCCCACCAATGCTCTCTTGACGGGTCGGAGGTCCGAGTACTGCGCTTGTTTTGGGAGTCTCGTATCGGGCATGAGGATATTGTGGCCCATCCATCGGAGCTGATCGAGCGTGGTCAAAGCTTCGATGCTGGGAATGTTGGCCTGAGCGAGAACACTGACGTTGGTGCGCCTATCCTAGAAACATAGAAACATAGAAGATAGGAGCAGGAGTAGGACATTCGGCCGGTCGAGCCTGCTCCGCCATTCAATACGACCATGGCTGTATATTCAAATTCAGTACCCTGTCCCTGCTTTCTTCCCGTATCGCTTGATCACCTTAGCCTTAAGTTATATATCTAACTCCTTCTTGAATATATTTAATGAATTGGACTCAACTGTCTTCTGTGGTAGAGAATTCCACAGGTTCACCACTCTCTGGATGAAGAAATTCCTCCTCATCTCAGTCCTAAATGGCTTACCCCTTATCCTTAGACTGTGACCCTTGGATCTGGACTTCCCCACCATCGGGAACATCCTTCCTGCATCTAGTCTGTCTAGTCCTGTTAGAATTTTATAAGTTTCAATGAGATCCCCTCTCATTCTTCTAAACTCTAGCGAATACAAGCCCAATCGACCCAATCTCTCTTTAATCGTCATTCCTGCCATCCGAGGTATCAGTCTGGTGAATCAACGCTGCACTCTCTTCATGGCAAGAACATCCTTCCTCAGATAAGGCGACCAAAACTGCACACAATTCTCAAAGTGTGCTCTTACCAAGGCCCTGTACAACTGCAGCAAGACATCCTTGTTCCTGTACTCGAATCCTTTCGCTATGAAGGTCAACATATCATTTGCCTTCTTAACCGCCTGCTGCACCTGCATGCTTACCTTCAGCGACTGGTGCACAAGGACACCCAGATCTCGTTGCACTAACCCTTTTCCCACTCTATTGCCGTTAAGATAATAATCTGCCTTCCTGTTTTTGCCACCAAAGTTGATAACCTCGCGTTTATCCTCATTATACTGCATCTGCCATGCATCTGCCCTATCACCCAACCTGTCCAAATCATCCTGGAGTATATCTGCATCCTTCTCACAGCACACACGCGCACCCAGCTTTGTGTCGTCTGCAAACTTCGAGATGTTACATCTAGTTCCCTCGTCTATATTATTAATATATAGCGTGAATAACTCGGGTCCTAACACTGATCCCTGCGGTACCCCACTAGTCAATGCCACTCGGAAATAGACCCCTTTATTCCAACTCTTTTCTTCCGGTCTGCCAACCAGTATTCTATCCAAGACAGTACCTTACCGCCAATCCCGTGAGCTTTAACTTTGCACGCTATCTCTTATGCGGGACCTTATCGAAAGCCTTCTGAAAGTCCAAATACACCACATGCACTGGTTCTCCCTTATCTATTCTACCAGTTACATCCTCAAAAAATTCCAGTAGATTAGTCAAGCATGATTTTGTAAATGCATTTTGAATTTGTGCGATCCTGTCACTGTTTTCCAAGTGCTCTGCTATTAAATCTTTTATATTGGACTCTAGCATTTTCCCCACTGCCGATGTCAGGCTTACAGGTCTATAATTCCCCATTTTCTCTCTACCACCATTTTTAAATAGTGGGATTACATTAGCTACCCTCCAATCCATGGGAACTGTTCCAGAGTCTATAGAATTTTGGAAGATGACCAGCAATGCATCTAGTATTTCTAGGGCCACTTCCCTAAGTACACTAGGATGTAGATTATCAGGCCCTGGGGATTTATCGATCTTCAATCCGGTCAATTTCCCTGACACCATTACCCTACAAAAACTGATTTCATTCAGTTCCTCCCTCTCATTAGACCCTATGTTCGCCGATATCAATGGGAGGTTATTTGTGTCCTCATTTTTGAAGACAGAACCAAAGTATGTATTTAATTGTTCGCCCATTACTTTGTTCCCCATTATAAATTCTCCTGATTCTGACTGCAAGGGCCGTACGCTTGACTTCATCAATCTTTTTCCCTTCAGATATGTATAAACGCTTTTATAATCAGTTTATATGTTCCCTGGAAGCTTCCTCTCATACTCTATTTACCCCCTCTTAATTAAGCCCTTTGTCGTCCTTTGCTGAATCCTAAACTGTTCCCAATGCTCAGGTTTGTTGCTTTTCTGGCCTATTTATATGTCCTCTCTCTGGATCTTATGGTATCCCTAATCTCCCTTGTTAGCTACGGTTTAGTCACCCTATTTTTTATTTTTATGCCAAACAGGAATGAACAAATTCTGTAGTTCATCCATGCAATCTTTAAATGATTGCCATTACCTATCCACCGTCAACCATTTAAGTAACGTTCGTTATCCATCCTAGCTAACTCGCGCCTCATACCATCGTAGTTTCCTTTATTTAAATTCAGGGCCCTAGACTCTGAGTCAACTGCTTCACTCTTCATCTTAAACAAGAATTCTATCATATGATGATCGCTCCTCCCCAAGTGGCCTCGCACAGCATGATTGCTAATTAATCCTTTCTCATTACATAATACCCAGTCTAAGATGACCTGGTCTCTAGTTGGTTTCTCGACATATTGGTCCAGGAAACCATCCCGTATAAACTCTAGGAATTCCTCCTCCACAGTATTGTTACTAATTTGGTTAGCCAAATATATATGCAGATTAAAGTCACCAATGATAACTGCTGTGCCCTTATTGCACGCGTCACTAATTTCCCATTTAATGCCATCCCCAACCTCAGCTTTACTGTTTAGGTGTCTGTATACAACTCCCACAAACGTTTTCTGCCCCTTGTTATTTCTCATCTCTACCCATACAGATTCCACATCATCACAGCTAATATCCTTCCTTACAATTGTATTAATCTCCTCTTTAACCAGCAATGCTACCCCACCTCCTTTTCCTTTTTGCCTGTCCTTCCTGAATATTGAATAACCCTGGATGTTGAATTCCCAGCCTTGGTCACCCTGGAGCCATGTCTCCGTAATCCCAATTATATCATATCCGTTTACAGCCATTTGCACAGCTAATTCATCCAACTTATTACGAATGCTCTTCGCATTAAGACACAAAGCTTTCAGGATTATTTTTTAACACTCTTAGATCATTTAGAATTATTGTTTATTGTGTCCATGTTTGATTTGCACCCTTTGTTCTCTGCCTTCCACTTTTGCTTTTCTCCTTCCTGTTTTGCGTTTCTATCCTTGCTTCCCTTTCCTCTGTCTCCCTGCACAGGTTCCCAAGCACCTGCCATTTTAGTTTAAACACTCCACAACAGCACTAGCAAACACTCCCCCCAGGACATGCGTCCTGGTCCTGCCCAATGCCAAACCGTCCAGTTTGTACTAGTCCGACCTCCCCCAGAACCGTTTCCAATGTCCCAGGAATTTGAATCCCTCCCCCTTGCACTATTCTTCTAGCCACGTGTTCATCTGAATTAACCTTCTATTTCTACTGTGACTCGTACGTGGTACTGGTAGCAATCCTGAGATTACTACCTTTGAGGTCCTTTTTTTAAATTTACGTCCTAACTCCCTATATTCAGCTTTTAGGACCTCATCCCGTTTTTTACCTATATCGTTGGTACCTATATGCACCACGACAACTGGCTGTTCCCCCTCCCCCTCCAGAATGCCGTGCAGCCGCTCCGAGACATCCTTGACCCTTGCACCAGGGAGGCAACATACCATCCCGGAGTCTCGTTTGCGGCCGCAGAATCGCCTATCTATTCCCCTTACAATATAATCCCCTATCACTATAGCTCTCCGGCTCTTTTTCCTCCCCTCCTGTGCAGCAGAACCACCCTGCCAATGGATTTGCAGGCTCTTGCGGAGGCAGCGTTGGTGGTACCTCTCCATTGCTTTTAGGTGCCTGCTGCACATGGTCCATGTCTCTGAAGCATACAGGAGGGCGGGTATCACTACTGCTCTGCAGACCATGAACTTGGTGCTGTGTTTGAGGTCCTGGTCTTCATGCACTCTCTTCCTCAGTAGACCGGTGCCTCCACTGGCACACAGAAGGCGGTGATGGTCTTCGTCATCGACGTCTGCCCTTGTTCACAATAGGCTCCCAAGGTATGGAAAGTGGTCCACGTTGTCCAAGGCCTCGTCATGGAATTTGATAATCGGGGGGCAGTACTGTGTGGTGTGGGCAGGTTGGTATAGGACCTTTGTCTTACGGATGTTTAGTGTAAGGCCCATGCTCTATCTAGTAAGCTTCAGTAAAGGTGTTGACGATGGTTTGGAGTTCGACCTCAGAGTGTCCGCAGACGAATTCATCTTCTGCATACTGTAATTCGACGACAGAGGATGGGACCACCTTGTATCTGGACTGCAGGCGACGGAGGTTGAACAGTTTATCGCTTGTTCTGTAGATTAGCTGTACTCCAGCGGGGAGCTTACCGAGGGTGAGAATGAACATTGCAGCAAGGAAGATCGAGAAGAGCGTTGGTGCGATGACACAGCCTTGGTTGACCCCGCTCCGTATGTGAATTGGGTCTGTGGTGTATCCATTGGTCTGGATCATGGCTTGCATGTCGTCGTGAAGCAGGCGGAGAATGGTGACAAACTTCTGATGGCAGCCGAATTTGAGGTGGACACTCCATAATCCATCAAGGTTGACAGTGTCGATGGCCGTTTTGAGCTCAAAGAATGCCATGTTCAGCGGTTGGTGCTGTTCCCCGCATTTCTCTTGTAGTTGACACGCGGTGAATATCATGTCCATTGTGCCCCTTAGTGGGCGGAATCCGCATTGCGAATCCTGGAGGAGTTCTTCAGCCACTGGGCGAAGGCGATTGAGGAGAATTCTTGCGAAGACTTTCCCTGTGGCAGAAAGTAGAGAGACTCCTCTGTAATTACCTTAATCGGACTTGTCACCTTTCTTGAAGATGGTCACAATTACGGCATCTCTGAGATCCCCTGGCATGCTCAGCTCATTCGAAATAAGAGAAATTAGTTCATGTATTCGTGCCAATACTGCTTCTCCGCCATGCTTTAGTCCCTCGGCAGGGATCCCATGAGCTCCTGAAGCCTTGTTGTTCTTCAGTTGTTGGATGGCCTTTTCAACCTCATGCTGGGCTGGGATTGTGCTGAGATGGTGGCGAGTAGCATGCTGCGGGATGGAGTTGAGGACAGTTGCGTCAATGACAGAGCCTCGGTTAAGGAAGTCTTCGAAGTGCTGCTTCCAGCGGGCACTGATTGCCTCTCTGTCCTTGATGAGTAGTACCTCTCCATTCTTGGCCAGCAGTGGGGTTTAACCTCGGGTGCTTTGGCCATAGTTTGCCTTGACTGCGCTAAAGAATCCACGCACGTCGTGGTTGTCGGCTAGCTGTTGGATCTCCTGCGCTTTCTCCACCCAGCATCTGATCTTTAGGTCGTGAGCTTTTTGTTGGACCTCAGCCTTCAGGCGTCTGTAGAGCTCCTTTCTTGCTCTCGAGTTCTGCTGCTGTTTCCAGATCAGGAATGCCTTGCGCTTGTGGCTTACTAGCTCCTGGATCTCCCGGTCGTTCTCGTCGATCCAGACTTGGTGTTCCCTGGTCGAGTGAATGAGCGTCTCTTAACAGCTGCTGATTATGGTGGCCTTGAGTGCAAACCAGGCTCTGTGGACTCTCTGTATCTCTGAATCACTGGGAGTCGTCAGGCTGGATGTGAGGCTGAGGCTGAATAGGGCTTTCTTAGCGGGATATTTGAATGGTCCAGTATTGATTTTCCTGCGGCATTGCTTCTGTTGCCGCGCTGTTTTGGGGCTACGTTGATGGAGATGGCAGAGCGGATTAAGCGGTGATCTGTCCAGCAGCCGTCAGCTCCTGTCATGGCACAGATGATGCGGACATCCTTGCGGTCCCTCGCTCGGATGATGACGTAGCCCAGCAGATATCAGTGCTTAGAGCGAGGGTGTTGCCATGAAGCCTTGTACTTGTCTCTCTGACGGAACAATGTGTTGGTTATGACAAGGCAAAGTTCTAAACATTTCGACAGGAGGAGGGTACCGATGGAGTTGGCTTTCCCTACCCCCTCTCTGCCGATCACACCTCCCCAGAGTTCTGTGTCCTTTCAACTCTGTCGTTAAAATCGCCAAGGAGGATCAACTTGTCGCCCGTTGGGACTCGGGACAGGGATTGTTCGAGGCTGCAGTATAATTCCTCTTTGGTCTCGTCTGTAGCTTCCAGTGTTGGGGCTTATGCACTGATGACTTTAGCACACTGATTCCGGGTTAGGTTGAGCCGAAGAGTCACGAGGGGAGTCTCTGAGACGTCCAAGTAGTTATTTTTTTAAGTCGAAGACTACCCCATGGAGGCGGCGTTCTACTTCAGGTTTGCCTTTCCAGAAGAGGGTGTAACCACCACCTTGCTCCTTGAGCTGGCCTTCCCCTGCCTGCCAGGTCTCGCTTTGGGCAACGATGTCTATGTCAAAACGTCTGAGCTCCCGGGCAACGATAGCAGTACGGCATTCCGGTCTGTCACTGTTGAGCTTGTACATGAGGGTCCTGATGTTCCAGATCCTAAACTTAATTTTAAAGGGTGGAAGGTGCCTGTGCGCGAATTATTTTAACATGGGGTGGCCGTTGCACATCAGCTACCACACGGGCTTGACAGACCAAAGTCTTGGTCCAATGCCAAGGGGATCCAGACGATTGGAGACGAGGCTCTGCTACATCGGCCTAGTACACACACACACAGACATACTCCTACTGTCCTGCTCCCTCCTTCCCGCAGGTCCTCTCTGCCTTGATTTCATAGGCTGTAGTATGGACCTCCCGAACCCGCTGCTGGTCCACGTTGCGCCACTCCTGGACCTCAAACTCGCTGCAGGGCTCGTCCTCGCTCCTGGGCCTCGTCCTCGCCCCAGGGCCTCGTCCTCGGTCCTGTGTCCCCTCCTCGCCCTTGGGCCTCATCCTAGCTACTGGGTCCCGTGCTCGCTCCTGGGTCTCGTCCTCGCTCATGGGTCTCATCCTCTCTCCTAATTCCTGTGCTCGCTCCTGGGTCTCGTCCTCGCTCCTGGGTCTCGTCCTCGCTCCTGGGTCTCGTCCTCGCTCATGGGTTTCATCCTCACTCCTGGGTCCTGTCTTCGCTCCTGGGTCTCGTCCTCGCTGCTGGGTCCTGTCCTTGCTCCTGGGTCTCCTCCTCGCTCATGGGTCTCGTCCTCGCTGCTGGGTCCTGTCCTTGCTCCTGGGTCTCATCCTCGCTCCTGGGTCTCGTCCTTGCTCCTGGGTCCTGTCCTTGCTCCTGGCTCTCATCCTCGCTCCTGGGTCCTGTCCTCGCTCCTGGGCCTCGTCCTCGCTCCTGGGTCTCGTGCTCGCTCCTGGGTCTCGTCCTCGCTCCTGGGTCTCGTGCTCACTCCTGGGCCTCGTCCTCGCTCCTGGGTCCTGTCCTCGCTCCAGGGGCCCGTCATCGCTCCTGGGCCTCGTCCTCGCTCCTGGGTCCTGTCCTCGCTCCAGAGTCCCTTCATCGCTCCAGGGCCTCGTGCTCGCTCCTGGGTCCCATGCTCGCTCCTGGGTCCTGTCCTCGCTCCTGTGCCTCGTCCTCACTCCGGGCCTCGTCCTCGCTCCTGGGTCCCGTCCTCGCTCCTGGGTCTCGTCCTCGCTCCTGGGTCCTGTCCTCGCTCCTGGGTCCTGTCCTCGCTCCTGGGCCTCGTCCTCGCTCTTGGGGGACCCGTCCTCGCTCCTGGGTCCCGTGCTCGCTCCTGGGTCCTGTCATTGCTCCTGGGCCTCGTCCTCGCTCCTGGGTCCTGTCATCGCTCCTGGGCCTCGTCCTCGCTCCTGGGTCTCGTCCTCGTCCTGGGTCCTGTCCTCGCTCCTGGGTCCTGTCATCGCTCCAGGGTCCTGTCCTCACTCCTGGGTCCCGTCATCGCTCCTGGGTCCTGTCCTCGCTCCTGGGTCCTCTCATCGCTCCAGGGTCCTGTCCTCGCTCCTGGGTCCCGTGCTCGCTCCTGGGTCCCGTGCTCGCTCCTGGGTCCTGTCCTCGCTCCTGGGTCCCGTCCTCGCTCTTGGGTCCTGTCCTCGCTCCTGGGCCTCGTCCTCGCTCCTGGGTCCTGTCCTCGCTCCTGGGTCCCGTCCTCGCTCCTGGGTCCCGTGCTCGCTCCTGGGTCCTGTCCTCGCACCTGGGCCTCGTCCTCGCTCCTGGGTCCTGTCCTCGCTCCTGGGTCCTGTCATCGCTCCTGGGTCCCGTCCTTGCTCCTGGGTCTCGTCCTCGCTCCTTGGTCCCGTCCTCGCTCCTGGGCCTCGTCCTCGCTCCTGGGTCTCGCCCTCGCTCCTGGGTCCTGTCCTCGCTCCTGGGCCTCGTCCTCGCTCCTGGACCTCGTCCTCGCTCCTGGGTCTCGTCCTCACTCCTGGGTCTCGTCCTCGCTCCTGGGTCTCGTCATCGCTCCTGGGCCTCGTCCTCGCTCCTGGGTCCCGTGCTCGCTCCTGGGTCCCGTCCTCGCTCCTGGCTCTCGCCCTCGCTCCTGGGTCCTGTCCTCGCTCCTGGGCCTCGTCCTCGCTCCTGGGTCCCGTGCTCGCTCCTGGGCCTCGTCCTCGCTCCTGGGTCCCGTGCTCGCTCCTGGGTCTCGTCCTCGCTCCTGGGTCTCGTCCTCGCTCCTGGGCCTCGTCCTCGCTCCTGGGTCCCGTGCTCGCTCCTGGGTCTCGTCCTCGCTCCTGGGTCCCATCCTCGCTCCTGGGTCCTGTGCTCGCTCCTGGGCCTCGTCCTCGCTCCTGAGTCCCGTGATCGCTCCTGGGTCCTGTGCTCGCTCCTGTGCCTCGTCCTCGCTCCTGGGTCTCGCCCTCGCTCCTGGGTCACGTCCTCGCTCCTGGGTCTCGTCCTCGCTCCTGGGTCTCGTCCTCGCTCCTTGGTCTCGTCCTCGCTCCTGTGCCTCGTCCACGCTCCTGGGTCCTGTCATCGCTCCTGGGTGCCGTCCTCGCTGCTGGGTCCCGTGCTCTCTCTTGGGCCTCGTCATCACTCCTGGGCCTCATCCTCGCTCCTGGGCCTCGTCCTCGCTCCTGGGCCTCGTCCTCGCTCCTGGGTCCCGTGCTCGCTCCTGGGCCTCGTCCTCGCTCCTGGGCCTCGTCCTCGCTCCTGGGCTACATCCTCGCTCCTGGGTCCCGTGCTCGCTCCTGGGTCTCATCCTTGCTCCTGTGTCTCGTCCTCGCTCTAGGGCTACGTCCTCGCTCCTGGGTCCTGTCCTCGCACCTGGGTCCCGTCCTCGCTCCTGGGTCCCGTCCTCGCTCCTGGGTCCCGTCCTCGCTCCTGGGCCTCGTCCTCGCTCCTGGGCCTCGTCCTCGCTCCTGGGTCCCGTGCTCGCTCCTGGGCCTCGTCCTCGCTCCTGGGCCTCGTCCTCGCTCCTGGGCCTCGTCCTCGCTCCTGGGCTACATCCTCGCTCCTGGGTCCCGTGCTCGCTCCTGGGTCTCATCCTTGCTCCTGTGTCTCGTCCTCGCTCTAGGGCTACGCCCTCGCTCCTGGGTCCCGTCCTCGCTCTTGCGTCCCGTCCTCGCTCCTGGGTCCCGTCCTCGCTCTTGGGTCTCGTCCTCGCTCCTGGGTCCTGTCCTCGCTCCTGGGTCCCGTCCTCGCTCCTGTGTTTCGTCCTCGCTCCTGGGCCTCGTCCTCGCTCCTGGGTCCCGTCCTCGCTCTTGGGTCTCGTCCTCGCTCCTGGGGCCCGTCCTCGCTCCTGTGTTTCGTCCTCGCTCCTGGGCCTCGTCCTCGCTCCTGGGTCCTGTCCTCGCTCCTGGGTCCCGTCCTCGCTCCTGGGTCCCGTGCTCGCTCCTGGGTCCTGTCCTCGCTCCTGGGCCTCGTCCTCGCTCCTGGGTCCTGTCCTCGCTCCTGGGTCCTGTCATCGCTCCTGGGTCCCGTCCTTGCTCCTGGGTCTCGTCCTCGCTCCTTGGTCCCGTCCTCGCTCCTGGGCCTCGTCCTCGCTCCTGGGTCTCGCCCTCGCTCCTGGGTCCTGTCCTCGCTCCTGGGTCTCGTCCTCGCTCCTGGGTCCTGTCCTCGCTCCTGGGCCTCGTCCTCGCTCCTGGGCCTCGTCCTCGCTCCTGGGCCTCGTCCTCGCTCCTGGGTCCTGTCCTCGCTCCTGGGTCCTGTCATCGCTCTTGGGCCTCGTCCTCGCTCCTGGGCCTCGTCCTCGCTCCTGGACCTCGTCCTCGCTCCTGGGTCTCGTCCTCGCTCCTGGGTCTCGTCCTCACTCCTGGGTCTCGTCCTCGCTCCTGGGTCTCGTCATCGCTCCTGGGCCTCGTCCTCGCTCCTGGGTCCCATGCTCGCTCCTGGGTCCCGTCCTCGCTCCTGGCTCTCGCCCTCGCTCCTGGGTCCTGTCCTCGCTCCTGGGCCTCGTCCTCGCTCCTGGGTCCCGTGCTCGCTCCTGGGTCTCGTCCTCGCTCCTGGGTCTCGTCCTCGCTCCTGGGTCTCGTCCTCGCTCCTGGGCCTCGTCCTCGCTCCTGGGTCCCGTCCTCGCTCCTGGGCCTCGTCCTCGCTCCTGGGTCCCGTGCTCGCTCCTGGGTCTCGTCCTCGCTCCTGGGTCCCATCCTCGCTCCTGGGTCCTGTGCTCGCTCCTGGGCCTCGTCCTCGCTCCTGAGTCCCGTGATCGCTCCTGGGTCCTGTGCTCGCTCCTATGCCTCGTCCTCGCTCCTGGGTCTCGCCCTCGCTCCTGGGTCACGTCCTCGCTCCTGGGTCTCGTCCTCGCTCCTGGGTCTCGTCCTCGCTCCTTGGTCTCGTCCTCGCTCCTGTGCCTCGTCCACGCTCCTGGGTCCTGTCATCGCTCCTGGGTGCCGTCCTCGCTGCTGGGTCCCGTGCTCTCTCTTGGGCCTCGTCATCACTCCTGGGCCTCATCCTCGCTCCTGGGTCCTGTCATCGCTCCTGGGTCCCGTCCTTGCTCCTGGGTCTCGTCCTCGCTCCTTGGTCCCGTCCTCGCTCCTGGGCCTCGTCCTCGCTCCTGGGTCTCGCCCTCGCTCCTGGGTCCTGTCCTCGCTCCTGGGCCTCGTCCTCGCTCCTGGACCTCGTCCTCGCTCCTGGGTCTCGTCCTCACTCCTGGGTCTCGTCCTCGCTCCTGGGTCTCGTCATCGCTCCTGGGCCTCGTCCTCGCTCCTGGGTCCCGTGCTCGCTCCTGGGTCCCGTCCTCGCTCCTGGCTCTCGCCCTCGCTCCTGGGTCCTGTCCTCGCTCCTGGGCCTCGTCCTCGCTCCTGGGTCCCGTGCTCGCTCCTGGGCCTCGTCCTCGCTCCTGGGTCCCGTGCTCGCTCCTGGGTCTCGTCCTCGCTCCTGGGTCTCGTCCTCGCTCCTGGGCCTCGTCCTCGCTCCTGGGTCCCGTGCTCGCTCCTGGGTCTCGTCCTCGCTCCTGGGTCCCATCCTCGCTCCTGGGTCCTGTGCTCGCTCCTGGGCCTCGTCCTCGCTCCTGAGTCCCGTGATCGCTCCTGGGTCCTGTGCTCGCTCCTGTGCCTCGTCCTCGCTCCTGGGTCTCGCCCTCGCTCCTGGGTCACGTCCTCGCTCCTGGGTCTCGTCCTCGCTCCTGGGTCTCGTCCTCGCTCCTTGGTCTCGTCCTCGCTCCTGTGCCTCGTCCACGCTCCTGGGTCCTGTCATCGCTCCTGGGTGCCGTCCTCGCTGCTGGGTCCCGTGCTCTCTCTTGGGCCTCGTCATCACTCCTGGGCCTCATCCTCGCTCCTGGGCCTCGTCCTCGCTCCTGGGCCTCGTCCTCGCTCCTGGGTCCCGTGCTCGCTCCTGGGCCTCGTCCTCGCTCCTGGGCCTCGTCCTCGCTCCTGGGCTACATCCTCGCTCCTGGGTCCCGTGCTCGCTCCTGGGTCTCATCCTTGCTCCTGTGTCTCGTCCTCGCTCTAGGGCTACGTCCTCGCTCCTGGGTCCTGTCCTCGCTCCTGGGTCCCGTCCTCGCTCCTGGGTCCCGTCCTCGCTCCTGGGTCCCGTCCTCGCTCCTGGGCCTCGTCCTCGCTCCTGGGCCTCGTCCTCGCTCCTGGGTCCCGTGCTCGCTCCTGGGCCTCGTCCTCGCTCCTGGGCCTCGTCCTCGCTCCTGGGCCTCGTCCTCGCTCCTGGGCTACATCCTCGCTCCTGGGTCCCGTGCTCGCTCCTGGGTCTCATCCTTGCTCCTGTGTCTCGTCCTCGCTCTAGGGCTACGCCCTCGCTCCTGGGTCCCGTCCTCGCTCTTGGGTCCCGTCCTCGCTCCTGGGTCCCGTCCTCGCTCTTGGGTCTCGTCCTCGCTCCTGGGTCCTGTCCTCGCTCCTGGGTCCCGTCCTCGCTCCTGTGTTTCGTCCTCGCTCCTGGGCCTCGTCCTCGCTCCTGGGTCCCGTCCTCGCTCTTGTGTCTCGTCCTCGCTCCTGGGGCCCGTCCTCGCTCCTGGGCTACATCCTCGCTCCTGGGTCCCGTGCTCGCTCCTGGGTCTCATCCTTGCTCCTGTGTCTCGTCCTCGCTCTAGGGCTACGTCCTCGCTCCTGGGTCCTGTCCTCGCTCCTGGGTCCCGTCCTCGCTCCTGGGTCCCTTCCTAGCTCCTGGGTCTCGTCCTCGCTCCTGGGTCTCGTCCTCGCTCCTTGGTCTCGTCCTCGCTCCTGTGCCTCGTCCACGCTCCTGGGTCCTGTCATCGCTCCTGGGTGCCGTCCTCGCTGCTGGGTCCCGTGCTCTCTCTTGGGCCTCGTCATCACTCCTGGGCCTCATCCTCGCTCCTGGGCCTCGTCCTCGCTCCTGGGCCTCGTCCTCGCTCCTGGGTCCCGTGCTCGCTCCTGGGCCTCGTCCTCGCTCCTGGGTGTCGTCCTCGCTCCTGGGCCTCGTCCTCGCTCCTGGGCTACATCCTCGCTCCTGGGTCCCGTGCTCGCTCCTGGGTCTCATCCTTGCTCCTGTGTCTCGTCCTCGCTCTAGGGCTACGTCCTCGCTCCTGGGTCCTGTCCTCGCTCCTGGGTCCCGTCCTCGCTCCTGGGTCCCTTCCTAGCTCCTGGGTCCCGTACTCGCTCCTGGGTCTCGTCCTCGCTCCTGGGTCCCGTCCTCGCTCTTGGGTCTCGTCCTCGCTCCTGGGGCCCGTCCTCGCTCCTGTGTTTCGTCCTCGCTCCTGGGCCTCGTCCTCGCTCCTGGGTCCTGTCCTCGCTCCTGGGTCCCGTCCTCGCTCCTGGGTCCCGTGCTCGCTCCTGGGTCCTGTCCTCGCTCCTGGGCCTCGTCCTCGCTCCTGGGTCCTGTCCTCGCTCCTGGGTCCTGTCATCGCTCCTGGGTCCCGTCCTTGCTCCTGGGTCTCGTCCTCGCTCCTTGGTCCCGTCCTCGCTCCTGGGCCTCGTCCTCGCTCCTGGGTCTCGCCCTCGCTCCTGGGTCCTGTCCTCGCTCCTGGGTCTCGTCCTCGCTCCTGGGTCCTGTCCTCGCTCCTGGGCCTCGTCCTCGCTCCTGGGCCTCGTCCTCGCTCCTGGGCCTCGTCCTCGCTCCTGGGTCCTGTCCTCGCTCCTGGGTCCTGTCATCGCTCTTGGGCCTCGTCCTCGCTCCTGGGCCTCGTCCTCGCTCCTGGACCTCGTCCTCGCTCCTGGGTCTCGTCCTCGCTCCTGGGTCTCGTCCTCACTCCTGGGTCTCGTCCTCGCTCCTGGGTCTCGTCATCGCTCCTGGGCCTCGTCCTCGCTCCTGGGTCCCATGCTCGCTCCTGGGTCCCGTCCTCGCTCCTGGCTCTCGCCCTCGCTCCTGGGTCCTGTCCTCGCTCCTGGGCCTCGTCCTCGCTCCTGGGTCCCGTGCTCGCTCCTGGGTCTCGTCCTCGCTCCTGGGTCTCGTCCTGTCCTCGCTCCTGGGCCTCGTCCTCGCTCCTGGGTCCCGTGCTCGCTCCTGGGTCTCGTCCTCGCTCCTGGGTCCCATCCTCGCTCCTGGGTCCTGTGCTCGCTCCTGGGCCTCGTCCTCGCTCCTGAGTCCCGTGATCGCTCCTGGGTCCTGTGCTCGCTCCTGTGCCTCGTCCTTGCTCCTGGGTCTCGCCCTCGCTCCTGGGTCACGTCCTCGCTCCTGGGTCTCGTCCTCGCTCCTTGGTCTCGTCCTCGCTCCTGTGCCTCGTCCACGCTCCTGGGTCCTGTCATCGCTCCTGGGTGCCGTCCTCGCTGCTGGGTCCCGTGCTCTCTCTTGGGCCTCGTCATCACTCCTGGGCCTCATCCTCGCTCCTGGGCCTCGTCCTCGCTCCTGGGCCTCGTCCTGGCTCCTGGGTCCCGTGCTCGCTCCTGGGCCTCGTCCTCGCTCCTGGGTGTCGTCCTCGCTCCTGGGCCTCGTCCTCGCTCCTGGGCTACATCCTCGCTCCTGGGTCCCGTGCTCGCTCCTGGGTCTCATCCTTGCTCCTGTGTCTCGTCCTCGCTCTAGGGCTACGTCCTCGCTCCTGGGTCCCGTCCTCGCTCCTGGGTCCCGTCCTCGCTCCTGGGTCCCTTCCTAGCTCCTGGGTCCCGTACTCGCTCCTGGGTCTCGTCCTCGCTCCTGGGTCCCGTCCTCGCTCTTGGGTCTCGTCCTCGCTCCTGGGTCCCGTCCTCGCTCCTGTGTTTCGTCCTCGCTCCTGGGCCTTGTCATCGCTCCTGGGTCCCGTCATTGCTCCTGTGCCCCTTCCTCGTTCCTGGCTCCTGTCATCGCTCCTGGGCCTCGTCCTCGCTCCTGGGTCCTGTCCTCCCTCCTGAGTCTCGTCCTCACTCCTGTGCCTCGGCCTCGCTCCTTGGTCCTGAGATAGAGTGGGCGACCAACAGGGTGACAAAGAGAGTGACATACGGCGGCAGAAAGAGGTATTGAGAGAGAACGAAAGCCAATGGGGGAGAGAGACCGACGGGGAGGGGGACAAATGGAGACAGCCTGTGGGGTGACACAGAGAGAGGCAGATAGGGGAGACAGAGGGGAGGGGGCAGATGGGGAGTCAGAGAAATCGGACGGGTTTGAGACAGAGCGACATAAACAGATAGGGGGAGACAGACGGGGCTAGACAGGCGGGGGGGAGGCAGACGGGGGAGAAAGTCAGGAGAGACAGACGGTGTGTTCCAAAAGGAGATACAGCCCAGCGGAGGAGTCAGATGCGGTGAGACAAAGAGAGAGTCAGACGGGGGGATGCAGACGAGGAAGACATGGACGGGCGATAATGTAAGAGAGACATACGGGGGAGCAGGAGCGGGAGACAGACTGGGGGTTGAACGACAGGGACTGAGAGAATGATGGAAACAGACGCGAGGAGGACAGAGAGAGACATATGGTGTAGATAGAGAGAGAACGAGAGCGCCAGTGGGGGGACAGACCGATGGGGAGAGAGTTGGATGGCGACAGACTGGGGCAAGACATATGAAGCGCAATACAGAGAGAGGCAGAAGGTGAGACATTTTCAGATTTCATATTGTACCCACGATGACAATCCCATTCTATTTTAATATTTATGAGCCCAGAAATTCGGCGCTTGTCGGGTGAGTACGTGCTGTGTACTCACCCGTAAGGCCACTGGAAGTGCCGGTTTCCTGCATGCCCTGCGCAAGCCCGGGAAACCGGAATTTCCGGTCTCGTGAAGGGAGTGGTTCAGAGGTGAATCGCGTGCGCAGGAGAGGCTGCGCGAACGCAGCAAACTTTGTTTCTTTTTTCAGGTTTCTCCGGGTAGGTAAGCATGGAAGAAGCTGCGCTTTTAAAAAGAAGGCGCAAGACCCGTTTTTAAACAGGTAAGTGGCTAATTAATTACAATTTAATTTTTTTTCAACAGATTTACCTTTTTTAGATACTTTAAAGAAAGGTAAGTTTATTTTTAGCAGCGTTAAAAAGTATAATTAATTTTATCAAAAATTTAAATTTTTGTTTAAAGTAGTTAATGGGCCAAAATTTCGGCAGTTTCCGGGTGACAACACAGTGCATACTCACCGGTAAGGCCACCTGAAGTGCCGGTTTCCTGCATGCACTACGCATGCACGGGAAATCGGAACTTCCGGTCTGGTGAAGGGGGCGGTTCATAGGTGAACTGCGTGCGCGGTAGAGGCTGTGCGTACACAGGAAACTCAGGGTTTTTTTCAGTTTTCTGCGGGAGGGTAAGTATTGAAGAACCTGCACATTTAAAAAGGAGGCGCAGGACCCGTTTTCAACAAGGTAAGTGGTTAATTAAGTATAATTTCAAAATTTTTTCAACAGGTTCATCTTTTTTAGATACTTTAAAGAAAGGTAAGTTTATTTTTAGCACTGTTAGAAAGTATTTTAATATTTTAAAAAATTTAAATTTTTGTTTATGTTGTTCATTTATTTAACTATAGTTATTTAATAAATGTGATTTTTTTATTTTATTTATTTGATGTTTAGCTGTTCTTTTGGGGCCGATTTCAATTCACAGATTTGACAGGTCTTCCTGTCAAATCTATGAATGAAAGATGGTCTGCTGCCAATGGCTCTCCATGGCCCACGTGATCCCAGGGGGCGCATCCCACTAACTGCGCCCCTGGGACACGCACGCACTGGACGCCGGCTCTTGGAGCAGGCCCAGGGGCTGAATTTCCCGTAGGCCCAAAACACAACGGCAGGTGCGGTAGGTAAGAGCGAGCGCGATCCTTACCCCGCGGCAAGCCGGAGAGGCGAATTTCAGGGCCATTTTATTTAACTTATAGTTATTTTAAAAATGTGATTTTATTTTAAAATTTATTTGAAGTTTAAGGGTGGTTTTGGGGCCAATTTCAATTAATAGATTTGACAGGTGTTCCTGTCAAATCTATGAATGAAAATGCCCTGCTAGGATTGGCACTCCATGGCCCACGTGATCCCAGGGGACGCTTCGAACTAAGTGCGCCCCTGGGACACGCAAGCACTGCGCGCCGGCAGCTGGAGGAGGCCCAGGACTCGAAGTTCTCGTGGGCCCAAAACACAACGGCAGGCGCGGTAGGTAAGTACGCGCGTGATGCTTGCACCCACAGGAAGCCGGAAAACCGAATTTTTGGATCATGATGTTATTGTTGACAGCAAATCCCACAGCTAGAATGTGAACATCATCCACAATGTGTAAACTGATGCGAAATTGTCATTTAACAGCTCAACCAAAGCCTGGGAATCTGTTTCTCTCTGTCCTGAACTGTCTTTTAGTGGCCCAAAACCATCCTTAACAGTCTTCTGACTCCTGACGTAGCTAGGAAAACCTTCTTAAATGTCTGCTTTTGTCTCCCTCCATTGTGGGTGATATTTGTCCCTATTTTCCTGTAGACTGAATCCATCTTGATCTGAACTGGGTTTAATTAAAGACAGTTCGGGGAGTCAGGTATCATTCACCCCTAGACTTACGCTGGCAGGTAAAACCCCAGAAGGCTTCTTAGTAAGGATTCCGCTGCTACCTCGCCATATATTTGTCAGGATACCGAACCCGAGCTTTCTTACAGTCCACTCCTGGAGGCCCCACTCCCTGAACCTGCAACATTCAGCAGGGTCAATCTTGGAATTGTGCAGCGGGAGTGATCCCATTGTAACTGCCAGGATCGCACTCCCGTGGATATTCTGGGTCGTGTATTTTTTATTAATCTTGATGTCTAACACGCAGACATCAATAACACAGGGAATCCCTGGGAACACGCTGCAGGACCTTCTTTATCTGGAGATCACATGTCTGTTGTATAATTGTACCAGCAGTTAACAGGTTCCTGTGAAATCCTCCTTCTACCATTTTAATGCAGATTTTAACCAATTTATTTTAGACGGGTTTATTTTAAATGTGTTAACACCTGCCTTAAAATGGTAGGCCCAGGATTGTCACACAAACACATAGGCCCTGTAAATCGCCTCTCCGGCTTGCCGCGGGGGTAAGGATCGTGCGAGCACTTACCTCCCGCACCTGCCGTTGACCTCTGGGCCCACGGGAACTTCAGCTCCTGGGCCTCCTCCAGGTGCCGGCACGCAGTGCTTGCGTGTCCCAGGGGCGCAGTAAGTGCGTAACGTCCCCTGTGATCACGTGGACCATGGAGAGCCAATGGCAGCAGACCATTTTTCATTCATGGATTTGACAGGAAGACCTATCAAATCTATGAATTGAAATCGGCCCCAAAAGAACAGCTAAACTTCAAATAAATTAAAAAAACCATCACATTTATAAATTAACTATAAGTTAAATAAATTAACTACTTTAAACAAAAATTTTATGTTTTGAAAAAATTAAAATACTATTTAACAGTGCTAAAAATAAACTTACCTTTCTTTAAAGTATCTAAAAAAGATAAACCTGCTGAAAAAATGTTTTAATTATAATTAATTAACCTTGTTGAAAACGGGTCCTGCGCCTCCTTTTTAAATGTGCAGGTTCTTCAATACTTACCATCCAGGAGAAACCTGAAAATTATCCTAAGTTTGCTGCGTGCACGCAGCCTCTAACACGCACGCGTTTCGCCTCTGAACCGCTCCCTTCAGCAGACCGGAAGGTCCGGTTTCCCGCGCATGCGCAGTGCATGCAGGAAACCGGCCCTTCAGGTGGCCTTGCGAGTGAGTACACAGTGCGTACTCACCCGGCAAGTGCCTATTTTTTGGCCCAATAAATTTTCATGGAATAATTACCAGTCATTGTTAGACTGGAAACTGAAACCTTCCTTTTCCCTTTCAGTCAGGAACCGATCGCAGAAGAACATAAGAACATAAGAAATAGGAGCAGCAGTAGGTCATTTGACCCCTAGAGCCCTTGACCTCATTCAATAAGATCAAGGCTGATCTTCTACCTCTACTCCACTTGACTGCACTATCCCCATATCACTTGGTTCCCTTAATATCCAGAAATCTATCGACCTCTGTCTTGCATATACTCAACAACTGAGCAACCACAGCCCTCTGGGGTAGAGATTTACAAAGATTCACCACCCTCTGAGTGAAGAAATTTCTCCTCATCTGAGTCCTGAATGGCCGACCCCTTATTCTGAGACGGTGACGCCTGCTTCTAGACTTCCCAGTCAGGGGAAACATCCTACCTGCATCATCCTGACCTGACAGGCCCTGTAAGAAGTTCACATATTTCAATGAGATCACCTCTCAGTCTTCTGAACTCTACACACTATAGGCCTAGTCTACTTAATCTCTCCTCATAGGACAATCCCCCCATCACTGGAATCAGTCTGGTGAACCTTCGATTCACTCCCTCTATGGCAAGTATATCCTTCCTTGGTAAGGAGACCAGAACTGTACACAATACTCCAAGTGTGGTCTCACCAGGGCCCTATATAATTGCATGAAGACGTCTTTACTCGTTTATTCAAATCCTCCTGTAATAAAGGCCAACATACCATTTGCTTCCGTAATTGCTTGCTGCACCTGCATGTTAACTTTCAGTGATTCTTGTACCAGGACAGCCAGGTCCCTCTGAACACCAACATTTCCCAATCTCTTACCATTTAAAAAAATACACTGCTTTTCTATTTTTCTTACCAAAGTGGATAACATCACATTTCTCCACATTAAATTCCATTTGCCATGGTTTTTCAGACCCACTTAGCCTGTCTTTATCATAGAATAGAAGGATATAAAGTTACAGCACGAAAGGGGACCATTTCGGACCATCGGGTCCGCGCCGGCCTACAAAGAGCTATCCAGCTTAATCCCACTTCCCAGTTCTTTGTCCGTAGCCCTGCAGGTTACAGCATCCCACGCGCACATCCAAGTACTTTTTAGATGTGGTTAGGGTTCCTGCATCTATCCACCCTTTTAGGTAGTGAGTTCCAGACCCCCACAACCTTCTGGGTGAAGACATTTCCCCTCAAATCCTCTCTAAACCTTCCACCATTTTAAATCTGTGCCCCCTGGTATTTGACCACTCTGCTAAGGGAAATAGGTCATTTCTATCAACTTTATCCAGGCCCCTCATAATTTTATACACCTCAACAAGGTTTCCACTCAGCCTCCTCTTTTCCAAGGAAAACAGACCCAGCCTATCCAGTCTTTCTTCACAGCTAGATTCTCTACTCCCGGCAACATTCTTGTAAATCTCCTCTGTACCCTCTCCAGTGCAATCACATCGTTCCTCTAATGTGGTGACCACAACTGCACGCAATATTCTAGCTGCGGCCTAACTAGTGTATAATACAGTTGAAGCATAATCCCCCTGTTGTTGTATTCTATGCGATGGCTAACAAAGGCAAGCATTCCGTATGCCTTCTTAGCCACCTTATCTACCTGGCCTGCTACTTTCAGGGATCTGTGGATATGCACTCCAAGGTCCCTTTTTTCCTCTAGACTAATCAATGGCCTACCATTTAATGTGTATTCCCTTTCCTTATTAGCCCTCCCCAAATGCATTATCTCAAACTCCCCAAATGCATTATCTCAAACTTCTCCGGATTGAATTCCATTTGCCACTGTTTTCCCCACCTGACCAATTTATTGATATCTTCCTTCAGCCTACAGCTTCCTTCTTCAGTATCAACCACACAGCCGATTTTAGTATCATCTTCAAACTTCTTAATCATCCCCCCTACCTTCAAGTCTAGATCATTGATATATACCACAAAAAGCAAGGGACCTAGCACTGAGCCCTGTGGAACCCCACTGAAAAACAACCTTCCAGTCACAAAAACACACATCAACCATTACTCTCTGCTTCCTGTCTCCGAGCCAGTTTTGAATCCAATTTGACACTTTGCCCTGGATCTCATGGGCTAATAACTTCGTGACCAGTCTGCCAAGTGGAACCTTATCAAAAGCCTTGCTAAAGTCCATATACACTGCATCAAACGCACTACCCTCATCTACCCTCCATGTTACATGCTGGCCTGTAATTAATCGGTCTATCCTTTTCTCCCTTTTAAAACACGGGTACCATATTAGCAGTTCTCCAGTCCTCCGGCACCACACCTGAAGCCAGAGAGGATTGAAAAATGAAGGTCATGGACTCTGCTATTTCCACTTTTGCTTCGCTTAACAGCCTGGGATACATTTCATCCGGCCCTAGAGATTTATCCACTTTTAAATCTGCTAAACCCCTTAATACTTCCTCTCTCACTATGTTTCTTTCATCTAATATTTCACACTCCTCCCTCCTGATAGCAATGTCTGATTCGCCCCTCTCCTTTGTGAAAACAGGCGCAAAGTTTTCATTAAGAACCCTACCAACGTCTCTCGTCTCCACACACAGATGACCCTCATGATCTCCAATAGGCCCAACCCTTTCTTTAGTTATCCTCTTACTCTTAATATATTTATCAAACATCTTTGGGTTTTCCTTGATTTACTTGCCAAGAATTTTTCATGCTCTCTCTTGGCTTTCCTAATATCCTTTTTAATGACACCCCTGCACTTTCTGTACTTCTCTAAATATTCTGGAGTATTTAGCCCTCGGTATCTGTCATACGCCGGCCTTTTTTTCTTTATCCTACCCTGCATGTCTCTAGACATCCAGGGGGCTCTAGATTTGTTAGTCCCACCATTATCTTTTCGAAGCTTCCTTGCTTCCTCCTCTCAACTTACATTCCCACCCAGCTTTGTATCATTAGCAAACTAGGATATATTACATTTGAACCGTTCATCCAAATCATTGATATAGATAGTGAATAGCTGAGGCCCAACACTGATCCTTGCGGTACCCCACTAGTTGCAGCCTGCCAATCCGAAAATAAAATGTTTAATGCTACTGTATGTTTTCTGTCCGTTAACCAATCCTAAATATATTGCCATCAAAGTTTTACACCAATCATTGCTTTGACAGCACGTTTCCAGCATTCACCGTTGTCCTTCCGGACTTGAAACACAGCTGTAAAGGAGCCTTCTGTGCCGTGCCTGGGAGCTCTGAACCATGGAAGAGAGCGGCTGGGACACATTCCTTACAGGCCTCAAGATTAACCCACACGGCAACCTTGCTGTCAGTGAAGAAAGATGAGAAAGACCAAAGTGCTGTTTGCCCCTCTCAGTGTGGCCCTGAAGGACTGTGTCCAGGCTGAAGTTCTGTTCCCGCCGTACGATCCTCCCCCCAGATTGTGATTTCTGAGCTCCAGCCAGGTGATGCAAAACACCCAGGTGGGAAAGACGAAAATCTACAAGGTGATTAAAACAAAGCTGATTTATTTGAAATTTCTCCAGAATATTAAACTCCCGCCCAGTTACAGGAGTTACTGACATCAGCAGAAACAAACTCCCACTGTCAGAGTGAACATGGTTCAGTCCTGGATCTGATTTACAGCAACAATAACAGCAGAATCAAACCCCCACTGTCAGGGTGAACATGGTGCAGTCCTGGATCTGATTTACAGCTGTTGTCGCAGCAGGGTGGATGGCCGATTGAATCCCTTCTCACACACGGAGCAGGTGACCGGCATCTCCCCAGTATGAACTCGCTGGTGTTTCAGCAGGGTGGATGAACTAGTGAATCCCTTCCCACACACGGAGCAAGTGACCGGCCTCTCCCCGGTGTGAACTCGCTGGTGTACACTGAGGTTGGATGTTTGCCTGAACCCAGTCCCGCAGTGAGAACTCTTGAACGGTCTCACATTCGTGTGAACACGTTGCTGGAACTTTTATAGCACTTCCCGCAATCCAGGCATTTAAAGGCTTTACAGAGTATTAGAAGGGGATGATTTGCAAACGGGAAGCTCAAACTAAACATCACATGTTCCAAAATAGCTATTAGACAATGTGGAAAATAATGAGTCAGACATTTAGGACTGAGATGAGGAGAAATGTCCTCACTCAAAGGGTTGTGAATCATTCGAATTCTCAACCTCAGAGGGTAGTGGATGCTCAGTGGTTGAGTATATTCAAGACGGAGCTCGATAAATGTTTTGGAACTAATGGAATGAAAGGGCTGGAGTTGAGGTGGAAGATCAGCCAGTTCTTATTGAATGGTAAGGCAGGCGACGTCAGGAGTCAGAAGACCGTTAATGATGGTTTTGGGCCAATGAAGGACAGTTCAAGACAGATTGAAACAGATTCCCAGGCTAAGGCAGACCTTTTAAATTATTATTTCACGTCAGGTTCCACTTCTGTGAATGATGCGCAGATTCCAGCTGTGGGATGTGCTGTCGACAATAAAATCATAAATATTAAAATAGAATGGGATTGGCATCGTGGGTAAAATAGGAAATCTCAAAATGTCTCCGCATCTGTCTCTCTCTTTGTCACGCATCATATGTCTCGCCCTGTCTGTCCCCATCCATCTCTCTCCCCATCGGTCTCTCTCCCCGCTGGTTCTATCGTTCTGTCTTATCTACAACCTTATGACTCTCTCTGTCCTCCCCCCGTCTGTTTCCATCAGCCTCTCACCCCCTGCCATTCTTCCTCCGGTCTGTCTCCTGCTCCTACTCTCACGTATGTCTCTCTTACACTGTCTCCCGCGCCTGACTTCCCCGTCTGTCTCCCATCGTCTGACTCTCTTTCTCTCACCCCATCTGTCTCCTCCGCTGGTCTGCCTCTCCTTCTGGCCCTCACCGTCTGTCTCCCGTAACTTTCTACCCCGTCTGTCTCCCCGTGTCTGTCTATCTCTCTCTGTCTGAAACCCGTCTGATCTTTTCTGCCTCTCCGAATGCCTCCACGGTCTGTCGCCCACTTCTGCCTCGCTCCCCGTCGGGCTGACTCTCCCCCATTGTCTGTCGCTCTCTTTCTGTATGTCTCTCTCTCTGTCGCCCTGGTGGTCTCTCCCTCTCTCTCTCTCCCTCTGTCTACCACCTTATGTGTCTCTCTCTTTTCCCCTTTCGGTCTCTCTCTCTCTATCTCCCACCGTATGTCTCTCTCTCTGTTCCCCTTTTGGTCTCTCTCTCTCTCTATTCCTCACCGTATGTCTCTCGCTCTCTGTCCCCATGTAGTTCTCTCTTTCTCTTTCTCCCACCGTATGTCTCTGTTTCTCTGTCCCCCTGCTGGTCTCTTTCTCTCTGTCGCCCACCATATCTCTCTCTCTCTGTCTCTGTCCCGGTCGGTCTCTCTCTCTCTCTCTCTGTCTCCCACTGTATGGCTCTCTCTCTCTGTCACCCTCAACGTAACAATCTAATATACCCAACAGCCCACACTGTAACCCACTGATATACTCAACACCCTTCACTGTAGCACTATGATAAACCTCACACCAATCATTGTATCACTCAGATATACTCCACACCCCGCACTGTAACATTCTGATAAAACCCACATCCGTCACTATAGCAATCGTATATACCTACACCCCTTACTAAATACTCTGATATCAACCACACATCTCACTGTAATACTCTGAAATACCAAACACCCCTGAATGTAACATTGAAATACGCCACACCCCTCACTGTAGCACTCTCTGATAATCTCCATACCCCTCGCTGTAACACTCTGATATACCGACACCTCTCAATGTATCAGTCTGATATACGCCACAACCCAAAGTGTAACACTCTCTTATACACCAAACGCTGACTGTAACATTCTGATATAACCAACACCCCTCAATGTAACACTCTGAGATAACCCACACCCCTAGCTTTAACACTGTGATATACCACACACCACTCACTGTAAGACACTAATATACTCGACACCTCTCACTGTAACTCTCTGATATACCCCACACCCTTCACCCTAACAGTCTGATATAACCCACATCCTTCACTGTAACTCTCTGATATACCCCACACCCCTCACTGTAACACTCCGATATACCCCAACCCCCTCACTGTAACCCTATAATATACCCCACACCCCTCGCTGTCACACTCAGATATAGCCCACACCTCTCACTGGAACAAGCTAATATATACCACACCCTTCACTGTCACACTCTGATATAGCCCACACCTCTCACTGGAACAAGCTAATATATAACACACCCCTCACTGTCACACTCTGATACATGCCACCTCTGGACTGTTACTACCCACAACAATCACTGTAATAATGATATAACCCACATCACTCATTGTTGTCACTGCCACTTTATCCCATGGGCTTCAATTTTGGTAATATGTGATACTTTATCAAGCACCTTTTGTAAGAATAGGGAAATTCGGACAGTGTGAGTCGTATCAATCATAAAACCATAGCATTGGTGATCCAAGTTGTGTTGACAAATTGTTTAGCGTACTTGACGCCCCGCTCTGATCTCAGGCCTCGCCTGGTTTTAATCCATGAATTATAAAATTATTGATTTTAATCCTATTTTATTATTTCTATCTATTTGTTCTCAGGATATGGGTGACGCTGTCAAGGCTGGTATTACTTGCCCATCCCGAGTTACCCATGAAAAAATGGTGGGCCTTCATCTTGAGCCGCTGCAGTGCTTGTGGTGAAGGTGATCCCACAATACTGTTACTGAAAGAATTTCAGGCTTTTGACCCAGTGATGATGATGAAAAGCGATATATTTGAAGGGTACGGTAGCATAGTGGTTATGTTGCTGGTTTAGTAAACCAGTTATCTGGACGAATGATCCAGTAGTTCAAAGCTCACCAGCTGGGGAATTTAAATTCAATTAATTAATCAAATCTGGAATAAAAAGCTTGTGTCAGTAATCGTGATCATGAAAGTACCGGATTGTCGTAAAAACCCATCTGGTTCGCTAATGGCCTTTAGGGTAGTAAATCTACCGTCCTTACCTGGTCTGGCTGAAAGGTGACTCCAAAACCACAACAATGTGGTTGACCTTGAAATGCCCCCTTAAATCGCTCATCAAGGCACTCGCTTGACTCAGCGCCTCACCACCACCTTCTCAAGGGCAATTAGTGATGGGCAATAAATGCTGGCCGTGTTAGCGACGCCCACATCCCAAGAATGAATTATAAAAATAGGAGCAGGAGTAGGTCATTCGGTCCCTCGAGTCTGTGCCGCCATATAATGAGATCATGGCTGACCATTCAAATTGAGTACCCTGTCCCTGCTTTCTCCCCATATCCCTTGATCCCTTTAGCCTTAAGAAATATATCTAACTCATTCTTGAATATATTTAATGAATAGGCCTCAACTGCCTTGTGTGGTAGAGAATTCCACAGGTTCACCGCACTCTGGGTGAAGAAATTCCTCCTCATCTCAGTCCTAAATGGCTTACCCCTTATCCTTAGACTGTGACCTCTGGTTCTGGACTCCCCCGCCATCGGGAACATCCTCCCTGCATCTAGTCTGTCTAGTCCTGTTAGAATTTTATAACTTTCAATGAGATCCCCTCTCAATCTTCAAAACTGTAGCGAATATAAGCCTAATCGACCCAATCTCTCTTCATACGTCATTCCTGCCATCCCATATATCAGTCTGGTGAATCTTCGCTTCACCCCCTCCATGGCAATGATTTATAAAGCGTCATAATATTTTATTATTGGCCATAATGATTTATAAAGGGGTATAAAGATCAGTAAATTGTTATAATGATTTTAAAGTATTATAAAGGGTTATAATGATTTATAAAGTACTGGTGCAGGGCCTCCTCCTCCCTGGTACGATAGCAAAATACTGCGGATGCTGGAAATCTGAAATAACAACAGAAAACGCTGGAAAAGCTCAGCAGGCCAGGCAGCATCCGTGGAGAGAGAAAGAGAGTTAACGTTTCAGGTCGATGACCTTTCGTCAGAACTGTGAAGAGCCGGAAATCAAATAGATTTAAGGCCAGAGTAAAGCTGGGAAAAGGGGGAGGGGATAAAAGAACAAAGGGGGAGATGAAGAGACATTAAGAGACATTAAGTGATATGCAAGGCTAGAGGTGGTGTTAATGTGACAGATTAAGGCTGAAAGAAGTGTGAAATCCACTGGCAGAATGAAGGACAGCTGCCAGCTTCTAGGAGGAAAAAAAAGGTGGGGGGGGCAAAAAAAAGGGTGGAAAAAATAAAATATAAATGTAATTGGAGCTGAGGTTATGATCTAAAATTGTTGAACTCGATATTGAGTCCAGAGGGCTGTAGCGTGCCTAAACGAAAGATGAGGTGCTGTTCCTCGAGCTTACGCTGCGCTTCCGTGGAACAGTGTAATAGGCCGAGGACGGTGAGGTCAGAGTGGGAGTGAAGCGGTGAATTAAAGTGACAGGCCACCGGGAGCTCGGGGTCCCCCTTACGGACTGAACGGAGGTGTTCCGCAAAGCGGTCACCCAATCTGCGTTTGGTCTCCCCAATGTAGAGGAGACCACATCGTGAGCAGCGAATACAGTATACTAAATTGAAGGAAGTACAAGTAAATCGCTGTTTCACCTGGAAGGGGTGTTTGGGGCCCTGGACAGTGGGAAGAGGGGAGGTGTAAGGGCATGTGTTGCATCTCCTGCGCGTGCACGGGAAGGTGCCGGGCAAAGGGGAAGGGGTGCTGGGGGTGGTAGAGGAGTGGACTAGGGTGTCGCGGAGGGAGCGGTCCCTGTGGAATGCTGAAAGGGGAGGTTTTTTTCAGAGTGGGAGTGAAGCGGTGAATTAAAGTGACAGGCCACCGGGAGCTCGGGGTCCCCCTTACGGAAGCGCAGCGTAAGCTCGAGGAACAGCACCACACCTTTCGTTTAGGCACGCTACAGCCCTCTGGACTCAATATCGAGTTCAACAATTTTAGATCATAACCTCAGCTCCAATCACATTTATATTTTATTTTTTCCACCCTTTTATTTGCCCCCCCCCACCTTTTTTTTCCTCCTAGAAGCTGGCAGCTGTCCTTCATTCTGCCAGTGGATTTCACACTTCTTTCAGCCTTAATCTGTCACATTAACACCACCTCTAGCCTTGCATATCTCTTAATGTCTCTTAATGTCTCTTCATCTCCCCCTTTGTTCTTTTATCCCCTCCCCCTTTTCCCAGCATTACTCTGTCCTTAAATCTATTTGATTTCCGGCTCTTCACAGTTCTGACGAAAGGTCATCGACCTGAAACGTTAACTCTCTTTCTCTCTCCACGGATGCTGCCTGGCCTGCTGAGTTTTTCCAGCGTTTTCTGTTGTTATTTCTCCTCCTCCCTTGGCTGGGCTTCTCGAGCTCCCGTGGGCCAGGCTGCTCTGCCTCGCCGCCCGCTCTCACGATAACCGAGCCTCCAGCTGCTGACGCCCTCGGGACGCTCCCCTCCCGCCGCCAGGGAAAGGCACAGAGTGAAAGCCGCCATTCTTGTGCGGGGCGCCAGAGCCGCCATCATTGTGTGGGGCGCCAGAGCCGCCATCATTGTGCGTGGCACCAAAGCCGCCATCTTTGAGCGGGCGCCAATGCCGCTATCTTTGTGCGGTTCACTAGAGACGCCATCATTGTGCGGGGTGCAGGAACCGCCATCTTTGTGCTGGGCGGCGTCCTGCTGCTCTGTTCATTGATCGCCGCCACCTTCTTTGTCTGCGGCACGGCGGCCGCCATCCTGGTACGGGCGGAAGTTGCGCTGCTTCAGGCGGCGCGTTAGGGGCGGCCATCGTTGTCTGAGGCACTGATGCCTTTCCAGAGGGGCCTGACAGGTGGCCGCACACCTCACAGGGAGCCCAGTGTAGAGAGTGTGTGATTGAGCGTGTGAATGTCCCCGATCACCGGCCCCGCACCGAACTGTCCCGGGGGAGAGTGGACGCCATAATAACAGACCCAAGGAGCCCAGTGCAGATATTCTGTGAGTGAGCGTGTGAATGGCCCCGATTACAGGCCCCGCTGGCGGCCCGGGAGAGAGCGGCTTACCACAATATCAGTCCCAGGGAGCCCAGTGCAGAAAGTGTGTGAGTGAGCGAGTGAATGTCCCCGATCACTGGCCCAGGGGGAGAGCGGCTCACCACAATATCAGGCCCAGGGAGCCCAGTGCAGAGAGTGTGTGAGTGAGTGTGTGAATGTACCTAATCACCGGCCCCGCGGGCGGCCCGGGGGAGTGCGGCTCACCACAATATCAGGCCCAGGGAGCCCAGTGCAGACAGTGTGTGAGTGAGTGTGTGAATGTACCTAATCACCGGCCCCGCGGGCGGCCCGGGGGACAGCGGCTCGCCTCAATATCAGGCCCAGGGAGCAGGTGTAGATATTGTGTGAGTGAGCGAGTGAATGTCCCCGATCACTGGCCCCGCGGACGGCGCGGATGTGAAGGCTGGATAACAAAATTGAGGCTCATGGAATAGGCGGGTCAGCGACAGCTTTTGAAGGATTTAGCTTAACGACAGAAAACAGCGAGATGTGTAAAATGGCTGTTTTTCAGACTGGAGGATGGTAGACAGTGCTGTTCCCCAAGGGTCAGTGCTGGGGCCACTGCTTTTTTGATATATATAAATGACCTGTATATTGGAATAGAGAGTCGAATTCCTAAATTTGTCGATGACACTAAACAGTGAGGATGATACCAGTCAACTGCAACAGGACATAGAAAGACTAGTAGAATGGGCAAGACAAGTTGATGGTACAAGGACTGATTTAAGGTTTTGGGCAAGAGAAAAGGGGGGACGTGAGGAATTTTTTTTAGACAGCGTTTAGTGGACCAAGAAATCGCTGCCGACGGAAGTGGTGGTAGCGGAGACACGCAATATTTTCAAGGGGTGACTGGACACATTGAGGGAAATAAACTTGCAGGGATACGTCGATAGAGCGGAGGAATAGGACTGACTGGGTTGCTCTACAGAGAGCCGGCACGGACTCGATGAGTCGAATGACCTACTGCGCCGTTATGATTCTATGATTCTTCTCATCATTTAATGAATTTTACAGTCAGAGTAAAGGGATATTTCACCACATTCTTCATCTGCTCTCTGAACTTAGTCTATTTCACGCAATAAATCCCAGTGTTTGTGCAGCAACTCAGCAGCTGCAGCATGAATCCCATTTCCCTTACATAAGTAGGTTGCATTACAAACACATTCCCGAAATAACTCATCCGGTTCCAGAGAGAACATCATAATCACTGCCCATAACAGGATGAAATTGCCCGAGATAGCAAGCAGTAAAATGATGGATTTCCTGCGGCTCTCCATCTCTGGGTCACTGGGACTCTCCCCACTGCTGGGACCCCGGAGTCTCCTGCGGGCTCTGCTGGCCACTAAAATGTGTCTGACGGTGACAGCATTGAGCAGCAGAATCAGAACAAATGGGACTCCCGGGGTGAGAATATGATAAAGGAACTCGATTGCTGTCCAGAATAGTGACAACTGAATATCCAGTTTTACATAACAAAACCAGGGGACGTTCATAAGCCAATATTCATCTGTGAACATAAAATACCAGAAAATGTTCTTTAAACCGCTCAGTACAGTCACTGTGCCCAGAACCACAGCCGCCGTTTTCTCGGTGCAATATTTAGTTTTCAGCTTCTGGCGACAAATGGCCATAAATCGATCAAAGGTGAAAGTGACGGTGAACCAGACAGAACAGTCTGTGGCTGCATAAAGCAGGACGGCGTGGATATTACACACGCGGATGGACCGCACGAAAAGGAACTGTTCCCAATACAGAATCGGAATCTGCCTCAATATCAGGTCGAGGATAACGACCAGTAGATCCGCCGTTGCCATGGCCACCAGGTAGCGAGTGACACATTTGGAGAGACCACACTTTCCCCGAGACAGGGTCACAATCGTCACTAAGTTAACTGTGAGGAAGGGAAATAAACAGGGAAATTATACATCAGGATGGGAGCAGAAGCAGCGTTTTCATGGAATTCGGGATGAAATCTGCAATTCATTAGTGACATCCAATTATATAATCTAATTCTATTACCTTTGGAGCTGAATACAGGGTTTATTGTAAGAATAATCGATAATACATTGTAGAATCAATAAATCAAATGGGGATAAACACAACATGAAAGTAACAGATGTTTGATCAAGGAGAGATTAAATGATAGATCTTCATTTAGCCCAGCAGACAAAAGCACCGCCAGAGGCACTAGGGACACAAAGGACCAAAACCTCTCAGGAAGCCTTCCTGTCCCGGGATCAGTCAGCATTTGGAGCGGTGCAATTCGCTTCTGTGCCCCTGTGTTAGGGAGGGGGAAATCCGGCTTGGATTCATGCTCCTGGTTAGAATATCCATTATATTTAGAACTGAAAATGAATGCAACAGCAATATACAGAAACAGCAATCTTGGCATACAATAATTACAGGCAATTGTATGTAAAATGTACGGATGTAATATGCAAATGCTAAGATAATAAATACAAGTGCACTGCAGTTATAAAGATAAATGTTCTGTAAGGAGTGTTTTGAAGTTTGAACTTTCTACAGTTTTGTTGAAATACACAAATTGTAGATCATTGAAAGGAAGGTTTTCCAAATCACATTTCAAAAAATGGACTCTGAATTAAAATAAATAGTTATCATTGACCAGGTAATGTCCCACTAAATGCATTTATTAGCATCGAAATCAGCCGATTTATCCCACAGGCAAAGTTATGGCAAACGCTTTTGTAAACTTTCTGAACACAAATGGAAGAGGTATATCCTTGTACTTTTTCACCTGTTGTTTTCCACTTGTGCAGAGAATAGCAGACGTGAAAATAGGAAAGGGTTTTCTTATGCTCAGTA
The DNA here is from genome assembly GCA_030390025.1 of Squalus acanthias. Lineage (NCBI taxonomy): Eukaryota > Metazoa > Chordata > Chondrichthyes > Squaliformes > Squalidae > Squalus > Squalus acanthias. The sequence continues at coordinate 161,225 of JASTWF010000081.1, forward strand.
CTTCAGTTACAATCAGCTGGAATTGTTTATCCTGAAGTAAAGCAGGAGGCAATAGAGAATCACTCTGGGTCTCACTGAGAGATCCACTGAACTGTGACAGACTGGCATGAGATTCAATTACAAATTCAAAACAGTGAATGGAAATAAATGTATTGAAACCAGGTTGAATGAACATGTTGTGAGAATGCAAATTATCCTTGTAATCCTTTTCTAACCATCAGAAGTAGTGCCACTAGTGCAGAACTGGATATGGTGGGACAGGAGACACTGACTGGAACTGAATGATTATCGGATATTTCCGACATTTAAAGATGTGTTTGTGATCTGCCAGGAATTCTTCCTGTGACTCTGTACGTAACCATACCGAGCATTAGGTGAAAACAAAAGCAAAATACTGCGGATGCTGAAAATTTTAAATAGAAACAGAAAATGTTGGAAATATTCAGCCAGTCAGGCAGCATCTGTGGAGAGAGAAACAGAGGTAACGCTTTATAGTAACATAAGAAAAGGAGTAGGCCATACAATACTTCTTGCATTTCATAGGTTTCCATTACATAGGATAAACGGGACAGAAACAGACCATTCGGCCCAACCAGTCCTGCCGGCTATTATACTTCACTCGAGCGTCCTCCCCTATGTCCTCATCTCAATCTATCAACATAACCCTCTGTTCCCTTCTCCATCATATGCTTGTCTAGCTTCCCCTTAAATGCATCTGTAGTATTTCGTTCAACCACTCGCTGTGGTAGAGAGTTCCACATTCTCATCACTCTTTGGGTAAATAAGTTTCTTCTGAATTCCCTATTGGAATTCTTGGTGACTATCTTATATTGATGGCCTCTAGTTATGCTCTACCCCACAAGTGGAAAGATTCTCTATGTATCCACACTATCAAAACCTTCCATATTTTTAATGGCTTCTATTAGGTCACACCCCTTCTTTTGTCAAGAGAATAGAGACCCAGCCTCTTCATCCTTTCTTGATATGCATATCCTCGCATTTCTTTTATTATCCTTGTAAATCTTCTCTGCATCCTCTCCAGTGACACTATATCCTGTTTTTATAATATGGCGTCCAAAACTGTACGCAGTACTTTAGCTGTCGTCCAACCAAGGTTCGATACAGTTTTAGCATGAATCTACTTTTTAATTCTGAACCTCTCGAAATAAACTCTAGCGCTTGGTTTGCTTTGATGATGCCCTTGACAACCTCTGTTCAACTTAAGTGATTTGTGTATTTGTACTCTTAGACCCCATTGTTCCTCTACCCACCTAGTAATCATGGCCCCAACATTGAAGTCTACATCATTGATATGTACCACATAAGCAAAGGACTTATTTCTGAGCCCTACCGAACCCCACTGCAAGCAGCCTTCCAGGCACAACTACACCCGTCGACCATTCCCTTTGCTTCCTGCTACTGAGCCAATTTTGGATCCAACTTGCCACTTGCCCTTGGATCCCATGGGCTTTTACTTTTTTGACTGACCTGTCATGTGTGACCTTGTCAAAGGCCTTGCTAATATCTATGTATAATACATTAAATGCATTACCCTCAAGACACTCCTCGTTACCTCCGCAAAAAAGGTAGTCATAAACGAACTTCCATTAACAAATCCATGCTGACTGTCCTTGATTAATCCATGCCTTTCTAACTGCCGATTTATACTGGTCGTCAGAATTTGTCCAATGATTTTCCACCACCGAGGTAAGGCTGACTGGCCTGTAATTGGTCAATCTCTTTCTCTCTTTTTAAACAACTTCATCCGGGTCTCGGGTTTTATCTACATTCAATGATACTAAACTCCTTAATATTTCCTCTCTCACTATGTTTATCTCATCTAATATTTTACACTCCTCCTCCTTAACAACAATGTCTGCTTTACCCTACTGCTGTGAAGACAGATGTAAAGGTTTTATTAAGAACTATACCCACGTCTTCTGCCTTCACAGATATGTTAACTTTATGGTCCCTAATAGGCCATACTCTTACTTTAGTTAACCTCTTGCTCTTAACGTATTTCTAAAACATCTTTGGATTTTCCTTGATATTACTTGCCATTATTTTTTCATGACCTTTCTTTGCCTTCCTAATTGCCTTTTTAATTTCAATCCGCCACGTTCGATACTCCTCTGAGCTTTCTGCAGTATTGAGCTCTCGGTGTCTGACAAAAGTTTCCCTTTTTTTCCTTCTCATACCCTGTATGCCCCTTGACATCCAGGGAGCTCTAGATTTGGAAATCCCGCCCTTTTTCTTGTGGGAACATATTTGCTCTGAACCCTCACTATCTCCTCCTTGAATGCCTCCCACTGCACTGACACACATTTCCCATCAAGCAGCTCTTTCCATTCCACTTTTGCTAAATCACATCTCAGCTTAGTTAAACTGGCCTTTCCCCAATTGAGAAATTTTACACCTGGTCTATCTTTGTCCTTTTCCATTAGGGGAGAATTAATATCGATGTTCAAAATCATGATGTGTTTTGATAGATTAAGTAATTCTGTTTCTAATGACAGAACCGTCAGTAACCAGAGGAGACAAATTTAAGGTAATTGGCAAAAGAACCAGAGGAGAGACGAGGAGAATGTTCTTTATGCAGTGGGTTGTTGTGATCAGGAATGCAATGTCTGAGAACGTGGTGGAAGCAGATTCAATAGTAACTTGCGACATGCAATTGGATAATTAGTTGAAGGGAAAATATTTACAGGGCTCTGGCAAAATAGTAGGACTAATTAGATAGCTCTTTCAAAGAGACAGCACGAGCACGATGCACCGAATGGTCTCCTTCTGTGCTGTACCATTCTATGACTCTATGAGCAAGAGACAGAAAGAGAGAGAGAGAAGAGGTAGGGACAGAAAGAAAAATAAAGACAGACAGACTGGGAGAGGTACAGAGGGACATATATTAACTTTAAAAGGGGAATTGAATAAATACTTGAAGGGGAGCAATATGCAGGAATATGGGAAAAGAGCAGGGGAATGGGACTAATTGGAGGGGTGAGGCCATGATGGATTTGATCTTAAGGATGAGAATATTAAAATCGAGGTGTTGCCGGATCGGGAGACAATGTCAGTGGTCATAGTAGCGATGGCTGAATGGAACTTGGTGCAAGTTCGGATATGGTTAGCACATGAGTTCTAGTTTATGGAGGCTTTTAACTTGTAGGCTTTGGTCTTCCCAAGATTTAAAGGACAAGCACAATAATACAGTGATACATGGTTAACAGATCTAATTGCTGGATAGAGAGACTTACCAGGAACAACAACCGCAGCAAGGATGGGATAATAAATAAAAAGCACATCAATACAGTAAAACATGGTTAATGGAATAGTTGGATCGATAAACTTACCAGGAACACCAAAAGCAGCAAGGAGAGGATAGTAAAAGTGTTGAATAATCACAAGTGCGTCATAGATCCGGTTTTCTAATTGTAGTCTATCATAATTTGCAGCAATATATTCCATCTCCCCGATGAAAGCCCTGCCCATTGCTGTAACATTCAAATCTACTGTTCTCTGATTCTGATCCATTGTTGCAACATTCCAATCTGCTGTTCTCAGATTCGGACTCTGTTAGTGCCGGAAGTGATGCTCTCACTGACATTGTGGGATGACACATTGAAAGGAGTCCCTTTAATAGAAGAGGGAGACACTGCACTGATACAATTAGAGTCCATGGAGACTGACATTCATTACAGTAACTGAACAAACAGCTTCAGTTTATCCGTGGAGACTGACATTCATTACAGTACCTGAACAAACAGCTTCAGTTTATCCGTGGAGACTGATATTAATTACAGTAACTGAACAAACAGCTTCAGTTAACCCATTTCATACCATCACTTTTTATACCACAGTAAAGTAAAACATTTACCCGGTAAATGTCCAGCTCATATGAGGGTTTGTGAGGGAAGGAATCGTGGAAATAGTGCCGGCTCTGGCTACAATCTTTCAATGCTCCTTGGATATGGGAGTGGTGCCAGAGGACTGGAGCGTTGCAAATGTTACACCCTGTTTAATAAAGGAGAGAGGGATAAACCCTGTAACTGCAGACCAGTCAGCCTAATGTCGTTGGTGCGTAAACTTCTAGAGGCCATATTCCGGGACAAAATTATCTGTCACTTGGATAAATATGGATTAATAAATGACAACCAGTACAGCTTGTTTTAAAGTCTTAGTGTGTCTGCCAAACTTGATTGAGTTCTTTGATGAGGAAACGGAGAGTATTGATGAGGGTTATGCATATGGACTTTCAAAAGGCGTTTGATGAAGTGCCGCTTAATAGACTTGATAGAGAATCCCAAAATGGTTCTCAGCATAACAAAAATGGCGGGGAACCAAGATTCTAATGAGAGTGAGGAACTTAATGTAATTAATATAAGTAGAGAAAATGTACTAGAGAAACTAATTGGACTAAAAGCTTACAAATTCCCTGGACCTGAAGGCCTACATCCTAGGGTTTTAAAAAGAGGTGGCTGAAGCATAGAAACATAGAAGCATAGAAGATAGGAGCAGGAGTCGGCCATTCGACCCCTCGAGCCTGCTCTGCCATTTAATGAGATCATGGCCGATCATCCAAATTCAGTACCCTTTCCCTGCTTTATCCCCATATCCCTTGATCCGTTTAGCCTTAAGTAATATATGTATCTCCTTCTAGAATATATTTAATGAATTGGACTCAACTGCCTTCTGTAGTAGAGAATTCCACAGGTTCACCACAATCTGGCTGAAGAAATTCCTCCTCATCTGAGTCCTAAATGGCTTACCCCTTATCGTTAGACTTAGAGATAGTGGATGCATTGGTTTGGATCTTCCAAAATTCCCTAGTTTCCAGAATGGTCCCAGCGGATTGGAAGGTCACAAATGTAACACCGCTATTCAAAAATGGAAGGAGTGAAAAAACAGGGAACTACAGGCCAGTTAGTCTGAAATCAGTCGTCGGCAGAATACTGGAATCCATTGATAAGGAAGTGATATCAGATCACTTAGAAAATCATAACATGATTAGGCAGAGTCAGCATGGTTTTATGAAAGGGAAATCGTGTTTGACAAATTTATTAGAGTTTTTTGAGGATGTAAATAGCAGGGTAGATAAAGGGGAACACGTATATGTAGTATATTTGGATTTCCAAAAGGCATTTGATAAGGTGCCACATAAAAGATTATTACACCAGATTAGGGCTCATAGGTTTGGGGGTAATATAGTATCATGGAGGGAAGATTGGTTAACGGACAGAAAACAGAGAGTAGGGATAAACGGATCTTTTTTCAAGTTGGCAGGTGCTGCAAAGATCAGTGTTGGGGCCTCAGCTATATACAATCTATATTAATGACCTACATGAATCGACCAAGTGTAATGTATCAAAGCTTGCTGATGATACAAAGCTGGGTGGGACAGAAAGTTGTGAGGAGTACAGAAAGAGTCTGCAAAGGGATATAGATAGACTGAGTGAGTGGGCAATAAGTTGGCAGATTAATTATATTGTACGGAAATGTGAGGTTATTCACTTTGGTAGGAAGAATAGAAAAACAGAATATCTTTTAAATGGTGATAAACTTTCAAATGTTGGTGTTCAGAGAGATTTGGGTGTCTTCGTGCAAGAAATACAGAAAGCTAGCATGCAGGTACAGCAAGCAATAAGGAAGGCTAATGGCATGTTGGCTTTTATTGTAAGGGGGATGGACTATAAAATTAAGAAAGTCTTACAACAATTGTACAGGGTCTTGGTGATACCACACCTGGTGTACTGTGCACACTTTTGTTCCCCTTTTCTAAGGAAGGATAATCTTGCCCTGGAGGCGGTGCAACAAAGCTTCACTAGATTGATTCCTGGGAAGAGAGGGCTGTCCTACGATGAGAGATTGTGTATAATGGACCTGTACTCTCTGGAGTTTGGAAGAATGAGAGGCGATCTCATTGAAATACACAATATTCTGAAGGGGATGACAGGGTAGATGCTGAGAGGATGTTTCCCCTGGCCGGAGTGTCTAGAACTAGGGTGCGCAGTATCAGGATAAGGGGTCGGCCATTTAAGACCGAGATGAGGAGCAATTTCTTCACTAAGAAGGTTGTGAATCTTCGGAATTATCTGATCCAGAGAGCTGTGAATGCTGAGTCTTTGGATATATTCAAGGCTGAGGTAGATAGATTTGTGGACTTTAGGGGAATCAAGGGATGTGGAGATTGGGCGGGAAAGTGGTGTTGGGGTCGATTATCAGCCATGATCTTATTGAATCGCGGAGCAGGCTCGAGGGGTCGTTTGGTCTAATCCTGCTTTTATTTTTTATGTTCTATTGTTGTAATGTTCTTAAATTGAACCCCTTGGGATTAAAGGGGCATGGGCTCCGTAGATGAAATTGGCTAAGGGGCAGGTAACAGAGAATAGTGTTGAATGGTTATTTTTCAGACAGAAGGGAAATGTACAGCGATGTCCCCCCGCGGTCGATATTAGGGCCAGTGGTCTTTCTGGTAGACATTAATGGCTTGGACGTAAGTCTAAAGGCATAATTTCAAAGTTTGGAGATGACACGAAACTCAGAAATGAAGTAAACACTGAGGAGAGTAGCAGACTTGAGGAGCACAAAGACAGACTGTTGAAATGGGCAGAAACAAGGCAGATACAATATAACAGAAAGAAATGTGAAGTGATACATTTTGGGAGGAAAATGAGGAGAGGCAACAAAAACTAAATGGTACAAATTTAAATTGGTACAGAGAGACCTGGGAGTTTACATACACAAACCTTTGAAAGTGGCAGGTTGATAAGATTCGTAAAAACGCATACAGGATCTCTGGTTTTATAAATAGAGGCATAAGGTACAAAAGAAAGGAAGTTATGCTAAACCTTTATAAATGACCGGTTAGGCCTGAGGTGGAGTATTGTCTCCAATTCTGGGCAACACACTTTAGGAAGGATGTCAAGGCCTAGGAGAAGGCGCAGAGGAGATTTACTACAATGATACCAGAGATGAGGGGTTTCAGTTATGTGGCGAGACTGGAGAGGCAGAGATTTTTCCCTTTCGAGCAGAGAAGGTTAAGAGGACATTGAGTAGCTGTGTTGAAGGGTTTGGATAGAATAAAATCACGTTATAGAGAATGAGAGGTGATCTTATTGAACTATATAAGACACTGAGGGGCCTCGACAAGGTAGATGCAGAGAGGATGTTTCCCCTCGTGGGGAAATGTAGAACTCGGGGGCACAGTTTCAGCATAAATGGTCGCCCTTTTAGAACTGAGATGAGGAGGAATTTCTTCTCTCAGAGGGTCGTAAATCTGTGGAATTCTCTGCACCAGAGAGCTGTGGAGGCTGGGTCATTAAATACATTTAAGGTGGAGATAGACAGATGTTTGCAAGGTAACGGAGTGAAGGGTTATGGGGAGCGGGCAGGGAAGTGACTTTGAGCCCAAGATCAGCGATGATTGCTAGAGGGGCCAAGTGGCCTATTCCTGCTCCTATTTCTTATGTTCTTATGTTTTTAAATAAGGAAAAACTGTTTCCAGTGGCAGAAAGGTTGGTAACCAGAAGATACAGATTTAAGATAATTGGCAAAGAACCAGAGGGAAGATGAGGAGAATTTGTTCTACACAGCCAGTTGTTGTGATCTGGAATGCACTGGCTGAAAAGGTGATAGATGCAGATTCAATAATAACTTTCAAAAGGGAACGGGATCAATAATGCAAGTGAAGGATTTGCATCGCTATGGCAAAAGAACACGAGAGTGGGACTAATTGAATAACTCTTTCAAAGAGATAGCACAGGCTCGATGGACCGAATGGCCTCCTTCTGTGCGGAATGATTCTGTGAATCAGTGATAACAAAAGCCATTGAGTCCTTGTCGCATGTGTAGAATCGACGTTCTGCACTTTTTGAGCTAGTTTCCAATCGTTACTTGTACTCAGATAAAGGCCATGATGTGGAGATGCCGGCGTTGGACTGGGGTGGACAAAAATGAGAAGTCGCACAACACCAGGTTATAGTCCAACAGATTTATTTAATTTTACAAGCTTTCGGAGCTGTCGCTCCTTCGTCAGGTAAGTTAGCAATGAGAGAATCTCCCAGAATTCACAATTTAAACCCAGACAAAATCTATTCACATTATTCGCTACAACAAAGCGCACAGCCAAGACAATGAGATGTGTCCCAGGGGGTCCAACGTGTCAAACCACCTGCTGGCTGCATATCCTGTCAATTTGTGTTCTTGTGTTAGCCAAAGGCTAACACAAGAACACAAATTGACAGGATATGCAGCCAGCAGGTGGTTTGACACGTTGGACCCCCTGGGACACATCTCATTGTCTTAGCTGTGCTCTTTGTTGTAGCGAATAATGTGAATAGATTTTGTCTGGGTTTAAATTGTGAATTCTGGGAGATTCTCTCATTGCTAACTTACCTGACGAAGGAGCGACAGCTCCGAAAGCTTGTAAAATTAAATAAATCTGTTGGACTATAACCTGGTGTTGTGCGACTTCTCAGATAAAGGCGACAGCAGAAAAGCAAACACAATGGGCTGGTGAGACAAGGTGTGTTGACAATTTTATAAATAGAGTTTAAGAAACCTGAAATCATGAAATAACTATGAAACTAAAAATAGGGGCGATAAATATAAGAATTGAGGAGAAAATTCTTCACCCATAAAGTGGGAAGCTGCAACACATGACTACATGCAAGCTAAAGAGTGGAGCAGCATGCTATAGACATTGCTAAGCGATCGCACAATTAACGGATCAGATCAAAGCTCCGCAGTCCTGCCACATCCAGTCGTGAATGGTGGTGGATCATTAATCAACTAACGGGAGGAGGAGGCTCCATGAATATCCCCATCCTCAATGAGGGTGGAGACCAGCATCTGAGTGCAAAAGGCAAGGCTGAAGCGTTTGCAAATATCTTCAGTAACAAGTGCCAATTGGAGGATCCATCTCGGCCTCCTCCTGCGATCCTAACCATCACAGAAGCCAGTCTTCCGCTAGTTCGATTTGCTCCACGTGAAAACAAGAAACTGCTGAGCGCACTGGATACAGCAAAGGCTATGGGCCCCGATAACATCCCGGCTATCGTGCTGAAGACGTGTCCTCCAGAACTAGCCGCGCCTCTAGCCAAGCTAATCCAGTACAGCTACAGCACTGGCATCTATCCGACAATGTGGAAAACTGCCCAGGTATGTCCTGTCCAAAAAAAGCAGGACAAATCCAATCCGGACAATTACCGCCCCATCAGTCTACTCACAATCATCAGCAAAGTGATTGAAGGTGTCATCAACAGTGCTATCAAGCGGCACTTACTCACTTATAACCTGCTCACTGATGGCCAGTTTGGGTTCCGCCAAGACCACTAGGCTCCCGACCTCATTACAGCCTTGGTCCAAACATGGACAAAGGAGCTGAATTCCAGTGGTGAGGTGAGAGTGACTGGCCTTGACATCAAGACAGCATTTGACCGAGTGTGGCATCAAGGAGCCCTAGTAAAACTGAAGCCAATGGGAATCAGGGGAAAACGCTCGACTGGCTGGAGTCATACCTCGGACAAAGGAATATAGTTGTGGTGGTTGATGGTCAATCATCACAGCCCCAGGACATCGCTGCAGGAGTTCCTCAGGGCAGTGTCCTAGGCCCAGCCATCTTCAGCTGTTTCATCAATGACCTTCGCTCCAAATAAGGTCAGAAATGTGGATGTTTGCTGATGACGCCACAGTGTTCAGCGCCATTCACAACTCCTCAGATAATAAAGAAGTCCATGCTCGCATGCAATAAGACCTGGATGATGTTCAGGCTTGGGCTGATAAGTTGCAGGTAACATTCGCGCCACAGAAGTGCCAGGCAATGACTATCTCCAACAAGCGGGAGTCTAACCACCTCCCCTTGACATTCAACGGCATTACCATCGCCGAATCCCCCAGCATCAATATCCTGGGTGTCACCATTGACCAGAAACTTAACTGGAGCAGACACATAAATACTGTGGCAACAAGAGCAGGCCAGAGCCTAGGTATTCTGTGGCGAGTGTCTCACCTCCTGACTCCCCAAAGCCTTTCCGCCATCTACAAGGCACAAGTAAGGTGTGTGATGGAATGCTCTCCACTTGCCTGGATGAGTGCAGCTCCAACAACACTCAAGAACCTCGACACCATCCAGGACAAAGGAGCCCGGTTGATTGGCACCCCATCCACCAACTTAAACATTCACTCCCTCCACCACCGGCGTACCGTGGCTGCAGTGTGTACCATCTACAAAATGCAATGTAACAACTCGCCAAGTCTTCTTCGGCAGCACCTCCCAAACCCGCGACCTCTTCCACCTAGAAGGAGAAGGCCAGCAAGCGCATGGGAATACCACCACCTCCAAGTTCCCCTCCAAGTCATACACCATCCTGACACGGTGGCATAGTGGTTAGCACTGGTGCCTCACAGCGCCAGGGACCCGGGTTCGAATACTGACCTCGGGTGACTGTCTGTGTGGAGTTTGCACATTCTCCTCGTGTCTGCGTGGGTTTTCTCCTGGTGCTCCGATTTCCTCCCACAGTCCAAAAATGTGCGGGTTAGGTTGATTTGGCTATGATAAAATTGACCCTTAGTGTTAGGGGGGGATTAAATATGTGGGGTTATGGGGATAGGATGGGATATGTTAGGGGAATTAAATATGTGGGGTTACGGGGGTAGGGTGGGATATGTGTACTGTGGGCATTAAAGCAGGGACAGGGTACTGGATTTGGATGATCAGCCATGATCGTATTGAATGGTGGAGCAGGCTCGAATGGCCTGCTCCTGCTCCTAGATTCTATGTTTCTAAATATAAAATCCTGGAAATCCCCCCTAACAGCACTGTGGGAGTACCAACACCACACGGACTGCAACGGTTCAAGAAGGCGGCTAACCACCGCCTTCTCAAGGGCAACTAGGGATGGGAAATAATGCTGGCCTCGCCAGCGGCGCCCCGATCCCATAACCGAATAAAAATAAATCATTTTTTTAATGGAATCATTACGACACAGAAGGAGGCCTTTCGGCCCATCGTGTCCGTGCCAGTCGGAAAAGAGCTTCCCAACCGAATCCACCTTCCAGCACTAAGTCCGTAGCCCTGTAGGTTATTGGTCCTTCTTATCCACTCTATGCAGGCTCCTCCTAATTTTATACATCTCAATTAAACCTCCCCTCGGCCTCCTCTGTTCAAAGGAAATAAACCCCAGCCTCTCCAAACTTTCCTCATAGCTAAAGTTACCCAGTCCTAGCAATATCCTCGTATATCTCCTCTGCACCCTCTCCAGTGCAGTCACATCCTTCCTGTAATGTGGTGACCAGAACTGCACGCAGTACTCAAGCTGTGGTCTAACCATTGTTGTATATGGTTCTAGCATATCTTTCCTGCTCTTATATTCTATGCCTTGGCTAATAAGGGAAAGCATTCCGTAAGTCATTTTGACTACTTGATTGACCTCTCCTGCCACTTTGAAGGATCTGTAGACATACGCGCCAAGGTCCCCCTGTTCCTCCACACCTCTCTGTATCCTCTCATTAATTGTGTATTCCCTTGCCTTGTTGCCCTTCCCCAAATGCATTACCTCACAGTTTTCCGGATTGAATTCAATTTGCAACTTTTCAGCCCAACTGACCAGTTCATTGATATCTCCTTGCAGTCTAAAGCTTTTTTTCCTCAGTGTCAACCACACGGCCAATGTTTATATCATCTGCCAATTTATTTATCATTCCCCCTACAGTTATGTCTAAATCGTTAATATATACTACACAAAGTAAGGGACCGAATACCGAGCCCTGTGGAACCCCACTGGAAACAGCCTTCGAATCGTAAAAACGCACCTCAACTATTACCCTTTGCTTCCTGCCACTGAGCCAATTGTGGATCCAGTTTGCCACTCTCCCTTGGATCCCATGAGCTTTTACCTTTTTTTTCAGCCTGCCATGTGGGACCTTGTCAAAAGCCTTGCTAAAATCCATGTAGACTAGAAAAACGCAATGCCGTCATCGAACTTCTTACCTCCTCAAAGAAATCAACCAATTTATTCAAACACAACATTCCCTTAACAAAATCATACTTACTCTCCTTGATAAGCTGTGTCTTTCTAAATGTAGGTTTATACTGACCCTCAGAATTGATTCCAGTAATTTTCCCACCACCGAGGTTAAACTAACTGGCCTGTAATTGTTCGGTTTATCCCTTCCTCCCTTTTTCAACACTGGTACAACGTTAGCAGTTCTCCAATACTCTGGCACCACTTTTGTAGCGAGCGGGGATTTGGAAAATGATGGTCAGAGCCTCCGCAATTTCCTCCCTTGCTTCTTTTAATAGCCTCGGATATACTTAATCCGGCCCTGGTGATTTAGCTACTTTCAAGAATGCTAAACCCCTTAATAATTCACCAGCTTCTTCCTTAACTTCAATGTCGGCATCGTCCCCCTATTTTGTAAAGAGAGCTGCAAAGTATTCAACAAGCAACTTACCCACATCCTCCACCTCAAGACATAGATCACCATTTTGGTCCCTGATAGGCCCTACTCTTTCTTTAGTTATCTACTATCTTTATGTAATTAGAAAAGATCTTTGATTCTACTTGCCAGTGTTTTTTATGCTCTCTTTTTGCTTTCCTAATTTCCTGCTTAATTTCACCCCACACTTTGTATACTCTTCTAGGATTTCTGCGGTATTGAGCTCACGAAATCTGATAAAGGCTTCCCTTTTTTGCCTTTTCTACCCTGTATGCACCTTGTCATCCAGGGGCCTCTACATTTGGCAGTTCTACCCTTTTTCCATGTGGGATCATATTTACTCTGAACTCCATGTATCCCCCACTTGAACACCTCCCACTGCTCTGACACTGATTTACATTCAAGTAACTGTTGTCATTCCACTTTTGCTAAATCATTTCTCAATCTAGTAAAATTGGCCTTCCCTCAATTTAGAACCCTTACTCCTGTATTTTTTCCTCCTTATCTATAATTATGCTAATAGTTACTGAATTATGATAACTATCACAAAAATGCTGTCTCACTGATACTCCTTCCAGCTGCCCAGCTCCATAACCGAAAACTTTCGAAAACTGCTCCCCCTCTTGTTGGGCTTGCTACGTATTGGCTAAAAAAGATCTCCAGAATGCAATTTAGGAATTCTGTGCCCTCTCTACCATTTACACTGTTAGTATCCCAGTTAATATTGGGGTAGTTGAAATCCCCCACTATTACTGTCCTATTGTTTTTGCACGTGTCAGAAATTTGCCAACAAATTTACTCTTCTATCTCCCTCGGACTGTTTGGGGGTCTATACAACACTCCCAGCAGTGTGATTGCCCCTTTTTTTGTTCTTTAGTCAACCGATATAGTTGTTGATCCTTCTGACGTAGCAGCTTATTTACCAATTATTTTTGAGGCTGTAACACCAAGAACAATCCTTTGCAAACATCCAGAAACACAAAAGTGAACAGAGCATGCCAAAGTAAGAGGCACAAGTAGAACTGATTTGCCTGGGATATTTGGGTCGTATTGACAGGGCTTGTTGGTGACCTATGGCCTGTGGAGCCGTAGTTCGGACATCCCTGAGTTAGGAGGATCTAAAATCAGCCAGAGATCCACTGATGGATGAAATAAACCCATCAGTACCCCAGCCTCTCATACGTCATATTTCTGGCAGGGTTACAGACACACAAGTCAACCTGCAGAAATTAAACAAAAAGCAGAACAACACAGATGCTGGAACACTGAAATAAACCTGAAAACATTGGAAACACTCAGCAGGTCTGCCAGCATCTGCGGAGCGATCAGACCAGTTCAAGTTTTGGGTGTGGCCCTTCCTTTAAAACGGCAAAAAAATAAGATGGTCTTTTGGCTAGAATGCGAAACTCACAACGAGGATACCTCCACTCAGATCAGTGTCTCGAGTTATAGTTGCAAATTTCAGAGAGGTGATTATTAATACAAGGAAAGATCCCGTTCCACTCAACATATAATGAAAAAAGAAGCCACATGTGTGGCATCCGCGGGGTGCAGTGTCGTGATCTTACGACTGAGTAAGATAATTTGACTATGAAAAAGACGTATTTTTTATAAGATCATGCAGAAAAGGTGCTGTAGATCTGTTCAGGGGAAGTTATCAAACTGCAAAATGAACATAATGCTTATTTGCCAACAATCCAAAACTGGGAGCAAGACTGATCGTTGCACATGCTGGAGGAAGCTACAGGAAGCACTGGTGTCAGCCTCGGAGCAGGCCGTGGCCGTGTTATCACATGCTGGAGGAAGCTACAGGGAGCACGGATGAGAGCCTTGGAGCAGACCATGGGCCTGTTATCACATGCTGGAGGAAGCTAGAGGGAGCACTGATGTCAGCCTGGGAGCAGGCCGTGAGCCTGTTATCACATGCTGGAGGAAGCTACAGGGAGCACTGGTGTCAGCCGAGGAGCAGGCCGTGGGCCTGTTATCACATGCTGGAGGAAGCTACAGGAAGCACTGGTGTCAGCCTGGGAGCAGGCCGTGAGCCTGTTATCACTTGCTAGAGGAAGCTACAGGGAGTACTGGTGTCAGCTTGGGAGCAGGCCGTGGGCCTGTTAACACATGCTGGAGGAACATAAGAACATAAGAACATAAGAAATAGGAGCAGGAGTAGGCCAATTGGCCCCTCCAGCCTGCTCAGTCATTCAATAAGATCATGACTGATCTGATCCTAACCGCCAATCTACTATCACTGAACCATCTCCTGACCCTAACAGAATTGGACACACGAAATAGGAGCAGGATCAGGCTACACGGCCCCTGGGCCCGCTACGCTACCCATAGGGCCATGACCGATCAGAACCTAGGCTTATGTCCAAATTCCTGCCCGCTCCCCTTAACCCTTAATTCCCTTTACTTCTAGGAAACTGTCTATTTCTGTTTTAAATTTATGTAATGATGTAGCTTCTACAGCTCTTCGGGCCAGCATATTCCATGGACCTACCACCCTCTGAGTGAAGTAGTTTCTTCTCATCTCAGTTTTGAAAGAGCAGCCCCTTATTCTAAGACTATGCCCCCTTGTTCTAGTTTCACCCATCAGCGGGAACATCCTCCCCGCATCCACCCGATCCAACCCCTTCACAATCTTATATGTTTCAATAAGATCGCCTCTCATTCTTCTGAGCTCCAATGACTACAGTCCCAATCGACCCAACCTCTCCTCATATGTCCATCCCCTCATCCCCGGGATTAACCGAGTGAACCTTCTTTGTACTCACTCGAGAGCAAGTATGTATTTTCTTAAGTATGGACACCAAACCTGTATGCAGTATTCCAGGTGCGGTCTCGCCAATACCTTGTACAAATGAAGCAATACCTCCCTATTTTTATATTGTATCCCCCTAGCAATGAAAGCCAACATTCCATTGGCCTTCTTAATCACTTGCTGCACCTGCATACTAACCTTTTGAGTTTCGTGCACCAGGACCCCCAGATCACTTTGTACTTCAATACTTTCCAGTTACTTGCCATTAAGAAAATAACTTGCTCTACTATTTTTCCTGCCAAAGTACATAACCTCACACTTTCCAGTATTGTATTCCATCTGCCAAATCTCTGCCCACTTACTTAGCCTGTCTATGTCCCCTTGCAGATTTTTTACGTCCTTCTCACTCATTACTTTCCCTCCCATCTTAGTATCATCTGCAAACTTTGATATATTACACTCGGTCCCCTCCTCCAAATCGTTAATATAGATTGTAAAGAGTTGGGGACCCAGCACTAACCCCTGCGGAAAACCACTAGTTACTGATTGCCAGTCTGATAATGAACCATTTATCCCAACTCTCTGCCTTCTGTTAGATAGCCAATCCTCTATCCATGCCAGAATATTACCCCCAATCCCGTGATTTTTTATCTTAAGCAATAATCTTTTGTGTGGCACCTTGTCAAATGCCTTTTGGAAGTCTAAATACACCACATCCACTGGTTCCCCTTTATCAACCCTGTATGTTACTTCCTCAAAGAACTCCAGCAAATTTGTCAAACATGACTTTCCCTTCATAAAACCATGCTGACTTTGTCCTATTAAATTATGATTATCCAAATGTCCCTTTACTGTCTCCTTAATAATTGACTCCAAAATTTTACATACCACAGATGTTAGGCTAACCGGTCTATAGTTTCCACCCTTCTGTCTACTGCCCTTTTTAAATAAGGGTGTTACATTAGCAGTTTTCCAGTCTGCCGAGATCTTTGCAGATTCCAGGGAGTTTTGGAAAATCATTACCAATGCATCCGCAATCCCTATCGCCACTTCCCTCAAGACCCTAGGATGTAAGCCATCAGGTCCAGGTGATTTATCCGCCTTGAGTCCTATTATTTTAGCGAATACCACTTCCTTAGTGATTTTGATCGTGTTTAGCTCATCCCCCCCCCCCTATAGCCCCCTGTTTGTCCAGTGTTGGGATATTCTTAGTGTCCTCTACTGTAAAGACTGATACAAAATATACATTCAGTGTATTTTCCATCTCCATCTTTCCCACCATTAATTTCCCGGTCTCATCCTCTAAGGGACCAACATTTACTTTAGCCTCCCTTTTTCTTTTTATATAACTATAAAAACTCTTACTATCTGTTTTTATATTTTTTACAAATTTACTTTCATAATCTATCTTCCCTTTCTTAATCAATCGTTTTGTTATTTTTTGCTGTCTTTTAAAGTTTTCCCAATCCGCTATCCTCCCACGAGCTTTGGCAACCTTAAAAGCCCTTGTTTTTAGTCGAATACTATCCTTAATATCATTACTTAGCCACGGATGACTGTCCTTTCTTTTACACCCTTTTCTTCTCAGTGGAATATATATTTTTTGGAAGTTGTAAAATAACTCCTTAAATGTACACCACTGATCATGTATCGTCTTACCCTTTAATCTATTTTCCCAATCCACTCTACTCAATTCCGCTCGCATACCTTCATAGTCTCCTTTATTCAAGCTTAGCACGCTTGTTTGAGATCCAACCTTCTCACCCTCTAATTGAATATGGAATTCAACCATGTTATGGTCACTCATTCCAAGGGGATCCTTTACTAGGACATTTTTAATTAATCATGTCTCTTTACACAGGACCAGATGAAAGTTTGCTTGACCCCTGGTCGGTTCAGTTACATACTGCTCAAGAAACCCATCCTTAATACACTCAATGAACTCATCCTCAAGGCAGCCCTGCCCAATTTGATTTGTCCAATTAATATGATAGTTAAAATCCCCCATAATAATAGATGTTCCCTTATTACAA
The DNA here is from genome assembly GCA_030390025.1 of Squalus acanthias. Taxonomy (NCBI): domain Eukaryota; kingdom Metazoa; phylum Chordata; class Chondrichthyes; order Squaliformes; family Squalidae; genus Squalus; species Squalus acanthias. The sequence goes on from JASTWF010000081.1 coordinate 178,454, forward strand.
GCCTTACATATTTCCTGATTGATACTCCGTCCAACAGAGTTGCAACTGTTCGGAGGCCTATAGACTACGCCCACTAGTGCTTTTTTCCCCTTATTATTCCTTATCTCCACCCAAACTGTTTCATTATCCTGATCTTTTGACCAAAATTTCATTTCTCTGTATTACAGTGATTCCTTCCTTTATTAACATAGCCACCCCACCTCCCCTTCCTTCCTGCCTGTCCTTCCTGATCGTTAAATAACCTGGTATGTTTAATTCCCAGGCATTGTCACCCTACAGCCATGTTTCTGTAATGGCCACAAGATCATACCCATATGTAGTTATTTGTGCCATTAACTCGTCTATTTTGTTACGGATGCTACGTGCATTCAGATAGCGAACTTTCAAATATGATTTGTGACACTTAGTTCCTGCTTTTGCCCTTTTTATTACTTTACCTTGTACTCCATACCTTCTGCACCTTCCTGACACACTCTGGTTTTTAATGTCCCCACTGCTACCTCAGTCTATGTCCTTCTCTGTTGTCATTTTTATTATTTGCTCTCCAGGAACCTCCCCCCCACTAGTTAGTTTAAAGCCTTCTCAACAGCCCTAGTTATATGATCCGTCAGGACAAAAGTCCCAGCACTGGCCAAGTGAAGCCCGTCCCAAAGGAACAGCTCCAGCATGCCCCAGTACTGGTTCCAGTGTCACAGGAAGCAAAACCCATTTCTCCCACGCCAGTCTTTGAGCCACTCATTTAACTCTCTAATGTTATTTGTCCTAGCCAAATTCGCTCGTGGCTCAGGTAATAATCCAGAGATTATTACCTATGAGGTTCTGTTTTTTAATTTGACCCCTAGCTGCTTATACTCCTTTAACAGAACCGGCTTCCTTGTCCTATCTACGTCGTTTGTACCAACATGGACCACGACAACTTGATCCACCCCCTCCCACTGCAAGTTTCTTTCCAGCCCAGAGGAGATGTCCTTAACCCGGGCACCGGGCAGGCAATACAGCCTACGGGACTCTCGCTCTCGGCTGCAGAGAACTCTATCTATCTCCCTAATAATACTATCCCCTACCACTACAACATTTCAATTTAATCCCCCCTCTTGAATGGCCCCCCATTCCACGGTGCTGTGGCCAGGTTGCTCATCCTCCCTGCAGTCCCCACTCCTGTCCCCACAGGGAGTAAGAGCCTCGAACCTGTTGGACGAGAGCGAGGGCTGCGGCTCCTCCAACACAACCTCCTGGATCCCCGTACCTGCCTCACTCGTAGTCACACCGTCCTGTTCCTGACCATGGGCTACATCTGAATTAATTAACTTCATAGGTGTGACCACCTCCTGAAACACAGAGTCCAGGTAATTCTCCCCCTCCCTGATGTGTCGCAGTGACTGAAGCTCAGACTCCCGCTCATCAACAGGGAGCTGGAGTTCCTGTAGCAGCAGAAACTTGTCACAGATGTAATCATCGTGAGCCTCAATGGGGTCCACTGGCTCCCACATCTCGCAACAGTAACACATCAGCTGCTCCATTCTATGTAATTAATTATTTTTTCTCATTCACTCAATCTCTAATTCTCACTCACATTCCCTTACTCTGTAAATCTCACTCTCATTCCCTCACTCTATAATTCTCAATCCCACTCCCTCACTCTGTAAACCTCACTCCCATTCCCTCACTCTGTAAATCTCACTCCCATTCCCTCACTCTGTAAACCTCACTCCCATTCCCTCACTCTGTAAATCTCACTCCAACTCCCTCACTCTGTAAACCTCACTCCCACTCCCTCACTCTGTAAACCTCATTCCCACTCCCTCACTCTGTAAACCTCACTCCCACTCCCTCACTCTGTAAAACTCACTCCCATTCCCTCACTCTATAAATCTCACTCCCTTTCCCTCACTCTATAAATCTCACTCCCATTCCCTCACTCTGTAAATCTCACTCCCATTCCCTCACTTTGTAAATCTCACAACCATTCCCTCACTCTTTAAATATCACTCCCATTCCCTCACTCTGTAAATCTCACTCCCACTCCATCAGTCTGTAAATCTCACTCCCACTCCCTCACTCTGTAAATCTCACTCCCATTCCCTCACTTTGTAAATCTCACTCCCATTCCCTCACTTTGTAAATCTCACTCCCATCCCCTCACTCTATAAATCTCACTCCCACTCCCACAACCTGTAAATCTCACTCCCATTCCCTCACTCTGTAAATCTCACTCCCATTCCCTGAATCTCTAATTCTCACTCCCATTCCCTCACTGTGTAATTATCACACCCATTCCCTCACTCAGAAAATCTCACTCCCACTCCCACAACCTGTAAATCTCACTCCCATTCCCTCACTCTGTAAATCTCACTCCCATTCCCTCACTCTGCAAATCTTACTCCCATTCCCTCAATCTGTTAACCTCACTCCCATTCCCTCACTCAGTAAAACTCACTCCCATTCCCTCACTCTGTATATCTCACTCCCACTCCCACAATCTCTAATTCTCACTCCCATTCCCTCACTCTCTAAATCTCACTCCCATTCCCTCACTCTGTAAATCTCACTCCCATTCCCTCACTCTGTAAATCTCAATCCCATTCCCTCACTCTGTAAATCTCACTCCCATTCCTTCACTCTGCAAATCTCACTCCCATTCCCTCACTCTGTAAATCTCAATCCCATTCCCTCACTCTGTAAACCTCACTCACATTCCCTCACTCTGAAAATCTCACTCCAACTCCCTCACTCTGTAAACCTCACTCACATTCCCTCACTCTGAAAATCTCACTCCCACTCCCTCACTCTGTAAATCTCACTCCCATTTCCTCACTCAGTGAATCTCATTCCCACTCCCTCACTCTGTAAACCTCACTCCCATTCCCTCACTCGGTAAATCTAACTCCCATTCCCTCAATCTCTAAATCTCACACCCATTCCCTCAATCTGCAACACTCACTCCCATTCCCTCAATCTCTAATTCTCACTCCCATTTCCTCACTCTGTAAATCTCACTCGAAGTCCCTCACTCTGTAAATCGCACTCACATTCCCTCACTCCTTAAATCTGACTCCCATTCCTTACTCAGTAAATCTTAATCCCATTCCCTCACTCTGTAAATCTCACTCCCACTCCCACAATCTCTAATTCTCACTCCCATTCCCTCACTCTGTAAATCTCACTCCCATTCCCTCACTCTGTAAACCTCACTCCCATTCCCTCATTCTGTAAATCTCAATCCTATTCCCTCACTCTGGAAATCTCACTACCACTCCCTCACTCTGTAAACCTCACTCCCATTCCCACATTCGGTCAATCTAACTCCCATTCCCTCACTCTGTAAATCTCAATCCCATTCCCTTACTCAGTAAACCTCACTCCCAATCCCTCACTCTGTAAATCTCACTCATATTCCCTCACTCTGTAAACCTCACTCCCATTCTCCCACTCTCTATATCTCACTCCCATTCCCTCATTCTGTAAATCTCACTCCCATTCCCTTACTCTATAAACCTCACTCCCACTCCCTCACTCTGTAAATCTCACTCCCATTTCCTCAATCTGTAAATCTCACTCCCTTTCCCTCAATCTCTAATACTCACTCCCACTCCCTCACTCTGTAAATCTCACTCCCACTCCCCCACTCTGTAAATCTCACTCCCATTCCCTCACTCTGTAATTCTCACTCCCATTCCCTCAATCTCTAATTTTCACTCCCATGCCCTCACTCTGTAAATCTCACTCCCATTCCCTCAATCTCTAATTTTCACTCCCACTCCCTCACTCTTTAAATCTCAATCCTATTCCCTCACTCTGTTAATCTCACTCCCATTCCCTCAATCTCTAATTCTCACTTCCATTCCCTTACTCTGTAAATCTCACTCCCACTCCCTTACTCTGTAAATCTCACTCCCACTCCCTCACTCTGTAAACGTCATTCCCACTCCCTCACTCTGTAAATCCCTCTCCGACTCCCTCACTCTGTAAACCTCACTCCCATTCCCTCAATCTCTAATTCTCACTCCCATCCCCTCACTCTGTAAATCTCACTCCAACTCCCTCACTCTGTAAACCTCACTCCCGCTCCCTCACTCTGTAAATCTCACACTCAATCCCTTACTCTGTAAACCTCACTCTCATTCACTCAATCTCTAATTCTCACTCACATTCCCTTACTCTGTAAATCTCACTCTCATTCCCTCACTCTGTAATTCTCACTCCCACTCCCTCACTCTGTAAACCTAACTCCCATTCCCTCACTCTGTAAATCTCACTCCCATTCCCTCACTCTGTAAATCTCACTCTCATTCCCTCACTCTGTAAATCTCACTCCCACTCCCTCACTCTGTAAACCTCACTCCCACTCCCTCACTCTGTAAACCTCACTCCCACTCCCTCACTCTGTAAAACTCACTCCCATTCCCTCACTCTATAAATCTAACTCCCATTCCCTCACTCTATAAATCTCACTCCCACTCCCTCACTCTGTAAATCTCACTCCCATTCCCTCACTTTGTAAATCTCACTCCCATTCCCACACTCTGTAAATATCACTCCCATTCCCTCACTCTGTAAATCTCACTCCCACTCCATCAGTCTGTAAATCTCACTCCCACTCCCTCACTCTGTAAATCTCACTCCCATTCCCTCACTTTGTAAATCTCACTCCCATTCCCTCACTCTGTAAATCTCACTCCCATTCCCTCACTCTGTAAATCTCACTCCCATTCCCTCACTTTGTAAATCTCACTCCCATCCCCTCACTCTATAAATCTCACTCCCACTCCCACAACCTGTAAATCTCACTCCCATTCCCTCACTCTGTAAATCCCACACCCATTCCCTTACTCTGTAAACATCACTCCCAATCCCTCACTCTGTAAATCTCACTCCCATTCCCTCATCTGTAAATCTCACTAGCACTCCCTCACTCTGAAACCTCACTCCCATTCCCTCACTTGTAAATCTCACTCCCATTCCCTCAATCTCTAATTCTCATTCCCATTCTCTCAATCTCTAATTCTCACTCCCATTCCCTCACTCTGTAAATCTCACTCCCTCTCCCTCACTCTGTAAATCTCACTCCCATTCCCTCACTCTGTAAATCTCACTCTCATTCCCTCACTCTGTAATTCTCACTCCCATTCCCTCACTTTGTAAATCTCACTCCCATTCCCTCACTCTGTAAATCTCACTACCTTTCCCTCACTATGTAAGTCTCACTCCCACTCCCTCACTCTGTAAATCTCACTCCCATTCCCTCACTCTGTAATTATCACTCCCATTCCCTCACTATGTAAATCTCACTCCCACTCCCTCACTCTGTAAATCTCACTCCCGTTCCCTCACTTTGTAAATCTCACTCCCATTTCCTCAGTCTTTAAATCCCACTCCCATTTCCTCACTCTGTAAACCTCACTCCCACTCCCTCACTCAGTTAATCTCAATCCCATTCCCTCATTCTGTAAATTTAAATCCCATTCCCTCACTCTGTAAATCTCACTCCCATTCCCTCACTCAGTTAATCTCAATCCCATTCCCTCACTCTGTAAATCTCACTCCCACTCCCTCACTCTGTAAATCTCAATCCCATTACCTCATTCTGTAAATTTAAATCCCATTCACTCACTCTGTAAATCTCACTCCCACTCCCTCACTCTGTACACCTCTCTCCCATTCCCTCACACTGTAAATCTCACTCCCACTCCCTCACTCAGTTAATCTCACTCCCACTCCCTCATTCTGTAAATCTTACTCTCATTGCCTGACTCTGTAAATCTCACACCCATTCCCTTACTCTGTAAACCTCACTCCCACTCCCTCACTCAGTAAATCTCACTCCCATTCCCTCACTCTGTAAATCTCACTCCCACTCCCTCACTCTGTAAACCTCACTCCCATTCCCTCACTCCGTAAATCTCACTTCCACTCCCTCACTCTGTAAACCTCACTCCTATTCCCTCACTCTGTAAATCTCACTCCCATTCCCTCACTCTGTAAATCTCACTTCCACTCCCTCACACTATAATTCTCACTCCCATTCACTCACTCTGTAAATCTCACTTCCACTCCCTCACACTATAAATCTCACTCCCATTCCCTCACTCTGTAAATCTCACTTCCACTCCCTCACACTATAAATCTCACTCCCATTCCCTCACTCTGTAAATCTCACTCCCATTCCCTCACTCTCTAAATCTCACTCCCATTCGCTCACTCTGTTAATCTCACTCCCATTCCCTCACTCTGTATATCTCACTCCCATTCCCTCACTCTGTGAATCTCACTCCGATCCTTCCTCTTTCTGCTGCCCTGCTGTGCCCAGACCAGATGGAGCCAGTGCATTGTGAGCAACAAGAATCATTAATATTGTAGTAAATCACAGAGCTCGCGCTTTAAAATTTACAGATACATGATTGAATCATTATAGATATATATATAAATATTCTTGAAAGAAAAATGTCTCAAACAAACAGCGCTCTGAGAGTGTTTTCTGACAAAGTCCTGCTGAAAGCAGCATCATAAAGTTGAATTGGTGCCAACTCAGGCAGAGTGAAACCCGAGAGCCGAGTGACTCAGAAACACCGAAATAAAGCTCTCAGTTGCTGCCTTTCACACACGCGGGGGAGGGACTGGGCCGTGTGTTGTAAATATATGTTGAAAATATATCTTAATGCTGTCCCTAAAGCGCTTGCCCCCATTGTCTTACCATGCTTTGAGTCCGTGTAGAGCAAGTGACATTCCCTGAGGATCTTCTCATTAATGGAGAGGCTCACACTCTCCAAGGTGTTTGAAGCGGATCGCAGCCTCAGCCTTCCTGACATTGACCGTGCTGGGAGCTCCGCAGAATCCCTCAGCCTGGCCTGGGACAAGCAGGCTCACAGCTGACCAGACCATAATAATGGCCCGTTATGTAAAGCAGCAGGAGTTGTAAATCCATGTGTGAGTGACAGACCGTGTGTGCGAGCCTGCTCACACCATCTGTTTAATCCCTCTGGGCCCCGGTCCAACAGGATCTTTAAATCGCCGCACACCCCAATCCAGCAGCTGGCTCGGGTCAACTCCCTTGGTGTTCTGTTTAAGTGAAGTAGTTAAAACAGAGCCTGTTGTTAAGGATTCAATGCTCAGTTTAATATCAGTTTTAATCAAATATGTATTCACTCCTCGCTGCCAACTTTAATTTAGTAACTTATTATATTTGAAGACTTGGTAAAACTCTCGGTGTCTAATGAAATAGCTAAACTACAATCCACGAAAAAACCTTCCATGTACAGTCTCAAAGTAACTATAACAAACATATTATGAATCTATTAATGTAGCTCAGTCCTCTGTCAAAAACAACAACTAGTTAAGATCAATCAATAAGAAAAATATGGCTAATCCTTAGAGGTGCTGCCTTATTAATTAACTAGTTATATTCAAGTCCCTTGTTAACCGCTTAGTGCCACTAACTACCGATTCTCTGGTTAATGTTCAACCTCTTCCTTGCGCGCTCACAACTCTGGCGAAGCCCTGGTTCACTCAGATAAGTCCGGATGAGGCATGACGTTCGGTCCATCGAGCAGATCAATCCACTGTGACCCACAATCCCATCACCGCCTCTAGCTGCTCCTTGAACGGTTCAACAATCTTCCGCCGATCCCGACCCAGAATATCACTTCAGTGATCAGTCAGCACAAGTATGAAGCATTGACACATGGTCCATGGTCTGGTACCCTTAAACCTGATTAAGATATTTCTTGCTTACCACCCCTCGTACCTTGCCTAACTCCACAGGTCCACAGTCTTAGATGCATCCTGAGAGTTATATAAAATAATGAAAGCCAAGGAAAGAGTGTCGAATGATAGTTTATTTCAGTTTGAGAGGATGAAGAGAACCAGGCGACAAGCATTTAAATTACACTAACGTAGGAATAGGCTGGTGCTCGGCTTTCCCAGAGAGCAGTGAGCGTTTGGATTGCGTTGCCAGTTTGTGCGGTGTGTGCTGACTCTCTGCATCCCTTCAGCAGGGAGCTGGACTGGTCTTGCCTGGGCCAGAGATCGCCTCATATTAAATGTAAATGGTTTAACTATTAATGTGCGCAAGGCCCCTGTGATCTACTGGAATGGTTTCATTCGCCTGAGCATGTCCGGGAGGATTTTCACCCGTTATTGGCCCTGTTTCTTTCCTAGTAGTTCAACGTTCCCAGGAGATCACATGGAGGTTGAACGCACTGAAGCCACAAGGCTGTGGAAGCAGGATTGCTGGGCCAGCTGGTCTTTTCCTATATTTGTATGTTCTTGCACCGACATAAAGTTTTAACAATGTGACTTTTCGCTGCACTTTCCTCGTGGCCGAGCTCTGTGACTCTGGATCGCGGCCAAGCGGCCTCCCTATATCCGGCTGCTAGGAGTGGATGCTCCCTTTGTACATGAGTGACAAGAAATAAGGTCAATACCCAGGGTCAGTCCTGACTGGAGCACATCATAGCTGCAGCATCAGAGCCTGAAACGTCATGTTTATTGGGCTTTGTAGCTCAGTCCTCTGTGTGTTTGTTTGCTTGCTGCACAGCTCTCAATGTGCCCGCTCTCCTCAGTCACATCACCATTCATTAAATGCTCCCTGCTTAATCTGTACTGCACAATCCGAGAGCAGTTTTCTGTTATATGCTTTTCAAAGGAAGACTTGAATTGATAGAGCGCCTTTCACGAGCTCAGGATATCACGAAGCAATTTACAGCCAATTCAGTGCTTGTGAGGAGCGGTCACTGTTGTAGTGTAATACATGTGGTAGCCAATTAAGGCACAGCACACTCCCACACTGTAATAATCACTAGATTATCTGTTTAGATGTTGTTGTTTGAGGTTAAATATTGGCGAGATCGTCGGGGAGAATTCCACTGCTCTTCTTCTCAATAATGCCATGGGATCTTTAACGTCCACCCAAGAAGTCAGAGAAGGCATCGATTTAACGTCCCGTCGGGAAGTCTCCGGCAACATAGATTATTGATTCAAATCACCTTCTCATGGCAGCCTTGATCCGCAGTAATTGGCAACATCATTGAATGATGTTTAAAAATGTCAACGTTTATGAATAGATTAGATAGGTGGTTGAACACGCGACATCCTCCACCTAGGGTAGCAGGCGCATGGGGAAAACCACCTTCTCCAAGTTCCCCTCCAAGTCACACACCATCCTGACATAGAAGTATATCGTCGATCCTTCATCGTCGCTGGGTCAAAATCCTGGAACTGCCTACTAACAGTACTGTGGGAGTACCTTCACCACAAGGACTGCAGCGGTTCAAGAATGCGGCTCACCACAACCTTCTCAAGGCCAATTAGGGATGGGCAATAAATGCAGGCCTCGCCAGCGACGCCCACATCCAATAAACGAATAAAAAAAGTAAAGTGGGATAAAGTGATATGGGAACCAGGTGGGCACATGTAATTTGGAGTGAATTATCAACTATACGGAATGGTTGGGCCGATTCCATGTTGTAATTTCTATGTAATTCTGACTCAGGAGACCCTGTTTATTTGGGGTCACTTGTTGCTCCCTTTGAATTAGTACTTTGGTTCCCTGAAACTTTCTTTGGACTTGAGCTATCACAGGAAGCAATGGAAACACAGGGAACACGAATAAGGAAACTTAGGATACAGTAAGCACGAGGAAAAAGTAAATCCAGAATAATAGGAAACAATAATTGCAGAGAAAAGGACACAGTAAATATAGAAAGCAAGAAAATGGAACTCAGGAAATTTAGGGCACGTTAAACTTAAGACTGTCTGTTAGAGTAATTTTAGAGTAGATTCACTTCCAGTAATGTTAGAGTAGGATCACCACCAGTAATGATAGAGTAGAGTCGCCTCCAGTAATGTTAGAGTAGGGTCAACACCAGGAATGATAGAGTAGAGTCGCCACCAGTAATGTTAGAGTAGGGTCACCACCATTAACGATAGAGTAGGATCACCACCGGTAATGCTATAGCTGAGTTCACACCTGTAATGTTAGAGGAGGGTCAACCCCAGTAATGTTAGAGTAGGGTCACCACCAGTAATGTTAGAGTAGGATCACCACCAGTAATGTTAGAGTAGGATCACCACCAGTAATGTTAGAGTAGGGTCGCCGCCAGTAATGTTAGAGTAGAGTCACCACCAGTAATGTTAGAGTTCGGTCACCACCAGTAATGTCAGAGTAGGGTCTCCACCAGAAATGTTATAGTAGAGTCACCACCATTTATGTTAGAGTAGGGTCACCACCATTAATGTTAGAGTAGGGTCAACGACAGTAATGTTAGTGTAGGGTCACCACCAGTAATATTAGAGTAGAGTCACCATCATTAATGTTATAGTAGAGTCACCACCAGTAAGGTTAGAGTAGGTTCACCACAAGTAATGTTGTAGTAGAGTCACCACCAGTAATGTTTGAGTAGAGTCACCACCATTACTGTTAGAGTAGGGTCACCACCAGTAATGTTAGAGGAGGGTCACCACCATTAATGTTAGAGTAGGGTCACCACTACTAATGTGAGAGTAGAGTCACCACCAGAAATGTTGCAGAAGTGTCACCAACGGTAATGTCAGAGTGAAGTCACCAATAGTAATGTTAGAGTAGGGTCACCACCATTAATGTTAGGTAGGGTCACCACCAGTAATGTTAGTGTAGTCTCACCAACAGTAATGTTAGAGTAGAGTCACCACCAGTAATGTTAGAGTAGAGTCACCACCAGTAAGGTTAGAGTAGGTTCACCACAAGTAATGTTATAGTAGAGTCACCACCAGTAATGCTAGAGGAGGGGCGCCGCCATTAATGTTAGAGTAGAGTCACCACCAGTCATGATAGATTAGGGTAACCATCAGTAATGTTAGACTAGGATCACCACCAGTAATGTTAGAGTAGAGTCACTACTAATAATGTTAGCGTAGAACCCCCACCAGTAATATTACAGCATAGTCACTCCCTGTAATGTTAGATAGGTTCACCGCCAGTTATTTTTGAGTAGGGTGACCACCAGTAATGTTAGTATCGTGTCACAACCATTAATGTTAGAGTAGAGTCACTACCAATAATGTTAACGTAAAGCCCCTACCAGTAATATTACAGTATGGTCACAACCTGTAATGTTAGATAGGTTCACCGCCAGTAATTTTTGAGTAGGGTCGCCGCCAGTAATGTTAGAGTAGGGTCACCACCAGTAATGTTAGTGTAATGTTACCAGAGTAATTTTAGAGTAGGGCCAAGGAACAGTAATGTTAGAGCATGGTCACCACAATTATGTTGGAGTAGGGTCATCCCCAGCAATTACAAGTGGGATCAACACCAGTAATGTTAGAGTAACTTAACCAGCAATAATGTTAAAGTGTGTCATCAACAATTTTTTTTGTGTTGTGTTACCAGCAGTAATGTTAGAATATAATCACCACCAGTAATGGTAGAATAGGATCAAAACCAGTAACGGTAGAATACGATCACCAGCATTAAAGTCAGCGTAGCCTCATCGCCATTAATATTAGAGTAGAGTCACCGCCAGCAATGTTAGAGAGGAGTCATCACTGGTAATGTTAGCGATGAATCATCGCCAGTATTGTTTGCGATAAATCATTTCCAGTAATATTAAAGGGGAGTCATCACTTGGCATCATTAAAGTAAAAATACAAATTTAGCTTATGCCATGGATGAGTAAAATTTTCAGAGAATGGATTTGAAAACTCAAGAACCTAACGCAGAGTTCAGGAGGGATGTTCCATTCAGCGTTCAGGGCCCATGCGCAGGGCAAAGTCCCTCTGGGATTACTTTCCGTACAATTTTCCCACTGGAAATGGAACTGCCAACAATTCTACAGATAAAGCAAATTTACTACCCAGTTCTCGCAACCTTTGGGGCTCCCGGTAAGTCAATGTATTGTGTTGTCTAATAACTGTTGACTATCTCAGTGTTAATGTAACAGATTCCGAGCATGTCCTCATTGCAGATTCATTGATCCAGCGGGATCAGTCGGTGAATATCAGCGTGAAACCGACCAGTCCGCGCGGCCGCTGAGGCCTGTTCTGGTCGCTCGATCGTGGCCACCGGAAGCTCAAATTCGCTCCGTCTACTGAGGGTGTGCGAGGCTGATTCCCCGGCCACTCCAATAGTACATAGATCACTAAAGAATGTGTTGCTTACTGTCCATGGTAATCATTTCATCTGTCCCGTTGTTCCCTGTCCACTTTAGGTTGATAATTCCTTGAACTGCAGCCACCTCCACCCATCAACGGACTGTGAATGATATTTGTAGCAATAATTGCCGCTCAGGGAGCTGCTCCCCTCCCCTCGGCTGCAAAGAAGCTTCGCGGCTCCACCAGCTCCCGCTCTGTTACCGAGCAGATTCCTCGATCCATTATAAATAGAAAAAGCGCAGAGTTTCGACCTACATCGAGTGTTTGTGGCACAGCTGAATGTGTTATTTAAATTAATATCTTTCCAGTAATTGCTTTTAAATTATGTTGAATATAGCTGACATCTGATGCCGATCCCGAGATCCCCCTCGCCAATTAAACCGATGAGATTAAATGTAAAATTCCATCGATTGCTCCCTGGGGCCGCTGTAGTAACTCATGAAATTGGCTCCGTGCATCACATGGTCCCAGCCTCATGGCGGGATGGTTTCAGCGCTCCACACTGCAATGGAATGTGTGTTTTTGTGTATGTAAGGGAATCCGCTTCTTTATTGACTGTGAAAATTAACAAGTTACAGAACCATTCAAGGTTGCCCTTTAAGGGACTTTAATCTGTAACTGGACCGTCCCTGCGAGGTACTGCGGCTTGGCCTGGACCGTACCGTTAAAGTGTGAATGGAGCCTCAATGGATTTCTGACGAATGGTTTCAACATGGAACGTTAACTTTGTTTTCCTCTCCACAGATAATGCTTATCCTGCTGAGTATTTCGAGAATTTTATGTTTTTATGGATGAATATAGTGTCAGTGCCGATAGCGATGGAGATTGATTCGGAAGAGATGTATCATGAACGGCTGATCCGGAGTCGGCAGTTTTACACTGTCGCCCAAAGTCAACATTCCCCTCCGTTCAGCCATCAGTGTCAGTGGTGTTGGGGGTTGCTATCCGTTACCATTGCCGATACTGAATGCGAGCGACCCTCCCAGCACCAACCCCTACCCACCAACTTGACACACTCTGACTGAAGTGTGCTGGAAGGACGGCACATTCTCAGTCCCTCGATATTGAGTGTTTAATGATTACTTTCGTTTGAAAAGGTCTATTGTGCATAACCTTCAGTAGTAGCACATCGGTTCATCTCCTCACAATACGCTGTAAGATTTATCCGAGTTTCCCCATTACTTACACTTGTCCCTCTTTCTTACAGCGAACCTATCGACAATGTTGATTCTCTCCAGAGGAAAATGCGGCCTTTCCAAATGTATCTCTGTCTACATGGTGGCCATGGCAACAGCACATCTACTGGTCATGATCGTCAATGTAATCGTATATCATATTTTGATTAAACACTTCCCATATTCATTCCTGTCCTACACTGCCGTTTGTAAGTTCATGATGTACATGTCTTGTACCAACCTGGATATGTCTGTGTGGTTTACCGTCTCCTTCGCATTTGACCGTTTTATTGCTATATGTTGTCAGAAGTTTAAAACAAATTATTGCACCGTGAGAACTGCGGCCGCGGTTATAACAACGGTCTCTGTCCTGGTTTATTTAGAGAACATCCCCTATTTGTTTGCATATGAACATAAACAAATAATCAACAATGTTCCCTGGGGATTCCGCCCCAGTGCGGACTTTTATTCATCACCTGCAGGTGTAGCCTACTTCCGCTTACAAAACATTTTAAACCCATGTCTTCCTTTTCTTTTGATATTACTGTTTAATTGTTTTACAGTCAGGCGTATTTTAGTGGCCAGTAGAGCCCGCAGGGGACTCCGGGGTATCAGCAGTGAGAATAACAGCGATCCAGAGATGGAGAGCCGAAGGAAATCCATAATTTTACTGTTCACAGTATCGGGCAGTTTCGTATTGTTGTAGCTGACGTCTGCCGTGAGTTTTAAAGTTAACACCCTAGCCGTGTATCATCGAGGCAATTACATAGATGCTGCTTACATCACCAGTCTAACCGGATATCTGCTGATGTATTTGAGTTCCTGTACAAACACGTGTATTTATGCAGCTACACAAACTAAATTCAGGGAAGAGCTGAAGAAGCTGGTGAATTCTCCTTGGGCATTTAGTCGGATATTGGTTAAAAAAATGAAAAGTCAAACCAAAGCTTCCTGTCCTAACTAGAGTTAAATTATAGCCCGTGTTCTATTTTAGAATGTCTGTCTTTCTGTTAGGACGAAAGCAGATTGTTGTTGTTGTGAGAAAACATTTCTCCCACTTTGTGCCGTGTGTTTGATGTCTACTGCTTTCCAAGGTGAACATAATCAATTCCTGCTAAAACAGCGCACATCCCGCTCAATATTCAAAGAGAACGGTCATGATTGAGCTTCAACAGTGGAGTAGAACATGTGGGCGTCAGCGTTAACTGCTTCACAGCGCAGGTACTGGAATGAGTCGCTCATTTTAATTAACAGAAAAAGTTTCCATTAGTGTAGAAACAATGTGTTACAATGGTGGTTATCTGTAATTCTGTAATCTCGGTATGAATGGTGCAGGCGCTGGTCTCCCCATCAAACTCCGCCTTCCATTGTCTCCTGGATCGATAGAACGGGGCCCTGTCTCCTGACCAGTGTCTAATGAAGGAGACAGTAAGAACTTGAATCGTCAATGTGGCATTAGACATCTTTGTTCACAGATATTTACTGAAAATCACAACTGGTCATCACAATGTTGGAATGTTATAACAGTCCATTCGACCCAACCAGTCCTTGTCGACTTTTACCCTCCACCCGAGCAAATAGTTCCAATGACTTCACCCACACGGTCTCAACATCCCTTCAACCTATTTACATTCAGCCACATATTCAGCCACAAGTATTTGAACACACTTTCGCGGGCTTTTCTTCACAGGCTGTTGTCGGGAGCGACGAGACCGGAAGCGGACCAGGTGGGAAGCACCCAGGTGAACGGCATTTAAGGAGGTGGTGGAAAGACTAACTGGTAAGTACTTTCCTCAAACCTTCCTAGAAAGTAAATCTAAAACTAGTGGGATTTGGTTAGTTTAAAAAGGAATAAGAGGAGTACAGTATACATTGGTCTAAGTAAGCCTCGGGAAAACAAAAGTCAATAAATAAACTAAAACTAGAAAATTAAAAAGTAATATAAGGGTTAAGTCATGGCAGTAGAGCTCGGACCTGTGTCATGCTCCTCCTGTAACATGTGGGAAATCAGGGACGCTTCCTGTGTCCCTGACAACCATGTGTGCGGAAAGTGTGTCCAGCTGCAGCTCATGTGGGACCGCATGACGGCCCTTGAGCTGCGGATGGACTCACTTTGGAGCATCCACGATTCTGAGAGGGTTGTGGATAGCACATTTAGTGAGTTGGTCACACCGCAGGTTAAGGCCAGCGTAGATAGTACATGGGTGACCAAAAGGCAGAGCAAGGGCAGGAAGGTAGTGCAGAAATCCCCTGGGGTTGTCTCCCTTAGCAACAGGTTCACCGCCTTAGGTGCTGTTGTCGGGGGGGGATGACTCATCGGGGGAAGGCACCAGCAGCCAGGCTCATGGCACCATGACTGGCTCTGTTGCAAAGAAGGGAGGGAAAAAGAGTGGCAGGGCTTTAGTAATAGGGGATTCGATTGTAAGGGGAATAGCTAGGGGTTTCTGTGGTCGCGACCGAGACTCCAGGATGGTATGTTGCCTCCCTGGTGCAAGGGTCAAGGATGTCTCGGCGCGGGTGCAGAACATTCTGGAGGGGGAGGGGGAACAGCCAGTTGTCGTGATACATGTTGGTACCAACGACGTAGCTAAAAAAAGGGAAGAGGTCCTACAAGTAGAATTTAGGGAGTTAGGAGCCAAGCTAAAAAGTAGGACCTCGAAGGTAGTAATCTCTGGATTACTACCAGTGCCAGGTGCTAGTAAGAGTACAGAGAACAGGATAGTTAGGCTAAATACGTGGTTTGAGCAGTGGTGTAAGAGGGAGGGTTTTAAATTTTTGTGGCATTGGAACCAGTTTTGTGGTAGGTGTGACCTATACAAAAGGGACGGTCTACACCTGTGCAAAGATGGAACTGATGTTCTCGGGGTATTTTTTGATAAAGCAGTTCGGGAGCATTTAAACTAGTATGGCAGGGGGCTAGAAACCTATGTAGTGAAATAGAGGAAAGTGAAAGGCAGACAGAAATAAATGGTAAAAGGGTGAGGAACAAAAAACAAAGGGCCAAACTAATTCATAAAAAATGTGAGCATAAAAAAAGCCTGAGGGTTTTATACCTTAATGCGAGAAGCATCAGGAACAAGGTAGATGAATTAGCTGTGGAAATAGAGGTTAATATTTATGATCTAATTGGGATTACGGAAACATGGTTGCAGGGTGAGCAGGGCTGGGAGCTTAACATACAGGGGTATTCAGTATTTAGGAAGGATCGACAAAAAAGAAAGGGAGGAGGGGTAGCATTGCTGGTAAAAGAGGGGATAAATGCAATTGAAAGGAAGGATATTAACTCAGTTAATACAGAATCTATATGGGTGGAGCTAAGAAATAGCGAGGGGCGAAAAACATTATTAGGAGTGGTATATAGGCCTCCAAATAGTAAAATAGAGGTTGGGGAGGGCATCACGAGGGAAATTAGAGAAGCGTGCAATAAGAGCACAGCTGTCATCATAGGTGACTTTAACTTACATATAGATTGGACTAGCCTAATCAGTAAAAATAATGAGGAGGAGGAATTCCTTGAGTGTTTAAGGGATGGTTATCTGGATCAATATGTCGAGGAACCAACTCGGGAACAGGCTATATTGGACTGGGTACTGTGCAATGAGAAGGGACTAATTAGTAATCTTGTTGTACGGGGACCCTTGGGTCAGAGCGATCATAACATGATCGATTTCTCACTCGAAATGGAGAGCGAAGAAATTGACTCAGAGACTAAGGTCCTGAATTTAAACAAGGGGAATTATGATGCCATTAGACGGGAACTGAGTAGGTCTGATTGGACAACGTTCCTGGGAGGACTGGAGGTAGATAAACAATGGCAAGCATTTAAAGATAGAATGACAAAATTGCAAAAATTGTTTATACCAATCTGGCATAAAAGGAAATCTAAAAAGGTGACTCAACCGTGGATAACAGGGGAAATTAGAGACAGCATAAAATCCAAAGATAGGGCGTATAAAATAGCCAAAAAAAGTGCCAGAGCGGAAGATTGGGAACAGTTTAAGATAGAGCAAAGGAGGACAAAGGGCTTAATCAAGAGGGGCAAAATAGCTTACGAAAGCAAGCTGGCGGAAAATATAAAAACTAACTCCAAAAGCTTTTATAAGTATATCAAGAGGAAAAGACTGGTGAAAACCAAAGTTGGTCCATTGCAGTCACAATACGGGGGAATATATAACGGGAAATAAGGAAATGGCAGACCTACTAAATGCATACTTTGGGTCAGTCTTTACGAAGGAAGACACAAAAAACCTCCCTGGGATATCGGGAAAAATAGGGACATTGGCAAAGGAGGAACTGACGCAAACCAATATCTCTAAGGATATGGTGTTAAGGAAGCTAAAGGGATTGAAGGCGGACAAATCCCCAGGGCCTGATAACATGCATCCTAGGGTACTGAAGGAGGTGGCCATAGAGATAGCGGATGCACTAAGTATGATTTTTCAGAATTCATTAGACTCGGGAACAGTGCCCATGGATTGGAGGGTAGCTAACGTTACCCCACTATTCAAAAAGGGGGGTAGGGAAAAAGCAGGTAATTACAGACCTGTAAGCCTTACATCAGTTGTGGGCAAAATGCTGGAGTCCATCATTAAGGATGAAATAGCGGAGCACTTAGCAAATGGGGACAGGATAGGACAGAGTCAAAATGGATTTACAAAGGGTAAATCGTGCTTGACTAATCTATTGGAATTTTTTGAGGGAGTAACTGGTAAAATAGATGGGGGAGAGCCAGTAGTTGTGGTGTACCTGGACTTCCAAAAGGCCTTCGACAAGGTCCCACATAAAAGATTAGCATGGAAAATTGAAGCTCATGGGATAAAGGGGAAAGTATTGACGTGGATAGAGAACTGGCTGTCAGATAGAAAACAGAGAGTTGGAATAAACGGCTCATTTTCTGAATGGCAGGCAGTAACAAGTGGGGTACCACAGGGAACTGTACTGGGTCCCCAGCTGTTCACAATTTACATTAATGACGTGGATCAGGGAGTCGGATGCAGCATTTCCAAATTTGCAGACGACACTAAACTAGGAGGGGGGGTGGGCTCAGAGGAGGAGACCAGGAAGCTCCAGAGCGATTTGGACAGACTGGGTGATTGAGCGGATAAATGGCAGATGCACTATAATGTGGACAAGTGCGAAGTTATCCACCTTGGGTGCAGGAACGGGAGGGCAAATTATTATTTAAATGGCAATAAATTGGGAGAGGGGGAAGTACAGAGAGACCTGGGTGTTCTTGTACACCAGTCACTGAAGGCGAGCATGCAGGTGCAACAGGCGGTCAAGAAGGCAAACGGTATGCTGGCCTTCATAGCAACAGGGTTGGAATACAGGAACAGGGATACCTTGCTGCAGCTGTACAGGGCACTGGTGAGACCACACCTCGAGTACTGTGTACAGTTTTGGTCGCCTCATCTGAGGAAAGATGTTCTTACCATGGAGGGGGTGCAGCGGCGATTCACCAGGCTGATACCAGGAATGGCGGGATTGACCTATGAGGAGAGACTATGTAGTTTAGGGATGTACACACTGGAGTTTAGAAGATTGAGAGGGGACCTCATAGAAGTGTATAAAATTCTGACAGGTCTAGACAGACTAGATGCAGAAGGAATGTTTCCCTTGGCGGGTGAGAACAGAACTAGAGGACATAATTTAAGGATAAGGGCTAAACCATTTAGGACAGAAATGAGGGGGAATTTCTTCATTCAGAGGGTGGTGAACCTGTGGAACACATTGCCACAGAGGGCAGTGTACGCCAGCTCATTAAATATATTTAAGAGGGAATTAGATATATGTCTACAGGCAAAAGGGGTTAAGGGTTACGGAGAGAAGGCGGGGACGGGATACTGAATTGGAGGATCAGCCATGATCTCATTAAATGGCGGAGCAGGCTCGAAGGGCCGGAGGCCTACTCCTGCTCCTATCTTCTATGTATCTATGAACCGCACGGACTTTCCAGGGTGGCGACGTTCAAGTAGAGAATGAAGCTGCAAACTGGAGTGTGGAGCAGGAAGGAAATTGGAAAGACATAACTGAAATTTCGATGAGCTTGAAGTACACAGCCAGTAGACGCGCCACCGCCTTATTGCCACAGTCTCTTTCGCCTGTTACATAGGGACAAGAGAAATTCATTCAGCCCATCTAGCCAGTTACATAGAATTTTAAAATGGTTACAGCACGGAAGAAGGCCATTTGGCACATTAAGCCCGTGCTGACTCTCAGCTAGTTCCACTCCCCTGCCTTTTCCCCGCAGCACTGCATTTTCTCCCCTTCAGATACTCATCCAATTCCCTTTTGCCTCCACCAGCCTTTCAGGCATTGCATTCCAGATGTTAACCACTCGCTTCATGAAAAAGTTTTTTCTTACCTTGGTTCTTTTGCCAATCACCTTAAATCTGTGTTCTCTGGTTCTCGACCCTTTTGTCAATGGGAACAGTTTCTTTCTAACTGATCTATTCAGACTCCTCAATGATTCTGAACACCTCTATCAAATCTCCTCTCAATTTTATCTGCTCCAAGGAGAACAACCCCAGGTTCTCTATTCTATTCACATATAGAAGTCCCTCATTCCTGGAAAGATTCTCAGAAATATTTTCTGTACCTTCTCGAAGAATTCACATCCTTCCTAATGTGTGGTGCCCAGAATTGGACACAGTACTCGAGTTGGGGCCGAACCAATGTTTGATACAGGTTCATCATAACGTCCTTGCTTTTATATTCTATACCTCTGTTTATGAAGCCCAGGATCCCGTAAGCCTTTTTTAACTGCTTTTTTCAAACTTCCCTACCACCTTCACCGATTTGTGCATACATACCCCCAGGTCTCAGTGTTCGTGCACCCCATTTAGGACAGTATCATTTAGTTTGTCGGTCCTCTCCTCATTCTTTCTAACAAAATGTATCACTTCACAGTGTATTGCGTTAAATTTCATCTGCCACTTGTCCGCCCATTTCGCCAGCCTGTCTGTCTTCCTGAAGTCGACCACTCTCCTCATCACTCTTCACTATGCTTCCAAGTTTTGTGTCATCTGCAAATTTTGAAATTGTGCCTGGTTCACCAACGCCCAAGTCATTAATATATATTCAGAAAAGCATTGGTCAGAGAACGGAGCCTTTGGGAACACCAATGTATACCTTCCTCCAGTCTGAAAAACAAACGTTCACCACTACTCTCTGTTTCCTGTCACTTAGCCAATTTAGTATCCATGCTGCCACTGTCCGTTTATTCCATGGGGTTCAAGTTTTCCGCGAAGCCTATTATGTGGCACTTTGTCAAACGCCTTTTGGAAATCCATTTAAACTGCGTCAAACGCATTGCCCTCATCAACCGTCTCTGTTACCTCATCAAAAAACTCCATCAAGATAGTTAAACACGTTTTGCCTTTAATAAATCCGTGCTGGCATTCCTTAATTAATCCACACCTATCAAAGTGACTGTTAATTTTGTCCCTGATTAATGTTTCTAAATGCTTCCCCACTAACGAGGTTAAACTGACTGGCCTGTAGTTGCTGGGTTTATCTTTACACCCTTTTAAAAAAAAATGGTGTAACATTTGCAATTCTGTAGTCCTCTGGCACCACCCTCGTATCTCTGGAGGATTGGTATATTATGTCCAGTACCTCCGCGATTTCCGCCCTCAATGCCCTCAGCATCCGAGGATGCATCCCATCTGCTCCTGGCAATTTATCTACTTTAAGTACAGCCAGCCTTTCTAATTCCTCGTCTTTAACAATTTTTATCCTTTCAGGTGTCATCACTACCTCCTCCTTCACTATGTCTAATGCAGCATCCTCTTCCTTCGTAAAGGCAGATGCAAAGTACTCGTTTAGTACCTCAGTCAGACCCTCTGCCTCCATGTATAGGTGTCCTTTTTGTACCATAATCGGCCCCACTCCTCCTTTTACTACCCTTTTACTATTTTATTGCCTGTAGAAGACTTTTGGATTAACTTTTATGTTGGCTGCCATTCTACTCTCATACGCTCTCTTTCCCGCTCTCATTTTCTTTTTCACTTCTCCTCTGATCTTTCTATATATCGCCTGATTTTCAGATGTATTTGCAACCTCACATCTGTCATACACGATCTTCCTCTGCTTCATTATATTCTCTATATCTTTCGTCATCCATGGAGCCCTGACTTTATTTGCCCTGCCTTTCCCCTAGTGGGAATGTACCTGAATTATTTCCTCTTTAAAGGCAGCCCATTGTTCCATTAAAGTTTTGCCTGCCAATCTTTGATTCCAGGTTACCCGGGCCAGATCCGTTCTCATCCAACTGAAATTGGCTTTCCCCAGTTAAACATTTTACTCTAGCTTGTTCCCTGTCCTTTTCCATAGCTAATTTAAACCTTATGATACTATGATCACTGTTCTCTAAATATCCCCCTACTGACATTTGCTCCACTTGATCGACTTCATTCCCCAGAACCAAATCCAACAATGCCTCCTCCCTCGTCGAGACGGAAACATACTGATCAATAAAGTTCTCCTGAACTTACTTCAGACATTCTTCCCCTTCTCTGCCCTTTTGTATCCAGTCTGTACTAGGATAACTGAAGCCCCCCATTATTACTGCTCTCTAGTTCTTGCACCTTTCTGGAATTTCTCTGCAAATTTGCTCCTCCAAATCATTCCCACTATTTGTTGGTCTATTGAATGCACCAATAGTGTAATGGCACCTCTATCATTTCTTAAATCTAGCCATATAGATTCTGTCCATGACCCCTCCTGGACATTGTTCCTCTCCAGTACTGTAACATTCTCCATGACCAATACTGCCACACCACCTCCTATCTTTCCTTTTCTTTCTTTCATGACCATCTTTTAATTAGGAATATTTAACCCAATCCTGTTCCTTTTTGAACCAGTTATCAGTTGTTGCCACAACATCATATTTCCATGTGGTTATTCAATAGAGCACCAAGTAGTGCCTGCAGCTCACTTAACTTGTTTACTACGCCTCGTGCGTTCACATACATGCGCTTTAAATCCATCTTCGTCCATCCTGTATTCTCTCTTAGTTTTCCTCACCTAATGCGGCTTACTTTATTTTTTTCTACCTCTCCCAATTCTTGGAGCACTTCCTTTCACCTTTCTAATGTTACATCCCCTTGCCAAATTAGTTTCAACCCTCCCTAACAGCAGTACCAATCCTTCCCGCGAGGATGTTGGTTCCAGCCCTGTTGAGGTGCAACCCGTCGGGTCTGTACAGGTGCCAGCTTCCCCAGAACAGATCCCAATGTCCCAGGAATCTAAAGCCCTCTCTCCTGCACCATCTCTCCAGCCATGCATTCATCTGCACTATCCTTCTATTTCTATACTCACTAGCGCTTGGCACCTGGAGTAATCCGGTGATTACTACATTTGAGGTCCTGCTTCTTAATCTCTTTCCTAGCTCCCTGAAAGCTGCCTGCAGGACCTCTTCCCTCTTTCTACGTATGTCGTTGGTACCGATATGGACCACGACTTCTTGCTGTTCACACTCCCACCTCAGAATGTTCTGAAGCCGCTCGGTGACATCCTTGACCCTGGCAACTGAGAGGCAACATAGCATCCTGGAGTCGTCTGCGGCTTGAATCGCCTGTCTGCACCCCTAACTATCGAATCCCGTACAACTATTGCTTTCCCACACTTCTTCCCACCCTCCCCCCTCCCTGTACAGCTGAGCCACCCGTGGTGCCGCAGACTTGGCTGTGGCTATACTCCCCAGAGAATCCATCGCCTCCACCAGCACTCACAACCGAATACTGGTTGGAGAGCGAGATGCACTCAGGGGACTCCTGAACTCCCTGCCTGGTCCTCCATCTCTGCCTGCACACTCCTTATCTGCGGGCTGACCACCTCCTGAAACGTGCTAGCCACGTAGCTCTTCGCCTCACGGATGCACCGCAGTGACGCCAGTTGCTGTTCAAGCTCCTAAACCCGGAGTTCGAGCTCCTCCAGCTGACGACACTTCCTGCACATGTGATTGTCCAGGACACGGGAAGTGTACTGGAGTTCCCACATGGCACAAGATGTGTATTCCACGGGAATGAGGTGCCCTGCCATTCCTTTATTTAATAGATCATTACTAACATAACAGAAATAAACACAAGACTTAAATTTAAATTTAGAATTCGAATCGTTAAACTGTTCAAATAATCTGTACAATGAGTTGTTGTTAGCCTGGTAACGACCTCATGGTGTCTGGCAAGTGATATCCCATGCACTGTGAAATTGTGGGAACAGGAGATTACAGGACTTTGGACCAGAAAGGTGGTGGGTGGGTCTGTCTACTAGTTAGAGGAACTGTATTAGTTTGAGGAGCTGTATTAGTTTGAGGTACTGTATTAGCTTGAGGGTCTGTATTAGTTTGAGGGGGTATAATAGTTTGATATGCTGTATTAGTTTCAGGTGCTGTATTAGTTTGAGGGGCTGTATTAGTTTGAGGAACTGTATTAGTTTGAGGAGCTGTATTAGATTGAGGGGCTCTATTAGTTGAGGGGCTGTATTAGTTTCAGGTACTGTATTAGTTTCAGGTACTGTATTAGTTTGAGGTACTGTATTAGATGAGGGGCTGCATTAGTTTGAGGATCCATCGACACAAATTCACCACTTTCATTGTTTAACTAAATGGCCACAGTTAAGACGGACAGCCCCATCCCAGAGTGGAGCAGAGCAGCCCTGAGAGGACACTTAACTTTTGGAATTTAATTACTGAATGGCCACAGCAGAGGGAAGGAATTCACCTAAACAATATATGGTCTAGAGATGGGTCTGATGGTGTTTGCAACAACAAATCCATTGCTGGGAGGATACAGCTGGCAACTGTCATTAGTTAATTCATGTGACCAGAATTCTCCGGTCTCTGGGGTTTTCAATCTCAATCTCAGCACTAAATATATTCCATCACAACAGGGAATTAACTCGGCTGTCGTCATCTGTTTGTTCAAATGTTTTTTTAAATAATATTTTCAGCGATGTTGCAACCTCAATCTCCCCGTGGATATCAGGCAGGGTATAAAGGAAAGGGTCTGGGAATGTCCCGCCTCAGAGTATAATTCAGAGAGATTGCCTGCAGCACGAAGGGACACATCGCTTCACACAGAAAATGCTTCAGCCAATTCAACATGCACAGAAAATATACTACATGATCATTGCCGTCATTGGTGTTCCTGGTAAGTGATTATATTGAGAGGTCGCACAACACCAGGTTATAGTCCAACAGTTTTATTTGAAATCACAAGCTTTCGGAGCTATCGATTTGCTCCTTCCATAAAACTGTTGGACTATAACCTGGTGTTGTGCGACCTCTCAATTTTGTCCACCCCAGTCCAACACCGGCATCTCCGCAAGTGATTATAACCATTGAAGTTGTGTAATTCTGTGTGTGAGCTGGTCTCTGGTTTTACTCTGTGACTGATAATGTTACATCCTGATCCAGTGGTCACCGTTATACAGACACCCGATCAGTGATAGCATTTCGTTTAGACAAATGACCTGAATTATTTCTGAGGTTTTATTCCATTGCCTCAACTGAAAGTAAAATTCTGTTTGTAACTCACGGGCTCGCTGTGTTATGTAGTTATTGACTTTCGTGTAATATTGTGTACTGTTGAATCAGACCTCAGTGTAAGGAACTCTCTGAGAGAAGGTATTAGTGGAAGGGTCTCTCACTGTAGAAATGTACTGAGTGTGGGTCACTAACCGGAGTGGAACAACTGACCCCAGTGGCCATGTATTACTGGGAGTATCTGTCACTGTAGAATTGCACTGAGTGTAGGTCACTAGCCGGAGTGGAACACCTATAGACTCTGGAACAGCTCCCATGGATTGGAGGGTAGCTAATGTAACCCCACTATTATAAAAAGGTGGTAGAGAGAAAATGGGGAATTATAGAGCGGTAAGCCTGACATCGGTAGTGGGGAAAATGCTAGAGTCCATTATAAAAGATGTAATAGCAGAGCACATGTAAAACAGTGACAGGATCAGACAAAGTCAACATGGATTTACAAAAGTTAAATCATGCTTGACTAATCTACTGGAATTTTTTGAGGATGTAACTGGTAGAATAGATTAGGGAGAACAGTGGATGTAGTGTATTTGGAATTTCAGAAGGCTTTCGATAAGGTCCCGCATAAGAGATTAGCGTGTAAAGTTAAAGCACACGAGATTGGGGGTAAGGTACTGTCTTGGATAGAAATCTGATTGGCAGACAGGAAGCAGAGAGTTGAAATAAACGGGACTTTTTCCGAGTGGCAGGCAGTGACTAGTGGGGTACCGCAGGGATCGGTGCTAGAACCCCAGTTATTCACAATATATATTAATGATCTAGACGAGGGAACTAGATGTAATATCTCTAAGTTTGAAGATGACACACAACTGGGTGGGCGTGTCTGCTGTGAGGAGGATGCAGAGAAACTCCAGTATGATTTGGACAGGTTGGGTGATTGGACAGAAGCGTGGCAGATGCAGTATAATGTGGATAAATGCGAGGTTATCCACTTTGGAGGCAAAAACAGGAAGGCAGATTATTATCTGAATGGCAATAGATTGGGAAAAGGCGAAGTGCAAAGAGACCTGGGTGTCCTTGTGCACAAGTCGCTGAAGGTAAGCATGCAGGTGCAGCAGGCGGTTAAGAAGGCAAATGGTATGTTGGCCTTCATAGCGAGAGGATTCGAGTGCAGGAGCAAGGACGTCTTGCTGCAGTTGTACAGGGCCTTGGTGAGAACACACATTGAATATTGTGTGCAGTTTTGGTCGCCTTATCAAAGGAAGGATGTTCTTGCCATGGAGAGAGTGCAGCGAAGATTCACCAGACTGATACCTGGGATGGCAGGAATGACGTATGAAGAGAGATTGGGTCGATTGAGCTTGTATTCGCTAGAATTTAGAAGAATGAGAGGGGATCTCATTGAAACTTATAAAATTCTAACAGGACTAGACAGACTAGATGCAGGAAGGATGTTCCCGATGGTGGGGGAGTCCAGAACCAGGGGTCACAATCTAAGGATAAGGGGTAAGCCATTTAGGTTTGAGATGAGGAGGAATTTCTTCACCCAGAGAGTGGTGAACCTGTGGAATCCTCTACCACAGAAGACAGTTGAGTCCAATTCATTAAATATATTCAAGAAGGAGTTAGTTATATTTCTTAAGGCTAAGGTGATCAAGGGATATGGGGAGAAAGCAGGGACACGGTACTGAATTTGGATGATCAGCCATGATCGCATTGAATGGCGGAGCAGGCTCGAGGGGCCGAATGGCCTACTCCTGCTCCTATTTTCCATGTTTCTATCCCAGTGGCTGGAAACGGCTATTGAGGTCGATGATCAGCCATGATTTTATTGAATGGCGGAGCTGGTTCGAGGGGCCGAATGGGCTACTCCTGCTCCTATTTCTTATGTTCTTATGTTCATATATAAGTTGAAATGCATTGATAATGCTTTGTTTCCTACTGAACTGCACCAACAGAAACAGATGTTAACTAATTACTGAATGGTAAACAGCGGGACAGCAGTGTTACAGTATTCAAATCCTCTCTATATTGACTTATTCTTACCCTAAGTAGAGTTATTGTAAATACTTTAATTGTTTTGGTGCTGATTAATCACCTGCCCCCAACACCGCCCTGAGAATCTGTGGTTCATGAGCACTGAATTTCATTATGTTACATAGAAGCATCGAAGATAGGAGCAGGAGTATGCCATTCGGCCCCTCGAGCCTGTGCTGCCATTTAATGAGATCATGGCTGATCATCCAAATTTAGTACCCTGACCCTGCTTTCTCCCCATATCCCTTGATCCCTTTAGCCTTAAGAAATATATCTATCTCCTTCTTGAATATATTTGAAGAATTGGCCTCAATTGCCTTATGTGGTAGAGAATTCCAAATGTTCACCACTCTCTGGGTGAAGAAATTCCTCCTCATCTCAGTTCTAAATGGCTTACCCCTTATGCTGAGACTGTGACCCCTGGTTCTGGACTCCCCTGCCATCGGGAACATCCTTCCTGCATCTAGACTGTCTAGTCCTGTTAGAATTTTATAAGTTTCAATGAGATCCCCTCTCATTCTTCGAAACTCTAGCGAATATAAGCCTAATCGACCCAATTTCTCTTCATACGTCATTCCTGCCATCCCAGGTATCAGTCTGGTAAATCTTCGCTGCACTCCCTCCATGGCAAGAACATCCTTCCTCAGATAAGGCGACCAAAACTGCACACAATACTCAAGGTGTGACTCACCAACTTGTACAACTGCAGCAAGACATCCGTGCTCCTGCACTCGAATGCTCTCGCTATGAAGGCCAACATACCATTTGCCTTCTTATCCGCCTGCTGCACCTGCATGCTTACCTTCAGCGACTGGTGCACAAGGACTCCCAGATAACGTTGCACTTCCCCTTTTCCCAATCTATTGCCGTTCAGATAATAATCTGTCTTCCTGTTTTGGCAACCAAAGTGGATAACCTCGCATTTATCCACATTATACTGCATCTGCCATGCATCTGCCTAATCACCCAAACTGTCCAAATCATACTGGAGTTTCTCTGCATCCTCCTCGCAGCACACACGCCCACCCAGCTTTTTTTCGTCTGCAAACTTAGAGATATTACATCTAGTTCCCTCGTCTAGATCATTAATATATATTGTGAATAGCTGGGGTCCTAGCACCGATCCCTGTGGTACCCCACTAGTCTCTGCCTGCCACTCGGCAAAAGACCCGTTTTACCAACTCTTTGCTTCCTGTCTGTCAACCAGTTCTCTATCCAAATCAGTACCTTACCCCCAATCCCATGTGCTTTAACTTTGCACGCTAATCTCTTATGCGGGACCTTATCGAAAGCCTTCTGAAAGTCTAAATACACCACATCCACTATTTCTCCCTTATCTATTCTACCAGTTACATCCTCAAAAAATTCCAGCAGATTAGTCAGTCATGATTTTCCTTTTGTAAATCTATGTTGACTTTGTCCGATCCTGTCACTGTTTTCCAAGTGCTCTGCTATTATATCTTTTATAATGGACTCTAGCATTTTGCCCACTACCGATGTCAGTCTTACCGATCTATAGTTCCTCGTTTTTTCTGTACCACCTTTTTTAAATAGTGGGGTTACATTAGCTACGCTCCAATCCATGGGAACTGTTGCAGAATCTATAGTATTTTGAAAGATGACCAGCAATGCATCTACTGAGTGCAAGTCAGCAGAGAGTGCTGAGTTTGGTTAAGTGTGAGTAGCTCTTTAATTGTTAGTTCTCTTTAAATCATTCTTAATAAGAGTACTTAAGCAGTTTAATTGAAGGGGAACAGTTAACTATTTGGGATTCTGTTGGTTTTAGAAGAGTAAAACAAGGTTACACTGCAGTAGGAGTAAAGTGGCACAGCAGGCAGTGGAAACCAGTTTTCTAAACAATCAGCAGGGTGACTCATTTGGCTGTAAACAAACAAACAGTAGAAAAAGACCAGTGCTAGTGAGAGCAAGCACTGAGTGCAAGTCAGCAGAGAGTGCTGAGTTTGGGTAAGTGTGAGTTCGGGTGAGTGGGGTGAAGGGTGCTCTGTTCAAACTTTAACTCTGGGTTGTAGTTAATAAGGCCTTTCTGGTGCAGAGTGACTGTTGGTAAACCATTTAACTGGTGTAATTTAGAGGGATTGATTTAATTTAAATCCAATTAATTAGAGGGGATACCAGCAGCTATAATCGGGCAGAGAGTGTCCATAACTAAGGATAAAAAAAATTATTAATTACATAGAATGGAGCAGGTGATGTGTTACTGTTGCAAGATGTGGGAGCCGGTGGACCCCATTGAGGCTCACAGTGATTACATCTGTGACAAGTGTCTGCTGCTACAGGAACTCCAGCTCCGTGTTGATGAGCTGGAGTCTGAGCTTCAGACACTGCAACACATTAGGGAGGGGGAGAAGGACCTGGACTTTGTGTTTCAGGAGGTGGTCACACCTATGAAGTTAATTAATTCAGATGTAGCCCATGGTCAGGGACAGGACGGTGTGACTACGAGTGAGGCAGGTACGGGGTTCCAGGAGGTAGTGTTGGAGGAGCCGCAGCCCTTGCACTTGTCCAACAGGTTCGAGGTTCTTACTCCCTGTGGGGACGGGAGCAGGGACTGCAGGGAGGATGAGCTACCTGGCCACAGCACCGTCGAATGGGGGGCCATTCAAGAGGGGGGAGTAAATAGAAATGTTCTAGTGGTAGGGGATAGTATTATTAGGGGGATAGATAGAGTTCTCTGCAGCCGAGAGCAAGAGTCCCGTAGGCTGTGTTGCCTGCCCGGTGCCAGGGTTAAGGACATCTCCTCTGGGCTGGAAAGAAACTTGCAGTGGGAGGGGGTGGATCCAGTTGTCGTGGTCCATGTTGGTACAAACGACGTAGATAGGACAAGGAAGCCGGTTCTTTTAAAGGAGTATGAGCAGCTAGGGGTCAAATTAAAAAACAGAACCTCAAGGGTAATAATCTCTGGATTATTACCTGAGCCACGAGCGAATTTGGCTAGGACAAATAAAATTAGAGATTTAAATGAGTGGCTCAAAGACTAGTGTGGGAGAAATGGGTTGTGCTTCCTGGGACACTGGCACCAGTACTGGGGCAGGAGGGAGCTGTTCCGTTGGGACGGGCTTCACTTGGCCAGTGCTGGGACTAGAGTCCTGGCAAATCATATGACTAGGGCTGTAGAGAGGGCTTTAAACTAACTAGTGGGGGGGAGGTTCCTAGAGAGCAAATAATAAAAATGACAACAGAGAAGGTCATATACTTAGGTAGCAGTGGGGAAATTAAAAACCAGAGTGTGTCAGGAAGGGGCAGAAGGTATGGAGTAAAATGTAAAGTAATAAAAGGGGCAAACGCAGGAACTAAGTGTCACAAAACATATTTGAAAGTTCTCTATCTGAATGCACGTAGCATTCATAACAAAATAGACGAGTTAATCACACAAATAACTACATATGGGTATGATCTTGTGGCCATTACAGAAACATGGCTGCAGGGTGACAATGCCTGGGAATTAAACATACCAGTTTATTTAACGATCAGGAAGGACAGGCAGGAAGGAAGGTGAGGTGGGGTGGCTATGTTAATAAAGGAAGGAATCACTGTAATACAGAGAAATTATATTGGGTCAAAAGATCAGGATAATGAAACAGTTTGGGTGGAGATAAGTAATAATAAGGGGAAAAAAACACTAGTGGGCGTAGTCTATAGGCCTCCGAATAGTTGCAACTCTGTTGGACGGAGTATCAATCAGGAAATAGTTGAGGCTTGTAATAAGGGAACATCTATAATTATGGGTATTTTAACTATCATATTAATTGGACAAATCAAATTGGGCAGGGCTGCCTTGAGGATGAGTTCATTGAGTGTATTAGGGATGGGTTTCTTGAGCAGTATGTAACTGAACCGACCAGGTGGCAAGCAACCTTAGATCTGGTCCTGAGTAACGAGACAGGATTAATTAAAAATGCCGGAGTAAAGGATCCCCTTGGAATGAGTGACCATAACATTGTTGAATTCCATATTCAATTAGAGGGGTAGAAGGTCGGAACTCAAACAAGCATGCTAAGCTTGAATAAAGGAAACTATGAAGGTATGCGAGCGGAATTTAGTAGAGTGGATTGGGAAAATAGATTAAAGGGTAAGACGACACATGATCAGTGGTGTACATTTAAGGAGTTATTTTACAACTTCCAAAAAATATATATTCCACTGAGAAGAAAAGGGTGTAAAAGAAAAGACAGTCATACGTGGATAAATAAAGAAATTAAGGATAGTATTCGACTAAAAACAAGGGCTTATAAGGTAGCCAAATCTAGTGGGAGGATAGAGGATTGGGAAAACTTTAAAAGACAGCAAAAAATAACAAAAAGATTGATTAACAAAGGGAAGATAGATTATGAAAGTAAATTAGCAAAAAATATAAAAACAGATAGTAAGAGTTTTTATAGTTATATAAAAAGAAAAAGGGTGGCTAAAGTAAATGTTGGTCTCTTAGAGGATGAGACCGGGAAATTAATGGTGCGAAATATGGAGATGGCAAATAAACTGAATGAATATTTTGTATCAGTCTTTACAGTAGAGGACACTAAGAATATCCCAACACTGGAGAAACAGGGGTCTATAGGGGGGGGGGGGAGGAGCTAAACACGATCAAAATCACTAAGGAAGTGGTACTCGGTAAAATAATGGGACTCAAGGCGGATAAATCACCTGGACCTGATGGCTTACATCCTAGGGTCTTGAGGGGAGTGGCGGTAGGGATTGTGGATGCATTGGTAATAATTTTCCAAAACTCCCTGGACTCAGCAAAGATCCCGGCAGACTGGAAAACTGCGAATGTAACACCCTTATTTAAAAAGGGCAGTAGACAGAAGGCTGGAAACTATAGACCGGTTAGCCTAACATCTGTGGTAGGTAAAATTTTGGAGTCCATTATTAAGGAGACAGTAACGGGACATTTGGATAATCATAATTTAATAAGACAAAGTCAGCGTGGTTTTATGAAGGGGATGTCATGTTTGACAAATTTGCTGGAGTTATTTGAGGAAGTAACACACAGGGTGGACAAAGGGGAACCAGTGGATGTGGTGTATTTAGACTTCCAAAAGGCATTTGACAAGGTGCCACACAAAAGATTATTGCTTAAGATAAATAATCACTGGATTGGGGGTAATATTCTGGCATGGATAGAGGATTGGCTATCTAACAGAAAGCAAAGAGTTGGGATAAATGGTTCATTCTCGGACTGGCAATCAGTAACTAGTGGTGTTCCGCAGGGGTCAGTGCTGGGTCCCCAACTCTTTACAATCTAAATTAACGATTTGGAGGAGGGGACCGAGTGTAACATATCAAACTTTGCAGATGATACTAAGATGGGAGGGAAAGTAGTGAGTGAGGAGGACATAAAAAATCTGCAAGGGGACATAGACAGGCTAAGTAAGTGGGCAGAGATTTGGCAG
Organism: Squalus acanthias; assembly: GCA_030390025.1. Lineage (NCBI taxonomy): Eukaryota > Metazoa > Chordata > Chondrichthyes > Squaliformes > Squalidae > Squalus > Squalus acanthias. The sequence goes on from JASTWF010000081.1 coordinate 210,688, forward strand.
ATGGAATACAACACTGGAAAGTGTGAGGTTATGCACTTTGGCAGGAAAAATTGTAGAGCAAGTTATTATCTAAATGGCAAGAAACTGGAAAGTACTGAAGTACAAAGGGATCTGGAGGTTCTGGTGCACGAAACTCAAAAGGTTAGTATGCAGGTGCAGCAAGTGATTAAGAAGGCCAATGGAATGTTGGCTTTCATTGCTAAGGGGATAGAATATAAAAAATAGGGAGGTATTGCTGCAGTTATATAAGGTATTGGTGAGACAGCACCTGGAATACTGCATACAGTTTTGGTGTCCATACTTAAGAAAAGACATACTTGCTCTCGAGTCAGTACAAAGAAGGTTCACTCGGCTGATCCCGGGGATGAGGGGATGGACATATGGGGAGAGGTTGGGTAGATTGGGACTCTACTCATTGGAGTTCAGAAGAATGAGAGGCGATCTTATTGAAACATATAAGATTGTGAAGGGGTTGGATCGGGTGGATGCGAGGAGGATGTTCCCGATGATGGGTGAAACTAGAACTAGGTGGCATAGTCTTAGAATAAGGGCCTGCTCTTTCAAAACTGAGATGAGAAGGAACTACTTCACTCAGAGGGTGGTAGGTCCATGGAATATGCTGCCCCCAAAAGCTGTAGAAGCTACATCATTACATAAATTAAAAACTGAAATAGACAGTTTCCTAGAAGTAAAATGAATTAAGGGGTACGGGGAGCGGGCAGGAATTTGGACATGAGTCGAGGTTCGGATCGGTCATGGCCCTGTGGGTAGCGTAGCGGGCCCAGGGGCCGTGTAGCCTGATCCTGCTCCTATTTCGTGTGTCCAATTCTGTTAGGTTCAGGAGATGGTTCTGTGATAGTAGATTGGCGGTTAGGATCAGATCAGCCATGATCTTATTGAATACCGTGTGGGCAACACGGTGGCATAGTGGTTAGCACTGGTGCCTCACAGCGCCAGGGACCCGGGTTCGAATCTGACCTCGGGTGACTGTCTGTGTGGAGTTTGCACAGTCTCCCCGTGTCTGCGTGGGTTTCCTCCGGGTGCTCCGGTTTCCTCCCACAGTCCAAAAATATGCGGGTTAGGTTGATTTGGCTATGATAAATTGACCCTTAGTGTTAGGGGGGGGGATTAAATATGTGGGGTTATGGGGATAGGATGGGATATGTTAGGGGGAATTAAATACATGGGGTTACGGGGGTAGGGTGGGATATGTGTACTGTGGGGATTAAAGCAGGGACAGGGTACTGGATTTGGATGATCAGCCATGATCGTATTGAATGTTGGAGCAGGCTCGACGGGCCGAATGGCCTACTCCTGCTCCTAGATTCTATGTTTCTATGAATGGCGGAGGAGGCTCGAGGGGCCAATTAGCCTACTCCTGCTCCTATTTCTTATATTTTTATGTTCTTACTATTTCTACGGCCACTTCCTTAAGTACCCTAGGATGTAGATTATCAGGCCTTGGGGATTTATCGGCCTTCAATCCCGTCAATATCCCTACAATTGATTTCATTCAATTCCTCCCTCTCATTAGACAGGATGAATATTGGGCTGTGGTTATTGATTATTCCACTTCTGTAACTGATTAAGGTTTGACAAACCAGTTCTTACCTCTGATTCAGGGTCTTTACACAGGTAACCTGCAACGATCTCTGGCCTTAGCTCAGCGAGGTGTGTCCCTGTGAGGAGAGACATGCATAACTGAAGAACATGTAAATCAGGTTTTCATAATACACATATCAGTCCCGAGGGCAGTAAATAATAGCATTAATAAATTGATAAAAATGTAATATATAGGGCAATGCCTCAATAAATAAAACACTTCAATATCCACAATGATTAAATGAACTGATGAATGTGATTAATTTGTACTCAAGTTACGGAGAACTCCTTAGAATTTACAGCACAAAACAGCCCATTCGGCCACACTAGGTTATGCCAGTGTTTATGCTCCACAGGAGCCTCCTCCCACCCCTCTTCATCTCACCCGATCAGCATAACCTTCTACTGCTTTCTACCTCGTGCACTTCTCTCGCTTCCCCTTAAATGCATCTCTGCTATTCGCCTCAAGTACTCCAAGTTGTAGGGAGTTCCACATTCTAACCAATCTCTGAGTAAAGACATTTCTCCTCAATTCCGTATTGGATTTATTAGTGACTCTCTTTTATCGATAATCTCCAATTTTGCCCTCACGTCACGAGTATAAACATCTACCCTATGTTACACCCTCAAAATTTAAAGGCCTCTATTAGGCCACCCCTCAGCCTTCTCTTGTGTAAAGAAAGGAGCCCCAGCCTGTTCAATCTTTCCTGATGCTTATAATGTCTCAGTTCTGGTGTCATCCTTGTAAAAATATTACACTTTCTCCTGAGCCTTAATATCCTTTATGTAATATGGAGATCAGAACTGCACACAGTACGCTCAGTGTGGTATAACCAAGGTTCGATATAAGTTTAAGTTAACCTCTTTGCTTTACGATTCTATTCTTCTAGAAATGAACCCCAGTGCTTTGTTTCCATGTTTATGGTCGTGTTAACATGCGTTGCTACTTTAAATGATTAGTTTATCGTTGCCCCTCTACCACATTCCCGCTCTGATTTCCAAGGAGTATTTGGGAAACGTATTCTTCCTAGCAAAATGCAGTACCTCTCACTTAGCTATATTGAAATTAATTTGCCATTTAAACGCCCTTTCTGCAAGTTTATTAATGTCTGCAGGTATTGTGTTGCATTCTTCCTCTGTATTAACTGTACTTCCAATTTGAATTCATCTGCAAATTTTGAATGTGTTCTTCTGCTTCCCGATTCAATATCGTTTATGTAAATGGTGAACAACAATGATTGCAACGCCGATCCTTGTGGGACATCACTTCTCATCATCCACCTATCTGAGTAAATAGCTGTATCCATTATTCCCTATTTTCTGTTCTTGCAGCCATCTTGCTATCCATTCTGCTGCATGTCTCCTAACTCCACTTGCTCTGTGATTCAGTCTGCTATGTGGTACCTTATCGAATGGCTTTAAAAAATCAAATATATCTCCTGCATAACCCTTATCTAATCTTTCTGATACTTATTCAAATAATCACTAAGGTTACTCAAGCAAGACATTCCAAAGTGGGTGCAGGAACAGATGGACCCGGGGGTACATGTACAAAAATCGTTGCAGGTGGCAGGGCAAGTTGAGATAGCGGTTAAAATGCTTACTGGAATCTTAGCTTTATAAATAGAGGCATAGAGTACAAAAGCAAAGAAGTTATGATAAACATTTATGAAACATTGGTTCGGCCACAACTGGAGTATTGTGTCCAATTCTGGGCACCGCACTTTAGGAAGGGGCATGAAGGCTTTAGAGAGGGTGCAGAAAAGATTCAGAAGAATGTTTCCAGGGATGAGGGACTTCAGTTATGTAGATATACTAAAAAAGCTGGGGTTGTTCTCAGTAGAGCAGAGAAGATTGAGAGGAGATTTGATAGAGGTGATCAAAATCATGAGGGTTATAGACAGAGTAGACAGAGCAGATAGAGAGAAGCTGTTCCCATTGGTAGAACGGTCAAGAACCAGAGGGCACAGGTTTTAGGTGATGTGCTGAAGATCCAAAGGTGACATGAGGAAAAACTTTTTAAGGCAGCGTTGGGTTATGATCTGTAATGCACTGCCTGAAAGGGTGGTGCAGGCAGTTTCAATCGTGGCTTTCAAAAGGAAATGGGATAAGTACCTGAAGGACAAGAACTCCAGGGCTACGGTGAAAGGGCAGGGATTGGGACTAGCTGAAGTACATGTGCAGAGAGTGAGCACTGGCTCGACAGGCCGAATGGCCTCCTTCTGTGCTATAACCATTCCATGATTTCCTTTTGGAAAACCTGCTGACTACTCGTTATTATATTTTGTGTTTCTAGATGTTTTTCTGTTACATCTTTGAGTAAGGATTCCATTAACTTTCCTACCATCGACGATATGCTAACTGGTCTGCAGATCCATGGAATTGTTCTATCTTCCATTTTAAATACAGGAATAACATTTAAATGGTGAACCACAGTGATCTTCCATTCCCTTCCTCGACTTCTCGATCTTCATTTCAGGGTCTAGGCCATCCACCAGTATCTAGTATAATCCCACCAACTCCCACAGGAATCTTGAGTAGACTTCCTCCCACCCGGCTTCCTGGAAGGGCTATATTCTATTCTCAAAGATTCTCCGCCACCGTTGCATATGTTCTGACGATGCCACCTTTCACACCAGTGCTTCCAAAATGTCTTCATATTTCCTCAGCCGAGTACTCACCTCCATTGTGAATGACAGGGCCCTCGACCGTGTCAATCTGCATTGCTCCCATCACCCCTTGTCCTCAGCTTCCACTGCACCAGCCGTCACATTCAACGGATCATCCTCTGCCATTTCCATCATGTCCAGCTAAGGCCAACAACAAACATATCTTCCCCTGCACTCCCATCCCCCCGGCCCTCGCAACACCCTGGTCCACTCGTCCATCACCACTAACATCTGCTCCCCGTCCCCGGCACCTTCCTTTGCAAGCGCAGGAGATGCAACAGCTGCCCTTTCCCATCTTTCCATCCCACCAGCCAAGGCCCCAAACATTCCATCCACGTGAAAGACTAATCTACTTGTACTTCCACCAGTTTAGTAAATCAGACTCGCTGCCCACGATCCAGTCTCCTGTACATTGGGTGGACTAAGCACAGATTGAATGATTGCTTTGCTGAACGCCTCCGTTCAGTCCACAAGTGTGATCCAGAGCATCAGGTCACTTCCCACTTTAATTCTACATCCAACTCCCACTCTGAACTCTCTGTTCTCGGCCTCCTGCACTGTTCCCATTTTAAACTCAATGAGGAACAGCACCTTATTTTTCGATTCGGCATTTTATTGCCTGCCGGATTCAACACTAAGTTTAAAAAGTACAGATCATAACCTCCGCTCCCGTTTTCTCGGACGACATGTGCTGGTAATGGAGGATTGCTCCACCAGAGTCACTGGGAGTGGAGGAGGTTTGGGCTGGGGCTTGGGGTGGCGATCCCGGTACACGGTCAGCGGGCTGGCCCAAACACCTGGAGTCTACCCAACTTTCTCTGCCACATGTGCCCTACTACCCCTCCCCCTGGTTATTCTGCTGTAACCATTTACACCTCCTCTAGACCCATCTTCTGTTTCTTTAATTCTCCTATTCGCCTTGCACCATCATTCCTTTAGTCATTGAATCACTCCTGCCCTCCAACCAATCACAGAGATTACTATTTTTTCTATCCTTATGCTAAAGCACTTTTCTGTGACTCTATCATTGCTTTAATACTGATAATATCTGGAATCGTCCAGTTCTGATGAAAGGTCATGGACCTGAAATGTTAACTCTGTTTCTCTCTGCACAAATGCTGCCTGACACGCTGAGTGTTTTCAGCATTGTCTTTTTTTAATAAATTAAAGCCAGTATTAAGTCAAAGGAGGAAGCTTATAACGGTGCCAGAAAACACAGTCAGCCTGAGGATTGGGATCTTTTAGAAATCAGCAAAGGGGGACCAAGAAATTGATAAAGAAAGGGGAAATGGAATAAAAGCACAAATTAGCGAAAAAAATAAAAACGGATTGTAAAATCTTCTATAGGTATGTGAAAAGGAAAAGACAGGCGAAGGTAAATGTAGGTCCTTTACAGTCAGAGATGGGAGAATTTATAATGGGGAATGAGGAAATGTCCGAGAAATTAAATAAATACTTTGTTTCTGTCTTCACGGAGGAAGACACAAAAAACCTCCCAGAAATACAAGAAAACCAAGGGTGTGGCGAGAATGAAGAACATAATGAAATTATTATTAGTAAAAAAAACAGTACTAGCAAAATTAATGGGACTAAAAGTTAAGAAATCCCAAGGACCGGATGACCGACATCCAAGGGTTTTGAAAGAGGTGGCCATTGGGATAGTGGACGCATTGGTTGTCATCTTCCAAAATTCTATAGATTCTGGAATGGTTCCTGCAGATTGACCAGTCCCGGGGGTTTGACTGCTACCAGGGTTTTTGACCAGTCCCGGGGGTTTGACCGGTCCCGGGGTTTTGACCAGTCCCGGGGGCGTATCCAATCCCCAGTCTTGGAGATGTCCGATCCGGGCATAGAAACATAGAAACATAGAAGATAGGAGCAGGAGTAGGCCATTCGGCCCCTCGAGCCTGCTCCGACATTCGATGAGATCATTGCTGATCATTCAAACTCAGTACCCTGTACCTGCCTTCTCCCCATATCCCTTGATACCTTTAGCTTTAAGACATATATCTAACTCATTTTTGAATATATTTAATGACTTGGCATCAACTACCTTCTGTGGTAGAGAATTCCACAGGTTCACCACTCTCTGGGCGAAGAAATTCTTCCTCATTTCTGTCCTAAATGGCTTACCCCTTATCCTTAGATTATGACCCCTGGTTCTGGACTTTCCGACCATCGGGAACATTCTTCCGGCATCTAGTTTGTCCAGACCTGTCAGAATGTTATATGTTTCGATGAGATCCACTCTCATTCTTCTATACTCCAGCGAGTATGAGCACAATCGTCCCAATCTCTCCTCATATGTAATTCCTGCCATCCCAGCTATCAGCCTTGTGAATCTTCGCTGAACTCCTTCCATGGCAAGAACATCCTTCCTCAGATAAGGCAACCAAAACTGCACACAGTACTCAGGTGTTGTCTCACCAAGACCTTGTACAACTGCAGCAGGACATCCCTGTTCCTATACTCAAACCCTTTCGCTATGAAGGCCAACTTACCATTTGCCTTCTTCACCGCCTGCTGCACCTGCATGATTACCTTCAGTGACAGGTGCACAAGGACACCCAGGTCTCGTTGCACTTCCCCTTCTCCCAATCTCTTGCCATTCAGATAATAGCCTGCCTTTCTGTTTTTGACACCAAAGTGGATAACCTCGCATTTAACCTCGTTATATTGCATCTGCCACGCTTCTGCCCACTCACCCAACCTGTCCAAATCATCCTGGAGTTTCTCGGCATCCTCCTCGCAGCACACACTCCCACGCAGCTTAGTGTCGTCTGCAAACTTGGAGATATTACATTTAGTTCCCTTGTCTAGATCATTAATGTATATTGTGAATAGCTGGGGTCCAAGGACCGATCCCTGCGGCACCCCACAAGTCACTGCCTGCCACTCGGAAAAAGACCCATTAATTCCTACTCTCTGCTTTCTGTCCGCCAACCAGTTCTCTATCCAAGTCAATACCTTGCCCCCAATCCCAAGTGCCTTAACTTTACACGCTAATCTCTTATGGGGGACCTTATCGAAAGCCTTTTGAAATTCCAAATACACCACATCCACTTGACCCCAGGTTTCGATCCATGGGGGGTTTCGGGCGATGGGTAGAGTTTGGGGGGTGGGGGGCGAAATCATTCCCTCGTCCCAGGAAGCCCGGCCAGCCGTAGTTAAACCTGTAAAACAAGTTAAATCAGAGCCTGCCCACCTCATTAAAATATTTAACTTGCCAACCCGCCTCCTGGGAGCGGTTCGCTGCCCGCACCCTGCCCCGTCTCCGTTAAACTCGGAAGCGGGCGGGTTGGATGCGGGTTGGTGTCGGGAGGATATTGTTCAATTTTCACCTCTGACCCGACCCCAATCCGCCGGTTTTTGGGGTGTTAAAATCCAGCCCTTACTGTCTGGTATCAGACGGAGAATGTGTGATCAGTAATTTCCAGTCTCTTTTCCCTTCTGTGTTTTACAGTGAATTTGCTGGCGATTGTGATCCTGTCCCGGGAAAAGTGCGGACTCTCCACCTGCACCACTCGCTACCTGGTGGGCATGGCAGCGGCGGATCTCCTGGTCATTGTCACTGAGGTCATACTGAGGCAGATCAATTTGTATTATTTCCCACTGTGTTTCCTGGACATCACCCCTGTGTGTAGTGTTCTCGTTGTCCTGACCCGTGCAGCCACAGACTGTTCTGTCTGGTTCACCGTCACTTTCACCTTTGATCGATTTGTGGCCATTTGTTGCCAGAAGCGGAAAACTAAATATTGCACCGGGAAAACAGCAGCTGTGGTTCTGGGAACAACCAGCATTCTGCTCTGTTTAAAAGACGTTCCCATCTACTTTATATATCAACCCGGGTTCATAATCGACAATGTGCCGTGGTTCTGTCTCCAAATCCTGAGCTATTATACTGAGCCCGGGTGGGTGGGATTTTCCTGGTTTGACACTGTTTTAACCCCATTGCTCCCATTCGCTTTAATTCTGTTGCTCAACGCTCTGACAGTCAGACACATTTTAGTGGCCAGTCGGGTCCGTAAGGGACTGAGGGGTGAGAGCAAGGGAGAGAATGGCAGAGACCCAGAGATGGAGAGCAGAAGGAAGTCTGTGATTTTACTCTTCACCTTATCCGGCAGCTTCATACTGCTGTGGCTGGTCTATGTTATAAATTTCTTATATTATAGCATTACAGGTACCATTTATTACACTGATTCTTTATCTATCTTTCAAAAAGTCGCATTTATGCTGGTGAATTTAAGTTGCTGCACGAACACATTTATTTATGGGGTGACCCAGTCCAAGTTCAGAGAGCAGGTGAAGAGGGCGGTGAAATATCCGCTTACCTCAATTATTCAATTCATTAATAATCAGAAATAACTGAGCGCAGCCCAGAGGCGGCTCCCAGTGTTTCCAGCCAAGGAATGTAAGATTCAGCCCCAGACTGCCACCCACTGAATTACACCAGCAATCGCTGGAGATCTGAAGATACAGCCAGCGGCGGGGCGAGCACTGTGTTTAGGACTCGGCGCTGTTTCTGACTGACATTTCCCACATTGTCTTTCGGGACAGGACCACTAGTTTGCTGCTTTCACTCTGAGCTCTTCTGTAAAGTGTCCCTTCAGCGATTGAGGACAGCAATTCATTCGCTGCTTCCAGAGTAAGAGCCTGGTCAATAGGTAGGCAGACAGAGCGGAGCTGAGCTGCAGTTCAGAGGATTATATTACCTGGAATATACAGCACACAAAAAGGCCATTCGGCCCAGTCAGTCTGTGCTGGTGTTTATCCTCCATATCAGTCTCCTCTCATAACATCTACCTCATCTCAGTCTCTCAGATTATCTTTCTATTCCCCTTTCTTGCATTTACTGGTTTAGTTTCATTCTGAAATAATCTAAACTATTTTCCTCAAGCACTTCCTGTGGTAGTAACATAGAAGATAGGAGCAGGAGTAGGCCATTCGGCCTCTCGAGCCTGCTCCGCCATTCGATGAGATCATGGCTGATCATCCAAACTCAGTACTCTGTAGCTGCCTTCTCCCCATATCCCTTGATACCTTTAGCTTTAAGAAATATATCTAACTCATTATTGAATATATTTAATGACTTGGCCTCAACTACCTTCTGTGGTAGAGAATTCCACAGGTTCACCACTCTCTGGGTGAAGAAATTCCTCCTCATTTCTGTCCTAAATGGCTTACCCCTTATCCTTAGATTATGACCCCTGGTTCTGGACTCTCCGACCATCGGGAACATTATTCCTGCATCTTGTTTGTCCAGACCTGACAGAATTTTATATGTTTCGATGAGATCCCCTCTCATTCTTCTATATATAAGCCCAATTGACCCAAACTCTCCTCATATGTCATTCCTGCCATCCCAGGTATCAGCCTTGTGAATCTTCGCTGAACTCCTTCCATGGCAAGAACATCCTTCCTCAGATAAGGCGACCAAACCGCACACAGTACTCAAGGTGTGGTCTCACCAAGGCCCTGTACAACTGCAGCAGGACATCCCTGTTCCTATACTCAAACCCTTTCGCTATGAAGGCCAACATACCATTTGCCTTCTTCACCGCCTGCTGCACCTGCATGCTTACTTTCAGCGACTGGTGCACAAGGACACCCAGGTCTCGTTGCACTTTCCCTTCTCCCAATCTATTGCCATTCAGATAATAGTCTGCCTTTCTGTTTTTGACACCAAAGTGGATAACCTCGCACTTATCCACGTTATATTGCATCTGCCACGCTTCTGCCCACTCACCCAACCTATCCAAATCATCCTGGAGTTTCTCGGTATCCTCCTCGCAGCACACACTCCCACCCAGCTTTGTGTCCTCTGCAAACTTGGACATATTATATTGAGTTCCCTTATCAAGACCATTAATGTATATTATGAATAGCTGGGGTCCAAGGACCGATCTCTACGGTACCCCACTAGTCACTGCTTGCCACTCAGAAAAAGACCCATTAATTCCTACTCTCTGCTTTCTGTCCGCCATCCAGTTCTCTATCCAAATCAATACCTTGCCCCCAATCCGATGTGCCTTAACTTTACACGCTAATCTCTTATGCGGGACCTTATCGAAAGCCTTTTGAAAGTCCAAATACACCACCTCTACTGGTTCTCCCCTATGTATTTTCCCAGTTAATTCCTCAAAAAATTCCAGTAGATTAGTCAAGCGCGATTTACCTTTTGTAAATCCATGTTTACTTTATCCGATCCTGTCACTGTTTTTCAAGTGCTCAGCTATTACATCCTTTATAATGGACTCTAGCATTTTCCCTAATACCGATGTCAGGCTTACCGGTCTGTAATTCCCCGCTTTCTCTCTGCCACCCTTTTTGAATAGTGGGGTAACATTAGCTACCCTCCAATCCATGGGTACAGTTCTAGATTCCATCGAATGTAATGAGGTCCACATTCTAGCCACTGTGAGTACAGAAATTGCTCTTTATTAACCAATTGAATTTATTAGTAACTATCTTGTATTTATGACCCCAAGTGTTGAATCCTCCCACAAGTGTAAACATTCTCTCCACATCTACCCTGTCCAACCCATTCATAATTTTCAAGATCTCTATCAGGCCTCAGCAAAGTCCTCTCTCTTCTATAGCAGAAAGGCCCAACCTGTTCAATCTTTCCCGATAGGCGCAATCTATCAGTTCTGATGCCATCCACCTAATTATTTGTATGAACGAAGCTATTGGCCCACTTCACAAACTCCGTTGCCTAAACACCGACTCCATCCCTCTCCTTAGCACCAAAAAATGCTGTTTGCAACCTTGGTGTCGTATTTGACCACGGGATGATCTTCCGACCGGATATTCACTCCATCATCCTGACAGCTTACTTCCACCGCGATAACATCGCCGAACTTCGCCGCTGCCTCAGCTCATCTGCTGCTCAAACCATCATCCATGCCTTTGCTAGCTCTAGACTTGATAACACCAACTCTCTCCTGGCTGGATTACCAACACCCAGCCTCCATAACTTGAGCTCATCCAAAGCTGTGCTCCCCGTAACCTAACCCACACCAAATCCCGGTAAACCACCACCCCTGTGCTCGCTGACCTACAGTGACTCCCGTTCCGGCAATGCCTCCATTTTAAAATGATCATCCTTGCTTTCAAATCCTTCCATGACCTCGCCCTCCCTACCTCTGCAAGTTCCACCAGCCCCACAACACTCCCGAGATCTCGGTGTTCCTCTAATTCTGGCCTCTTTCACATCTCCGATTGTAACCGCTACACCATTGGCGGCTGTGCTTTCAGCTGCCTGGGCCCTAAGCTCAGGAATCCCCTCCCTGAACCTCTCTGCTTCTCTAAATCTCCCTCCTCCTTTAAGATGCTGCTTAAAACTTACCTCTTTGACTAAGCTTTTGGTCATCTTTCCAGATATCTCCTGATGTGGGTCAGGGTCAGGTGTTGTTCAATCTCGCTCCCGTGAATCGCTTGGGTCATTTTACTATGTAAAAGGCGCTATATAAATACAAGTTGTTGTTGTTGTTGTAAATATTTTTTGCACTTTCTCCAGTTCTTCTATGTCCTTTTTATATTATGAAGACCATAACTCTGCACAGTTCTCTAAGTGTAACTGACCCGGGTCCTATACATGTTTAATACAATTTACAAAGTATTTACAGGACAGAGACAGGCCATTCGACTCAAAATGTCCATGTTGGTGTCCATGCTCCACACGACCCTCCACCCACCCTCCTTCATCTAACACAGTAAAAATATAATTTTATTCCTTTCCCCCTTTAAATGTGTCTGTGCTATTCGCATCAACTGCTCCTTGTGGTAGCGAGTTCCACATTCTGACCACTCATTTGGTAAAAAGGTTTCTCGTGAATTCCCTATTAGATTTATTAATGACTATCTTAAATCTATGGCCCCGAGTTCTAGTCTCTCCTGAAAGTGGAAACACCTTCTCTAATCTACCCTATGAAACCCTTTCATAATCTCAAAGAACTCTATCTGATCATCCCTCAGTCTTCACTTTCCTAAAGAAAGGAGCCCCAGCCTGTTCAGTCTTTCCTGACAGGTATAACCTCTCAGTTCTGGTATCATTCTAGTAAATACTGTTTGTACTTTCGCCAGTCCCTCTATGTCCTTTTTATAAGATGGAGACCATGTTCACAGTACACCAAGTGCGGTCTAACGAAGGTTCCATACAGGTTTAACATAACTTCTATTCTTTACAATTCTATCCCTCTAGAAATGAACCCCAGTGCTTTCTTTGTATTTATGGCCTTATCAACCTGCATTGCAACTTTTAGTGATTTATGTAACTGTATCCTCACATCACTCTGTCCCTCAACCCCGTTTAGAACTTATTCTCCAAGGAGTAGTGACCTCCGTATTCTTCCTATTAAAATGCACTACCTCGCATTTCTCTATATTGAGGTTAATTTGCCAGTTACACACCCAATCTGCAAGTTTATTAACGTCTTCCTGTATTTTGTCGCAGTCCTCCTCTATATTAAGTATAAACCCCCATTTGGGTGGCATCCACAATGTTTGAAATTGCACTTCCGATTCCTGAGTCCTAATTGTTGAAGTAAATGGTGAACAAAAGTGTTGCCAGCACCGATCCGTGTGAAACACCACTTCCCACCACTGGCCAACTTCACTTCTTTTCAATTCTATTGCCTTAGAAATAAACCCCAATTCATTGTTAACATTTTAATTCCTTTGCTGTCCAGTGATACTGCTTTTAATTATTTGTTCACCTTTATCCCGAGAGCCCTTTTCTCTTCTGCCACGTTCAGTTTCTTATTTTCTAAGGTAACGGTGATTATAGAATCATGGAATGATACAGCACAGAAGGAGGCCATTCGGCCCACCGGACCTGTGCCGGCTCTTTGGTAGAGCTGTCCAATTAATTCCACTCCTCTGCTCTTTCCACAGTATTTTATTTTATCTCAAGTATTTTTTCCAAATCCCACTTGAAAGTTACTATTGAATCTGCTTCCACCGCCCTTTCAGGCAGCGCATTCCAGATCACAACAACTCGCTGTGTAAAACAAAAGCTTCCTCATGTTGTCTCGGGTTCTTTTGCCAATCACATTAAATCTGTATCATCTGGTTACCGATCCCACTGCCAGTGGAAACAGTTGCTCCTTAATTACTCTATTAAATCTATGTAGTCTTTAGAACACCTCTATCAAATCTCCTCTTAACCTTCTCTGCTCTAATCAGAACAACCCCAGCTTCTCCAGTCTCTCCACATAACTGAAGTCCCTTGTCTCTGGTACCATTCTAGTAAATCTATTCTGCACACGCTCCAAGGCCTTGACATTTTCCTAAAGTGTGGTGTCCAGAATTGGACACAATGCTCCAGCTGAAGCCTAATCAGTGCTTTATAATGTTTTTGCATAACTTCATTGCTTTTGTACTCTACTGCTTATTAATAAAGCGAATGATCCCGTATGCTATATTAACATACTTCTCAAATTGTCCGGCCGCATTCAAAGATTAGTGTACATACATGCCTAGGTCCCTCTGTTCCTGCACTCCCTTTATAGTTACACCATTGAGATCACATTGCCTCTTCCTATTTTTCACTTCACAATTCTCTGTGTTCAATAGTATCTGCCCAGTGTCTGCCGAATTGAATCAGAGTTCGGGCTATGCTGTAAGCAAAGGGATTGGATTCCGAAAGAAACGCCATCAGAGAAGTGAAGGATCATGTCAGGGACGTCTCTGAAGCTCTCAATCCCTCCAGCCTGAGGAACAGTTTATAAGGGTAAAGACCCAGCCAAATGTTTTTGGCATTTAGTGTCTTGATTTCGGCTCCAATTATATTTTATTCTGCTAATGATAAATATGCCAGTAAACTGAGTAAGGAGATGACTTTATATGCAGGAACGAGGGTCAGTGAGAAGGTGTTGCATGAATGACTTTTAAACCGAAGTTCAGCCAGGAGCGTATTGAATGGTGGAGTAGGCTTGACGGGCCGAATGGCCAACTCCTGCTCCTATTGCTTATGTTCTCTTGTTGACCAGTCAGTCTAAGTCCTCCTGAAGTCTGTTACTATCCTCCTCATTGTGTGCTACATTTCAGAGTTTTGATGCCCTCTATACCCAACTCTAGGTCATTAAAATATATCAAAGAGAGCACTCGTCCTAATAGCGACCCCTGGGGAACACCACTGTATAATTCCCTCCAGACTGAAAAACAACCGGCCACCACTAATCTCTGCTTTCTGACCCTTAGCCAATTTGGTATCCATGCTGCCCTGTCCTATTAATCGCATGGACTACAATTTTATGAACAGTTATGTCATGTGGTACTTTGTCAAAAGCCTTTTCAAAGTCCAGATACACAACATCAACCGCACTACCCTCATGATGTTATATTTTTCTACCAAAGTGCATCACCTCGCGTTCATCTCTGTTAATGGTCACTTGTCACTTAACTGCGCAGTCTGAATGTTTTCTAATGTCTATTGTGAGATGTCATGTAGAGAAATGTCTTTTCAATTTTGGAAGCAAAGCATCAGTGTATTGAATAAAAAACAATAATAATTAATAAAGGCAGCCATCTAAATCTGTGTGTGGTTTTGGAATTTTATCAGAAAATCTGAGGATTTATTGCAAAGTAAACTCTTGGCTTCTCACATTGCACCGCTGCTTTTCGAAGAAGTTGGTGAAGATATTATTTATTTCAAATAACAGAACTGCTCTCCTGTTTGCTTCAGGCTCCCTTTGTGACTTCCGATATATGCATCGAACATCGTAAACTCCTCCCAACCCCATCTAATCTCCTCAGCTCCTCTCCACCCAACCTAATATCCTCAGCTCCTCCCCACCCCACCTAATATCCTCAACTCCTCCTGAACCCACCTAATATCCTCAGCTCCTCCACACCCCACCTAATATCCTCAGCTCCTCCCCACCCCACCTAATATCCTCAGCTCTTCCCACCCCACCTACAATCCTCAGCTCCTCCCAACCCCACCTAATATCCTCAGCCCCTCCACACCCCACCTAATATCCTCAGCCCCTCCCCACCCCACCTAATATCCTCAGCCCCTCCCCACCCCACCTAATATCATCAGCTCCTCCACACCCCACCTAATATCCTCAGCTCCTCCCCACCCCACCTAATATCCTCAGCTCCTCCCCACCCCACCTAGTATCCTCAGCTCCTCCCCAGCCCAACTAATACCCTCAGCTCCACCCCACCCCATCCTAATATCCTCAAATCCTCCCCACCCCACCTAATATCCTCAGCTTCTCCCCAAATATCCTCAGCTCCCCTCCCACCCCACCTAATATCCTCAGTTCCTCCCCACCCGACCTAATATCCTCAGCTCCACTCCACCCAATATCCTCAGCTCCTCCCCACCCCACCTAATAACCTCAGCTCCTCCCCACCCCTGCAAATATCCTCAGCTCCGCCCCACCCCTGCAAATATCCTCAGGCTCCTCCCCACCCCTCCTAAGTCCACAACTCCTCCCCACTTCCGCCTAATATCCTGAGCTTCCTCCCCACCCGCACCTAATATCCTCAGCTCCTCCCCACTCCCGACTAATATCCTCAGCTCCTCCCCACCCCACCTAATAGCCTCACTCCTCCGCACCCCACCTAAATATCCTCAGCTCCTCCCACCCCACCTAATATACTCAGCTCTTCCCCACCACACCTTATATCCCCAGCTCCTCCTGAACCCACTCAATATCCCCAGCTTCTCTCCCACCCCACCTAATATCATAGAAACTAGGAGCAGGAGTAGGCCATTCGGCCCGTCGAGCCTGCTCCACCTGTCAATACATCATGGCTGATCATCCTAATCCAGTACCCTGTCCCTGCTTTCCCACACAGAATCCCCATCGAGCCTGCACCGACACATATCCCACCCTATCCCCGTAACCCCACGTATTTAATTCCCCCTAACATATCCCATCCTATCCCCGTAACCCCACTTATTTAATCCCCCCCTAACACTAAGGGTCAATTTTATCATAGCCAAATCAACCTAACCTGCACATTTTTGGACTGTGGGAGGAAACCGGAGCAAACCCACGCAGACACGGGGAGAATGTGCAAACTCCACACAGACAGTCACCCGAGGTCAGATTCGAACCCGGGTCCCTGGCGCTGTGAGGCACCAGTGCTAACCACTATGCCACCGTCCCACCGTATCCTCAGCTCCTCCTGAACCCACCTAATATCCTGAGCTCCTCCCCACCCCACCTAATATCCTCAGCTCCTCCCAACCCAGCTAATATCCTCAGCTCCTCCCCAACCCACCTATTTTCCTCAGCTCCTCCCACCCACCTAATATCCTCAGCTCCTCCCCACCCACCTAATATCCTCAGCACCTCCCCACCCCACCTAATATCCTCAGCTCCTCCCCACCCCACCTAATATCCTCAGCTCCTCCCCACCCCACCTAATATCCTCAGCTCCTCCCCACCCCACCTAATATCCTCAGCTCCTCCCCACCCCACCTAATATCCTCAGCTCCTCCCCACCCCACCTAATATCCTCAGCTCCTCCCCACCCCACCTAATATCCTCAGCTCCTCCCCACCCCACCTAATATCCTCAGCTCCTCCCCACCCCACCTAATATCCTCAGCTCCTCCCACCCCACCTAATATCCTCAGCTCCTCCCCACCCCACCTAATATCCTCAGCTCCTCCCCACCCCACCTAATATCCTCAGCTCCTCCACACCCCACCTAATATCCTCAGCTCCTCCCACCCCACCTAATATCCTCAGCTCCTCCCCACCCCACCTAATATCCTCAGCTCCTCCCCACCCCACCTAATATCCTCAGCTCCTCCCCACCCCACCTAATATCCTCAGCTCCTCCCCACCCCACCTAATATCCTCAGCTCCTCCCCACCCCACCTAATATCCTCAGCTCCTCCCACCCCACCTAATATCCTCAGCTCCTCCCACCCCACCTAATATCCTCAGCTCCTCCCCACCCCACCTAATATCCTCAGCTCCTCCCCACCCCACCTAATATCCTCAGCTCCTCCCCACCCCACCTAATATCCTCAGCTCCTCCCCACCCCACCTAATATCCTCAGCTCCTCCCACCCCACCTAATATCCTCAGCTCCTCCCCACCCCACCTAATATCCTCAGCTCCTCCCCACCCCACCTAATATCCTCAGCTCCTCCCCACCCCACCTAATATCCTCAGCTCCTCCCCACCCCACCTAATATCCTCAGCTCCTCCCCACCCCACCTAATATCCTCAGCTCCTCCCCACCCCACCTAATATCCTCAGCTCCTCCCCACCCCACCTAATATCCTCAGCTCCTCCCCACCCCACCTAATATCCTCAGCTCCTCCCCACCCCACCTAATATCCTCAGCTCCTCCCCACCCCACCTAATATCCTCAGCTCCTCCCCACCCCACCTAATATCCTCAGCTCCTCCCCACCCCACCTAATATCCTCAGCTCCTCCCCACCCCACCTAATATCCTCAGCTCCTCCCCACCCCACCTAATATCCTCAGCTCCTCCCCACCCCACCTAATATCCTCAGCTCCTCCCCACCCCACCTAATATCCTCAGCTCCTCCCCACCCCACCTAATATCCTCAGCTCCTCCCCACCCCACCTAATATCCTCAGCTCCTCCCCACCCCACCTAATATCCTCAGCTCCTCCCCACCCCACCTAATATCCTCAGCTCCTCCCCACCCCACCTAATATCCTCAGCTCCTCCCCACCCCACCTAATATCCTCAGCTCCTCCCCACCCCACCTAATATCCTCAGCTCCTCCCCACCCCACCTAATATCCTCAGCTCCTCCCCACCCCACCTAATATCCTCAGCTCCTCCCCACCCCACCTAATATCCTCAGCTCCTCCCCACCCCACCTAATATCCTCAGCTCCTCCCCACCCCACCTAATATCCTCAGCTCCTCCCCACCCCACCTAATATCCTCAGCTCCTCCCCACCCCACCTAATATCCTCAGCTCCTCCCCACCCCACCTAATATCCTCAGCTCCTCCCCACCCCACCTAATATCCTCAGCTCCTCCCCACCCCACCTAATATCCTCAGCTCCTCCCCACCCCACCTAATATCCTCAGCTCCTCCCCACCCACCTAATATCCTCAGCTCCTCCCCACCCCACCTAATATCCTCAGCTCCTCCCCACCCCACCTAATATCCTCAGCTCCTCCCCACCCCACCTAATATCCTCAGCTCCTCCCCACCCCACCTAATATCCTCAGCTCCTCCCCACCCCACCTAATATCCTCAGCTCCTCCCCACCCCACCTAATATCCTCAGCTCCTCCCCACCCCACCTAATATCCTCAGCTCCTCCCCACCCCACCTAATATCCTCAGCTCCTCCCCACCCCACCTAATATCCTCAGCTCCTCCCCACCCCACCTAATATCCTCAGCTCCTCCCCACCCCACCTAATATCCTCAGCTCCTCCCCACCCCACCTAATATCCTCAGCTCCTCCCCACCCCACCTAATATCCTCAGCTCCTCCCCACCCCACCTAATATCCTCAGCTCCTCCCCACCCCACCTAATATCCTCAGCTCCTCCCCACCCCACCTAATATCCTCAGCTCCTCCCCACCCCACCTAATATCCTCAGCTCCTCCCCACCCCACCTAATATCCTCAGCTCCTCCCCACCCCACCTAATATCCTCAGCTCCTCCCCACCCCACCTAATATCCTCAGCTCCTCCCCACCCCACCTAATATCCTCAGCTCCTCCCCACCCCACCTAATATCCTCAGCTCCTCCCCACCCCACCTAATATCCTCAGCTCCTCCCCACCCCACCTAATATCCTCAGCTCCTCCCCACCCCACCTAATATCCTCAGCTCCTCCCCACCCCACCTAATATCCTCAGCTCCTCCCACCCCACCTAATATCCTCAGCTCCTCCCCACCCCACCTAATATCCTCAGCTCCTCCCCACCCCACCTAATATCCTCAGCTCCTCCCCACCCCACCTAATATCCTCAGCTCCTCCCACCCCACCTAATATCCTCAGCTCCTCCCCACCCCACCTAATATCCTCAGCTCCTCCCACCCCACCTAATATCCTCAGCTCCTCCCCACCCCACCTAATATCCTCAGCTCCTCCCCACCCCACCTAATATCCTCAGCTCCTCCCCACCCCACCTAATATCCTCAGCTCCTCCCCACCCCACCTAATATCCTCAGCTCCTCCCCACCCCACCTAATATCCTCAGCTCCTCCCCACCCCACCTAATATCCTCAGCTCCTCCCCACCCCACCTAATATCCTCAGCTCCTCCCCACCCCACCTAATATCCTCAGCTCCTCCCCACCCCACCTAATATCCTCAGCTCCTCCCCACCCCACCTAATATCCTCAGCTCCTCCCCACCCCACCTAATATCCTCAGCTCCTCCCCACCCCACCTAATATCCTCAGCTCCTCCCCACCCCACCTAATATCCTCAGCTCCTCCCCACCCCACCTAATATCCTCAGCTCCTCCCCACCCCACCTAATATCCTCAGCTCCTCCCCACCCCACCTAATATCCTCAGCTCCTCCCCACCCCACCTAATATCCTCAGCTCCTCCCCACCCCACCTAATATCCTCAGCTCCTCCCCACCCCACCTAATATCCTCAGCTCCTCCCCACCCCACCTAATATCCTCAGCTCCTCCCCACCCCACCTAATATCCTCAGCTCCTCCCCACCCCACCTAATATCCTCAGCTCCTCCCCACCCCACCTAATATCCTCAGCTCCTCCCCACCCCACCTAATATCCTCAGCTCCTCCCCACCCCACCTAATATCCTCAGCTCCTCCCCACCCCACCTAATATCCTCAGCTCCTCCCCACCCCACCTAATATCCTCAGCTCCTCCCCACCCCACCTAATATCCTCAGCTCCTCCCACCCCACCTAATATCCTCAGCTCCTCCCCACCCCACCTAATATCCTCAGCTCCTCCCCACCCCACCTAATATCCTCAGCTCCTCCCCACCCCACCTAATATCCTCAGCTCCTCCCCACCCCACCTAATATCCTCAGCTCCTCCCCACCCCACCTAATATCCTCAGCTCCTCCCCACCCCACCTAATATCCTCAGCTCCTCCCCACCCCACCTAATATCCTCAGCTCCTCCCCACCCCACCTAATATCCTCAGCTCCTCCCCACCCCACCTAATATCCTCAGCTCCTCCCCACCCCACCTAATATCCTCAGCTCCTCCCCACCCCACCTAATATCCTCAGCTCCTCCCCACCCCACCTAATATCCTCAGCTCCTCCCCACCCCACCTAATATCCTCAGCTCCTCCCCACCCCACCTAATATCCTCAGCTCCTCCCCACCCCACCTAATATCCTCAGCTCCTCCCCACCCCACCTAATATCCTCAGCTCCTCCCCACCCCACCTAATATCCTCAGCTCCTCCCCACCCCACCTAATATCCTCAGCTCCTCCCCACCCCACCTAATATCCTCAGCTCCTCCCCACCCCACCTAATATCCTCAGCTCCTCCCCACCCCACCTAATATCCTCAGCTCCTCCCCACCCCACCTAATATCCTCAGCTCCTCCCCACCCCACCTAATATCCTCAGCTCCTCCCCACCCCACCTAATATCCTCAGCTCCTCCCCACCCCACCTAATATCCTCAGCTCCTCCCCACCCCACCTAATATCCTCAGCTCCTCCCCACCCCACCTAATATCCTCAGCTCCTCCCCACCCCACCTAATATCCTCAGCTCCTCCCCACCCCACCTAATATCCTCAGCTCCTCCCCACCCCACCTAATATCCTCAGCTCCTCCCACCCCACCTAATATCCTCAGCTCCTCCCCACCCCACCTAATATCCTCAGCTCCTCCCCACCCCACCTAATATCCTCAGCTCCTCCCCACCCCACCTAATATCCTCAGCTCCTCCCCACCCCACCTAATATCCTCAGCTCCTCCCCACCCCACCTAATATCCTCAGCTCCTCCCCACCCCACCTAATATCCTCAGCTCCTCCCCACCCCACCTAATATCCTCAGCTCCTCCCCACCCCACCTAATATCCTCAGCTCCTCCCCACCCCACCTAATATCCTCAGCTCCTCCCCACCCCACCTAATATCCTCAGCTCCTCCCCACCCCACCTAATATCCTCAGCTCCTCCCCACCCCACCTAATATCCTCAGCTCCTCCCCACCCCACCTAATATCCTCAGCTCCTCCCCACCCCACCTAATATCCTCAGCTCCTCCCCACCCCACCTAATATCCTCAGCTCCTCCCCACCCCACCTAATATCCTCAGCTCCTCCCCACCCCACCTAATATCCTCAGCTCCTCCCCACCCCACCTAATATCCTCAGCTCCTCCCCACCCCACCTAATATCCTCAGCTCCTCCCCACCCCACCTAATATCCTCAGCTCCTCCCCACCCCACCTAATATCCTCAGCTCCTCCCCACCCCACCTAATATCCTCAGCTCCTCCCCACCCCACCTAATATCCTCAGCTCCTCCCCACCCCACCTAATATCCTCAGCTCCTCCCCACCCCACCTAATATCCTCAGCTCCTCCCCACCCCACCTAATATCCTCAGCTCCTCCCCACCCCACCTAATATCCTCAGCTCCTCCCCACCCCACCTAATATCCTCAGCTCCTCCCCACCCCACCTAATATCCTCAGCTCCTCCCCACCCCACCTAATATCCTCAGCTCCTCCCCACCCCACCTAATATCCTCAGCTCCTCCCCACCCCACCTAATATCCTCAGCTCCTCCCCACCCCACCTAATATCCTCAGCTCCTCCCCACCCCACCTAATATCCTCAGCTCCTCCCCACCCCACCTAATATCCTCAGCTCCTCCCCACCCCACCTAATATCCTCAGCTCCTCCCCACCCCACCTAATATCCTCAGCTCCTCCCCACCCCACCTAATATCCTCAGCTCCTCCCCACCCCACCTAATATCCTCAGCTCCTCCCCACCCCACCTAATATCCTCAGCTCCTCCCCACCCCACCTAATATCCTCAGCTCCTCCCCACCCCACCTAATATCCTCAGCTCCTCCCCACCCCACCTAATATCCTCAGCTCCTCCCCACCCCACCTAATATCCTCAGCTCCTCCCCACCCCACCTAATATCCTCAGCTCCTCCCCACCCCACCTAATATCCTCAGCTCCTCCCCACCCCACCTAATATCCTCAGCTCCTCCCCACCCCACCTAATATCCTCAGCTCCTCCCCACCCACCTAATATCCTCAGCTCCTCCCCACCCCACCTAATATCCTCAGCTCCTCCCCACCCCACCTAATATCCTCAGCTCCTCCCCACCCCACCTAATATCCTCAGCTCCTCCCCACCCCACCTAATATCCTCAGCTCCTCCCCACCCACCTAATATCCTCAGCTCCTCCCCACCCCACCTAATATCCTCAGCTCCTCCCCACCCCACCTAATATCCTCAGCTCCTCCCCACCCCACCTAATATCCTCAGCTCCTCCCCACCCCACCTAATATCCTCAGCTCCTCCCCACCCCACCTAATATCCTCAGCTCCTCCCCACCCCACCTAATATCCTCAGCTCCTCCCCACCCCACCTAATATCCTCAGCTCCTCCCCACCCCACCTAATATCCTCAGCTCCTCCCCACCCCACCTAATATCCTCAGCTCCTCCCCACCCCACCTAATATCCTCAGCTCCTCCCCACCCCACCTAATATCCTCAGCTCCTCCCCACCCCACCTAATATCCTCAGCTCCTCCCCACCCCACCTAATATCCTCAGCTCCTCCCCACCCCACCTAATATCCTCAGCTCCTCCCCACCCCACCTAATATCCTCAGCTCCTCCCCACCCCACCTAATATCCTCAGCTCCTCCCCACCCCACCTAATATCCTCAGCTCCTCCCCACCCCACCTAATATCCTCAGCTCCTCCCCACCCCACCTAATATCCTCAGCTCCTCCCCACCCCACCTAATATCCTCAGCTCCTCCCCACCCCACCTAATATCCTCAGCTCCTCCCCACCCCACCTAATATCCTCAGCTCCTCCCCACCCCACCTAATATCCTCAGCTCCTCCCCACCCCACCTAATATCCTCAGCTCCTCCCCACCCCACCTAATATCCTCAGCTCCTCCCCACCCCACCTAATATCCTCAGCTCCTCCCCACCCCACCTAATATCCTCAGCTCCTCCCCACCCCACCTAATATCCTCAGCTCCTCCCCACCCCACCTAATATCCTCAGCTCCTCCCCACCCCACCTAATATCCTCAGCTCCTCCCCACCCCACCTAATATCCTCAGCTCCTCCCCACCCCACCTAATATCCTCAGCTCCTCCCCACCCCACCTAATATCCTCAGCTCCTCCCCACCCCACCTAATATCCTCAGCTCCTCCCCACCCCACCTAATATCCTCAGCTCCTCCCCACCCCACCTAATATCCTCAGCTCCTCCCCACCCCACCTAATATCCTCAGCTCCTCCCCACCCCACCTAATATCCTCAGCTCCTCCCCACCCCACCTAATATCCTCAGCTCCTCCCCACCCCACCTAATATCCTCAGCTCCTCCCCACCCCACCTAATATCCTCAGCTCCTCCCCACCCCACCTAATATCCTCAGCTCCTCCCCACCCCACCTAATATCCTCAGCTCCTCCCCACCCCACCTAATATCCTCAGCTCCTCCCCACCCCACCTAATATCCTCAGCTCCTCCCCACCCCACCTAATATCCTCAGCTCCTCCCCACCCCACCTAATATCCTCAGCTCCTCCCCACCCCACCTAATATCCTCAGCTCCTCCCCACCCCACCTAATATCCTCAGCTCCTCCCCACCCCACCTAATATCCTCAGCTCCTCCCCACCCCACCTAATATCCTCAGCTCCTCCCCACCCCACCTAATATCCTCAGCTCCTCCCCACCCCACCTAATATCCTCAGCTCCTCCCCACCCCACCTAATATCCTCAGCTCCTCCCCACCCCACCTAATATCCTCAGCTCCTCCCCACCCCACCTAATATCCTCAGCTCCTCCCCACCCCACCTAATATCCTCAGCTCCTCCCCACCCCACCTAATATCCTCAGCTCCTCCCCACCCCACCTAATATCCTCAGCTCCTCCCCACCCCACCTAATATCCTCAGCTCCTCCCCACCCCACCTAATATCCTCAGCTCCTCCCCACCCCACCTAATATCCTCAGCTCCTCCCCACCCCACCTAATATCCTCAGCTCCTCCCCACCCCACCTAATATCCTCAGCTCCTCCCCACCCCACCTAATATCCTCAGCTCCTCCCCACCCCACCTAATATCCTCAGCTCCTCCCCACCCCACCTAATATCCTCAGCTCCTCCCCACCCCACCTAATATCCTCAGCTCCTCCCCACCCCACCTAATATCCTCAGCTCCTCCCCACCCCACCTAATATCCTCAGCTCCTCCCCACCCCACCTAATATCCTCAGCTCCTCCCCACCCCACCTAATATCCTCAGCTCCTCCCACCCCACCTAATATCCTCAGCTCCTCCCCACCCCACCTAATATCCTCAGCTCCTCCCCACCCCACCTAATATCCTCAGCTCCTCCCCACCCCACCTAATATCCTCAGCTCCTCCCCACCCCACCTAATATCCTCAGCTCCTCCCCACCCCACCTAATATCCTCAGCTCCTCCCCACCCCACCTAATATCCTCAGCTCCTCCCCACCCCACCTAATATCCTCAGCTCCTCCCACCCCACCTAATATCCTCAGCTCCTCCCCACCCCACCTAATATCCTCAGCTCCTCCCCACCCCACCTAATATCCTCAGCTCCTCCCCACCCCACCTAATATCCTCAGCTCCTCCCCACCCCACCTAATATCCTCAGCTCCTCCCCACCCCACCTAATATCCTCAGCTCCTCCCCACCCCACCTAATATCCTCAGCTCCTCCCCACCCCACCTAATATCCTCAGCTCCTCCCCACCCCACCTAATATCCTCAGCTCCTCCCCACCCCACCTAATATCCTCAGCTCCTCCCCACCCCACCTAATATCCTCAGCTCCTCCCCACCCCACCTAATATCCTCAGCTCCTCCCCACCCCACCTAATATCCTCAGCTCCTCCCCACCCCACCTAATATCCTCAGCTCCTCCCCACCCCACCTAATATCCTCAGCTCCTCCCCACCCCACCTAATATCCTCAGCTCCTCCCCACCCCACCTAATATCCTCAGCTCCTCCCCACCCCACCTAATATCCTCAGCTCCTCCCCACCCCACCTAATATCCTCAGCTCCTCCCCACCCCACCTAATATCCTCAGCTCCTCCCCACCCCACCTAATATCCTCAGCTCCTCCCCACCCCACCTAATATCCTCAGCTCCTCCCCACCCCACCTAATATCCTCAGCTCCTCCCCACCCCACCTAATATCCTCAGCTCCTCCCCACCCCACCTAATATCCTCAGCTCCTCCCCACCCCACCTAATATCCTCAGCTCCTCCCCACCCCACCTAATATCCTCAGCTCCTCCCCACCCCACCTAATATCCTCAGCTCCTCCCCACCCCACCTAATATCCTCAGCTCCTCCCCACCCCACCTAATATCCTCAGCTCCTCCCCACCCCACCTAATATCCTCAGCTCCTCCCACCCCACCTAATATCCTCAGCTCCTCCCCACCCCACCTAATATCCTCAGCTCCTCCCCACCCCACCTAATATCCTCAGCTCCTCCCCACCCCACCTAATATCCTCAGCTCCTCCCCACCCCACCTAATATCCTCAGCTCCTCCCCACCCCACCTAATATCCTCAGCTCCTCCCCACCCCACCTAATATCCTCAGCTCCTCCCCACCCCACCTAATATCCTCAGCTCCTCCCCACCCCACCTAATATCCTCAGCTCCTCCCCACCCCACCTAATATCCTCAGCTCCTCCCCACCCCACCTAATATCCTCAGCTCCTCCCCACCCCACCTAATATCCTCAGCTCCTCCCCACCCACCTAATATCCTCAGCTCCTCCCCACCCCACCTAATATCCTCAGCTCCTCCCCACCCCACCTAATATCCTCAGCTCCTCCCCACCCCACCTAATATCCTCAGCTCCTCCCCACCCCACCTAATATCCTCAGCTCCTCCCCACCCCACCTAATATCCTCAGCTCCTCCCCACCCCACCTAATATCCTCAGCTCCTCCCCACCCCACCTAATATCCTCAGCTCCTCCCCACCCCACCTAATATCCTCAGCTCCTCCCCACCCCACCTAATATCCTCAGCTCCTCCCCACCCCACCTAATATCCTCAGCTCCTCCCCACCCCACCTAATATCCTCAGCTCCTCCCCACCCCACCTAATATCCTCAGCTCCTCCCCACCCCACCTAATATCCTCAGCTCCTCCCCACCCCACCTAATATCCTCAGCTCCTCCCCACCCCACCTAATATCCTCAGCTCCTCCCCACCCCACCTAATATCCTCAGCTCCTCCCCACCCCACCTAATATCCTCAGCTCCTCCCCACCCCACCTAATATCCTCAGCTCCTCCCCACCCCACCTAATATCCTCAGCTCCTCCCCACCCCACCTAATATCCTCAGCTCCTCCCACCCCACCTAATATCCTCAGCTCCTCCCCACCCCACCTAATATCCTCAGCTCCTCCCCACCCCACCTAATATCCTCAGCTCCTCCCCACCCCACCTAATATCCTCAGCTCCTCCCCACCCCACCTAATATCCTCAGCTCCTCCCCACCCCACCTAATATCCTCAGCTCCTCCCCACCCCACCTAATATCCTCAGCTCCTCCCCACCCCACCTAATATCCTCAGCTCCTCCCCACCCCACCTAATATCCTCAGCTCCTCCCCACCCCACCTAATATCCTCAGCTCCTCCCCACCCCACCTAATATCCTCAGCTCCTCCCCACCCCACCTAATATCCTCAGCTCCTCCCCACCCCACCTAATATCCTCAGCTCCTCCCCACCCCACCTAATATCCTCAGCTCCTCCCCACCCCACCTAATATCCTCAGCTCCTCCCCACCCCACCTAATATCCTCAGCTCCTCCCCACCCCACCTAATATCCTCAGCTCCTCCCCACCCCACCTAATATCCTCAGCTCCTCCCCACCCCACCTAATATCCTCAGCTCCTCCCCACCCCACCTAATATCCTCAGCTCCTCCCCACCCCACCTAATATCCTCAGCTCCTCCCCACCCCACCTAATATCCTCAGCTCCTCCCCACCCCACCTAATATCCTCAGCTCCTCCCCACCCCACCTAATATCCTCAGCTCCTCCCCACCCCACCTAATATCCTCAGCTCCTCCCCACCCCACCTAATATCCTCAGCTCCTCCCCACCCCACCTAATATCCTCAGCTCCTCCCCACCCCACCTAATATCCTCAGCTCCTCCCCACCCCACCTAATATCCTCAGCTCCTCCCCACCCCACCTAATATCCTCAGCTCCTCCCCACCCCACCTAATATCCTCAGCTCCTCCCCACCCCACCTAATATCCTCAGCTCCTCCCCACCCCACCTAATATCCTCAGCTCCTCCCCACCCCACCTAATATCCTCAGCTCCTCCCCACCCCACCTAATATCCTCAGCTCCTCCCCACCCCACCTAATATCCTCAGCTCCTCCCCACCCCACCTAATATCCTCAGCTCCTCCCCACCCCACCTAATATCCTCAGCTCCTCCCCACCCCACCTAATATCCTCAGCTCCTCCCCACCCCACCTAATATCCTCAGCTCCTCCCCACCCCACCTAATATCCTCAGCTCCTCCCCACCCCACCTAATATCCTCAGCTCCTCCCCACCCCACCTAATATCCTCAGCTCCTCCCCACCCCACCTAATATCCTCAGCTCCTCCCCACCCCACCTAATATCCTCAGCTCCTCCCCACCCCACCTAATATCCTCAGCTCCTCCCCACCCCACCTAATATCCTCAGCTCCTCCCCACCCCACCTAATATCCTCAGCTCCTCCCCACCCCACCTAATATCCTCAGCTCCTCCCCACCCCACCTAATATCCTCAGCTCCTCCCCACCCCACCTAATATCCTCAGCTCCTCCCCACCCCACCTAATATCCTCAGCTCCTCCCCACCCCACCTAATATCCTCAGCTCCTCCCCACCCCACCTAATATCCTCAGCTCCTCCCCACCCCACCTAATATCCTCAGCTCCTCCCCACCCCACCTAATATCCTCAGCTCCTCCCCACCCCACCTAATATCCTCAGCTCCTCCCCACCCCACCTAATATCCTCAGCTCCTCCCCACCCCACCTAATATCCTCAGCTCCTCCCCACCCCACCTAATATCCTCAGCTCCTCCCCACCCCACCTAATATCCTCAGCTCCTCCCCACCCCACCTAATATCCTCAGCTCCTCCCCACCCCACCTAATATCCTCAGCTCCTCCCCACCCCACCTAATATCCTCAGCTCCTCCCCACCCCACCTAATATCCTCAGCTCCTCCCCACCCCACCTAATATCCTCAGCTCCTCCCCACCCCACCTAATATCCTCAGCTCCTCCCCACCCCACCTAATATCCTCAGCTCCTCCCCACCCCACCTAATATCCTCAGCTCCTCCCCACCCCACCTAATATCCTCAGCTCCTCCCCACCCCACCTAATATCCTCAGCTCCTCCCCACCCCACCTAATATCCTCAGCTCCTCCCCACCCCACCTAATATCCTCAGCTCCTCCCCACCCCACCTAATATCCTCAGCTCCTCCCCACCCCACCTAATATCCTCAGCTCCTCCCCACCCCACCTAATATCCTCAGCTCCTCCCCACCCCACCTAATATCCTCAGCTCCTCCCCACCCCACCTAATATCCTCAGCTCCTCCCCACCCCACCTAATATCCTCAGCTCCTCCCCACCCCACCTAATATCCTCAGCTCCTCCCCACCCCACCTAATATCCTCAGCTCCTCCCCACCCCACCTAATATCCTCAGCTCCTCCCCACCCCACCTAATATCCTCAGCTCCTCCCCACCCCACCTAATATCCTCAGCTCCTCCCCACCCCACCTAATATCCTCAGCTCCTCCCCACCCCACCTAATATCCTCAGCTCCTCCCCACCCCACCTAATATCCTCAGCTCCTCCCCACCCCACCTAATATCCTCAGCTCCTCCCCACCCCACCTAATATCCTCAGCTCCTCCCCACCCCACCTAATATCCTCAGCTCCTCCCCACCCCACCTAATATCCTCAGCTCCTCCCCACCCCACCTAATATCCTCAGCTCCTCCCCACCCCACCTAATATCCTCAGCTCCTCCCCACCCCACCTAATATCCTCAGCTCCTCCCCACCCCACCTAATATCCTCAGCTCCTCCCCACCCCACCTAATATCCTCAGCTCCTCCCCACCCCACCTAATATCCTCAGCTCCTCCCCACCCCACCTAATATCCTCAGCTCCTCCCCACCCCACCTAATATCCTCAGCTCCTCCCCACCCCACCTAATATCCTCAGCTCCTCCCCACCCCACCTAATATCCTCAGCTCCTCCCCACCCCACCTAATATCCTCAGCTCCTCCCCACCCCACCTAATATCCTCAGCTCCTCCCCACCCCACCTAATATCCTCAGCTCCTCCCCACCCCACCTAATATCCTCAGCTCCTCCCCACCCCACCTAATATCCTCAGCTCCTCCCCACCCCACCTAATATCCTCAGCTCCTCCCCACCCCACCTAATATCCTCAGCTCCTCCCCACCCCACCTAATATCCTCAGCTCCTCCCCACCCCACCTAATATCCTCAGCTCCTCCCCACCCCACCTAATATCCTCAGCTCCTCCCCACCCCACCTAATATCCTCAGCTCCTCCCCACCCCACCTAATATCCTCAGCTCCTCCCCACCCCACCTAATATCCTCAGCTCCTCCCCACCCCACCTAATATCCTCAGCTCCTCCCCACCCCACCTAATATCCTCAGCTCCTCCCCACCCCACCTAATATCCTCAGCTCCTCCCCACCCCACCTAATATCCTCAGCTCCTCCCCACCCCACCTAATATCCTCAGCTCCTCCCCACCCCACCTAATATCCTCAGCTCCTCCCCACCCCACCTAATATCCTCAGCTCCTCCCCACCCCACCTAATATCCTCAGCTCCTCCCCACCCCACCTAATATCCTCAGCTCCTCCCCACCCCACCTAATATCCTCAGCTCCTCCCCACCCCACCTAATATCCTCAGCTCCTCCCCACCCCACCTAATATCCTCAGCTCCTCCCCACCCCACCTAATATCCTCAGCTCCTCCCCACCCCACCTAATATCCTCAGCTCCTCCCCACCCCACCTAATATCCTCAGCTCCTCCCCACCCCACCTAATATCCTCAGCTCCTCCCCACCCCACCTAATATCCTCAGCTCCTCCCCACCCCACCTAATATCCTCAGCTCCTCCCCACCCCACCTAATATCCTCAGCTCCTCCCCACCCCACCTAATATCCTCAGCTCCTCCCCACCCCACCTAATATCCTCAGCTCCTCCCCACCCCACCTAATATCCTCAGCTCCTCCCCACCCCACCTAATATCCTCAGCTCCTCCCCACCCCACCTAATATCCTCAGCTCCTCCCCACCCCACCTAATATCCTCAGCTCCTCCCCACCCACCTAATATCCTCAGCTCCTCCCCACCCCACCTAATATCCTCAGCTCCTCCCCACCCCACCTAATATCCTCAGCTCCTCCCCACCCCACCTAATATCCTCAGCTCCTCCCCACCCCACCTAATATCCTCAGCTCCTCCCCACCCCACCTAATATCCTCAGCTCCTCCCCACCCCACCTAATATCCTCAGCTCCTCCCCACCCCACCTAATATCCTCAGCTCCTCCCCACCCCACCTAATATCCTCAGCTCCTCCCCACCCCACCTAATATCCTCAGCTCCTCCCCACCCCACCTAATATCCTCAGCTCCTCCCCACCCCACCTAATATCCTCAGCTCCTCCCCACCCCACCTAATATCCTCAGCTCCTCCCCACCCCACCTAATATCCTCAGCTCCTCCCCACCCCACCTAATATCCTCAGCTCCTCCCCACCCCACCTAATATCCTCAGCTCCTCCCCACCCCACCTAATATCCTCAGCTCCTCCCCACCCCACCTAATATCCTCAGCTCCTCCCCACCCCACCTAATATCCTCAGCTCCTCCCCACCCCACCTAATATCCTCAGCTCCTCCCCACCCCACCTAATATCCTCAGCTCCTCCCCACCCCACCTAATATCCTCAGCTCCTCCCCACCCCACCTAATATCCTCAGCTCCTCCCCACCCCACCTAATATCCTCAGCTCCTCCCCACCCCACCTAATATCCTCAGCTCCTCCCCACCCCACCTAATATCCTCAGCTCCTCCCCACCCCACCTAATATCCTCAGCTCCTCCCCACCCCACCTAATATCCTCAGCTCCTCCCCACCCCACCTAATATCCTCAGCTCCTCCCCACCCCACCTAATATCCTCAGCTCCTCCCCACCCCACCTAATATCCTCAGCTCCTCCCACCCCACCTAATATCCTCAGCTCCTCCCCACCCCACCTAATATCCTCAGCTCCTCCCCACCCCACCTAATATCCTCAGCTCCTCCCCACCCCACCTAATATCCTCAGCTCCTCCCCACCCCACCTAATATCCTCAGCTCCTCCCCACCCCACCTAATATCCTCAGCTCCTCCCCACCCCACCTAATATCCTCAGCTCCTCCCCACCCCACCTAATATCCTCAGCTCCTCCCCACCCCACCTAATATCCTCAGCTCCTCCCCACCCCACCTAATATCCTCAGCTCCTCCCCACCCCACCTAATATCCTCAGCTCCTCCCCACCCCACCTAATATCCTCAGCTCCTCCCACCCCACCTAATATCCTCAGCTCCTCCCCACCCCACCTAATATCCTCAGCTCCTCCCCACCCCACCTAATATCCTCAGCTCCTCCCCACCCCACCTAATATCCTCAGCTCCTCCCCACCCCACCTAATATCCTCAGCTCCTCCCCACCCCACCTAATATCCTCAGCTCCTCCCCACCCCACCTAATATCCTCAGCTCCTCCCCACCCCACCTAATATCCTCAGCTCCTCCCCACCCCACCTAATATCCTCAGCTCCTCCCCACCCCACCTAATATCCTCAGCTCCTCCCCACCCCACCTAATATCCTCAGCTCCTCCCCACCCCACCTAATATCCTCAGCTCCTCCCCACCCCACCTAATATCCTCAGCTCCTCCCCACCCCACCTAATATCCTCAGCTCCTCCCCACCCCACCTAATATCCTCAGCTCCTCCCCACCCCACCTAATATCCTCAGCTCCTCCCCACCCCACCTAATATCCTCAGCTCCTCCCCACCCCACCTAATATCCTCAGCTCCTCCCCACCCCACCTAATATCCTCAGCTCCTCCCCACCCCACCTAATATCCTCAGCTCCTCCCCACCCCACCTAATATCCTCAGCTCCTCCCCACCCCACCTAATATCCTCAGCTCCTCCCCACCCCACCTAATATCCTCAGCTCCTCCCCACCCCACCTAATGTCCTCAGCTCCTCCCCACCCCACCTAATATCCTCAGCTCCTCCCCACCCCACCTAATATCCTCAGCTCCTCCCCACCCCACCTAATTTCCTCAGCTCCTCCCCACCCCACCTAATATCCTCAGCTCCTCCCCACCCCACCTAATATCCTCAGCTCCTCCCCACCCCACCTAATGTCCTCAGCTCCTCCCCACCCCACCTAATATCCTCAGCTCCTCCCCACCCCAAATAATATCCTCAGCTACTCCCCACCCCACCTAATATCCTCAGCTCCTCCCCACCCCACCCAATATCCACAGCTCCTCCCCGCCCCAGCTAATACCCTCAGCTCCTCCCCACCCCCCTAATATCCTCAGCTCCTCCCCACCCCACCTAACATCCTCAGCTCCTCCCCACCCCACCTAATATCCTCAGCACCTCCCCACCCCACCTGATATCCTCAGCTCCTCCCCACCCCACCTAATATCCTCAGCTCCTCCCGACCCCATCTAATATCCTCAGCAACTCCCCACCCCACCTAATATCCTCAGGTACTCCCGACACCACCTAATATGCTCAGCTCCTACCCACCACACCTAATATCCTCAGACCCTCCCCACAACACCTAATATCCTCAGCTCCTCCCCACCCCACCTAATATCCTCAGCTCCTCCCCACCCCACCTAATATCCACAGCTCCTCCCCACCACATGTAATATCCTCAACTCCTCCCCACTCCACCTAATATCCTCAGCTCCTCCCCACCCCATCTAATATGCTCAGCCTCTCCCCACCACACCTAATATCCTCAGCTCCCCCCCACCCCACCTAACATCCTCAGCTCCTCCCCACCCCGCCTAATATCCTCAGCTCCTCCCCACCCCACCTAATATCCTCAGCTTCTCCCCACCCCACCTAATATCCTCAGCTTCTCCCCACCCCACCTAATATCCTCAGCTCCTCCCCACCCCACCTAATATCCTCAGCTCCTCTCCACCCCACCTAATATCCTCAGCTCCTCCCCACCCCACCTAATATCCTCAGCTCCACCCCACCCCACCTAATATCCTCAGCTCCTCCTGACCCCACCCAATATCCTCAGCTCCTCCCCACCCCACCTAATATCCTCAGCTCCTCCCCACCACAGCTAATATCCTCAGCTCCTCCCCACCCCACCTAATATCCTCAGCTCCTCCCCACCCCACCTAATATCCTCAGCTCCTCCCCACCCCACCTAATATCCTCAGCTCCTCCCCACCCCACCTAATATCCTCAGCTCCTCCTCACCCCACCTAATATCCTCAGCTCCTCCCCACCCCACCTAATATCCTCAGCTCCTCCCCACCCCACCTAATATCTCAGCTCCTCCACACCCCACCTAATATCCTCAGCTCCTCCACACCCCACCTAATATCCTCAGCTCCTCCCCACCCCACCTAATATCCTCAGCTCCTCCCCACACCACCTAATATCCTCAGCTCCTCCCCACCCCACCTAATATCCTCAGCTCCTCCCCACCCCACCTAATATCCTCAGCTCCTCCCCACCCCACCTAATATCCTCAGCTCCTCCCCACCCCACCTAATATCCTCAGCTCCACCCCACCACACCTAATATCCTCAGCTCCTCCTGAACCCACCCATTATTCTCAGCTGCTCCACACCCCACCTAATATCGTCAGCTCCTCCCCACCCCATCTAATATCCTCAGCTCCTCCCCACCACACCTAATATCCTCACCTCCTCTCCACCCCACCTAATATCCTCAGCTCCTCCCCACCCCACCTAATATCTTCAGCTCCTCCTCACCTCACCTCATATCCTCAGCTCCTCTCCACCCCACCTAATATCCTCAGCTCCTCCTGAACCCACCTAATATCCTCAGCTCCTCCCCACCCCACTCATTATCCTCAGCTCCTCTACACCCCACCTAATATCCTCAGCTCCTCCACAACCCCACCTAATATCCTCAGCTCCTCCCCACCCCACTCATTATCCTCAGCTCCTCTACACCCCACCTAATATCCTCAGAACCTCCACAACCCCAGCTAATATCCTCAGCTCCTCCCCACCCCACCTAATATCCTCAGCTCCTCCCCACCCCACCTAATATCCTCTGCTCCTCCCCACCCCACCTAATATCCTCAGCTCCTCCCCACCCCACCTAATATCCTCAGCTCCTCCCCACCACACCTAATATCCTCACCTCCTCCCCACCCCACCTAATATCCTCAGCTCCTCCCCACCCCACCTAATATCTTCAGCTCCTCCTCACCTCACCTCATATCCTCAGCTCCTCCCCACCCCACCTAATATCCTCAGCTCCTCCACACCCCACCTAATATCCTCATCTCCACCCCACCCCACATATTATCCTCAGCTCCCCCCACCCCACCTGATATCCTCAGCTCCTCCCCACCCCAGCTAATATCCTCAGCTCCTCCCCACCCCACCTAATATCCTCAGCTCCCCCCCACCCCACCTAATATCCTCAGCTCCTCCCCACCCCACCTAATATCCTCAGCTCCTCCCCACCCCACCTAATATCCTCAGCTCCTCCCCAACCCACCTAATATCCTCAGCTCCTCCCCACCTAATATCCTCAGCTCCTCCCCACCTAATATCCTCAGCTCCTCCCCACCCCACCTAATATCCTCAGCTCCTCCCAATCAATGTTCCCTCGAATTTTTTTGTACTGAGCGGCCACTAACTCCTTTGAGCAACCTTTTTGTCCGTGGGCAAATTTTACAACATAAATTTTAGAGAATCTTTTAGAAAAGCAACTTTAACAACAACGACAGCAACAAGAACCAGTTAAGATCATATACACAGTAATGAGACATTGCCACCCCACCGTCTCAAATCTTGAGACAATCAGACAAGGTTCTGAAAGTTTAACATAACTTCCCTGCTTTTGAAATCTATTCCTCTAGAAATGAACCCGTGATTTATTTGCACTTTTATAGCTTTTTAACCTGCGTTGCTACTTCTGATGATTTGTGAAGCTATACCCATTGATCCCTTTGTACCTTTACCCCATTTAGACTCTTCGGGGGAAAATTCAGTTGGTTGCGCCTCCCGTTAGTGCCTTAAGAGGGCGCTAATGGGGCGCAAAGCAACTAGCGCCCGGGCGCGGCGATGTTTGCGCCGCTCGCGAAATTAACTAGACATTTTGCGGCGGCGCTAAACACTACCGCCACGATCTCCTGCGCCGGCAGATCGTGACGTCAGTCGAGTGCGCAACGCCCCAGTGCGGATATTGAGTGGCGCCCCCTGCCTTACCGCCTGCCGCCAGCAACGACAGGTTGAGGGGAGCGTTTTGCAGTCAGGAAGGGAATGGGGGAGCGCTATTTAAAGGCGAACGCTTCCTGCCTTTTATTGTTGGTGCCATTTTTGTACCACGCATTCTGAGAGAGAGAGAGATACTTTTGGAGAGATTCAACGCTGTGTGAAGGTGTTTTGGGTACTGAGCAGCACATTGCAGGTTCGTTTTGATTTGCCCTTCCTTGTATCGATTTTGAAGAGACTGTGGGGGTTGCAATCTGAGCTCTTTCCCTGGGGCTATCCATTATTCTTTCCAGCAGATTTGATGTACAGGTCTCTCCAGGCCAAGATTCAAGGCTGCAATGAGCAGGATGTGGATGGAGAGCAAGATCAACCCTCCCCTTTAAGAACTGGCCCACGCCATTGTGTGTGTGTTCCATTGCTGACTGACATCACATGAGCTTCGCCAGTGCTCTGAGGTAGCGCCTCGCTCCTCAGCCTTTGCACCTTAAGACAGGTGTGTAGCGCCTGATTTATCACTCCAATCACCTCCAGGGGCGATTAAATTCAGGGTTGCAGTCGGAAGCGATAATTAGCGCCAGGTGCTAATCTTTGCAGCCGGCCGATAATTGCGCCCCAAACGGGGCGATACTGAATTTCCCCCCCTTATTTTACAAGGAGTAGCTGGGCTCCTTATTCGTGCTAACAAAATGCATCACCTCACACTTACCCATATTGAAATTAATTTATCATTTTCATGCCCATTCTGCAAGTTTGTTTATGGTAGGATTAATTAAAAGCTTTTAGTTCGTCATGTACAAACTCTATTTGAATAAATCCTTGTCAGAAATGACTGGGATATAAAATATCTGCAGAATAATAAATTAACAGTTCAGAAACGTCACTCAGTTACATATCGACAAATAATCCAAAAGCCCAAGGTGAGCTGAATGAGGCAGATCTATTCGTGCAATTTGTATTAATTTTAAGGTTTTCAACGTATTAGCAAATCCCTCATGTCACTATAGCAATGGCAGCTCAAGCAGCAGGAGCAGCGGCTTTCCTATGGCGCTGACGTGCTGTACGTCCAGATATGTAATCAGAATATTAATCACAATGCAACCAGACAACCAACAAATATAAAGTGCTGTAGTTCTTTAGTTCACAGTATTAAAAAGAATTGAACAAAAACGGGTATCCGTATTTCCAACTTCAATCACTTCCATTAATAACAGTGGTCTTATTGAACCAGAACACCCTCCATGTAACATGTCAGAAATGCAGCACTTATTCACAAGTGCAGAAAAACACACACACAATGTGTGTCACTGAATTAAATCAAAAAGCAGGAAAAGCTACGATTTAGCACAAATAAATATTCATCATTCTTCCTGGACAAGAGAACCAATCAGACTGACTTGGAATGTTTGCTAATATGTTAACGTAAAGATGTTAATTTACAAATTTCGCTTCCAATGTTTATTCTCTCAAGCATTCTCCACAATATTAATCCCTGCTCTTGTCACGAAAAGTGTTGAATTATTTTAGGTACTTCCCAATTAAATTGCAGGAAACAAACTTCATTGTGCTCTCAATTTTCAATCTCCTAATTCAAACATTTATAGCAAATAGAAATTGTACATTATCAGTTTAATCAAAGTATTTTGTGTGTCTTTCTCAATAAACAAATAATGGTTTCTTCTAAAGTAGCTTCTTGCATTTTTCATACATCAGTACAGAGTTCTTGTTTCTATTAACACTCCACTAAACATTTAAGAGGAAATCTATATTTACATTATTTACATTATTCCTGGGACTTGTTCAGACTATAGAACGACAGACACAATGAAATCATTCACAATAGCAAAATACAGCGGATGCTGGAATCTGAAATATAAACAAAAAATGCTGGAAATACTCAGCAGGTCAGGCAGCATCTGTGGAGAGAGAGAGAGAAACAAAGTTAACGTTTCAGGTCTGTGACCATTCGTCCGAACTGAAAAAAGTTAGAGATGTAACAGAT
Organism: Squalus acanthias; assembly: GCA_030390025.1. Taxonomy (NCBI): domain Eukaryota; kingdom Metazoa; phylum Chordata; class Chondrichthyes; order Squaliformes; family Squalidae; genus Squalus; species Squalus acanthias. The sequence continues at coordinate 248,687 of JASTWF010000081.1, forward strand.
TTTCACCAGGTGCAGAGGGCGGATTTAACCACTCCTGCCCTCCACCATATCACAGCCCATCCCTTGTGTTCCTTCCTCCCCTCCCGCCTTTCCCTGCCTCTGCACCTGGTTAAAATCTGTTACATCTCTAACATTGTCCAGTTCTGACGAAAGGTCACAGACCTGAAACGTTAACTCTGTTTCTCTCTCCACAGATGCTGCCTGACCTGCTGAGTATTTTCAGCATTTTCTGTTTTTATATTATATAAAATAAAATGGTTTGTGTTTTTCTCCTTTTTTGGTTCTCTTTCTAAACGTCTTAATGATATTTTTAAAATGTCAATAAAAAGTAATAAGTAACTCCCCAAATTCTCCCCTGCCCTCCCGCTCCTGAACAGCATGGTTGCATGTTTGTGTGAAGCTACTCACTTCAGTCGATCGTTCAAAATCAAATATTGAGAAATGTCAATTATAAAATGTTTTAAGCATTTCAGAGCCTCCTTAACAGCGTTCGGACTTCAAGACCCACTTGAAACTTGTTTAGACGAAGGTAACATTGATTTATCCTTGTTTCTCCCAAAATCATACCAGAAAATTAGGGTGAGAAAAGTGTTTATAACGTTAATTTTTTGTGAAAAGTTAATTAAAAATCTTTAAATTCTTTCTAGTCTCATTGCAGCTTTGACAGAAGAAGTTGCTCCAAGATCTCTTTCCCTCTTCAATGCTGTCGCTAAACATGCAACAATAAAATAAAGTAAACGCTGACTCCAAACGGAGCTCAAATCAGAAAGTGAATAAAGTGATTAAACTTCCAAAGAAGGCGGTGAGGTTTTCTGTCCTCAGCCTTGGCGATGATCTGGGATCAGTTCTGGAGAATGTGTTTCCTTTATTTCTGCTGCCGTTCCCTCCGTTTCTCAAAGACTCGGAGGTACAAACGGGGGCACAATCTTTTCCCCCTCTCCCAATAACATTATAAAATAACCCGAATAAACTATTTCAAAAAAGGGACAATTTCTGGCAAAATTTAACTGGAACTTACCGCGGGACATGCAACATCATTTTCCCGTATTTTTTGCGGATTTAAGTAATTTTCCGATTTTTAAAAAAAATCACTGATGGCCTAAAACTTGTTTGCTTTCTCATCCTTCCAGCAGCCCTTGTACATGCGCTGCACCTCCACCTGTGTTGTTGTGAGACCCGGCTCAGTCCCCGCGAGTGGAACACATGATCCTGGACCCTCACCCTCTCTCTCTCGCTGTGTGCCCCTCTCCCTGTCCCTCCCTCTGTTTCACTCTCTGTCGCCCTCTATCCCTGTCTCTCTCTCTCAATCTCCCTCTGACCCAGTCTCTCTCTCTCTTTCTGTCTCTCTCTCTCTCTCCCTCTGTCCCTGTCTTTCTCTCTATCTCCCTCGCTGTCTCTCTCTCCCTCTCTCTCCCTCTGTCCCTGTCTCTCTATCTCCCTCTATCCCTGTCTCTCTCTCAATCTCCCTCAGTCCCTGTCTCTCTCTCTCTCTGTCTCTCTCTCTCTCTCCCTCTGTCCCTGTCTTTGAGGATATAACGTACAGGGTGGATAAAGGGGAACCAGTGGATGTAGTGTATTTAGACTTCCAGAAGGCATTCGACATGGTGCCACATAAAAGATTATTACTCAAGATAAAAAATCACTGGATTGTGGGTAATATTCTGGCATGGGTGGAGGATTGGTTATCTAACAGAAAGCAGAGAGTTGGGATAAATGATTCATTCTCGGACTGGCAACCAGTAGCCAGTGGTGTTCCGCAGGGGTCGGTGCTGGGTCCCCAACTCTTTACAATCTATATTAACGATTTGGAGGAGGGGACCGAGTGTAACATATCAAAGTTTGCAGATGATACAAAGATGGGAGGGAAAGTAGAGAGTGAGGAGGACATAAACAACCTACATGGGGATATCGACAGGCTGGGTGAGTGGGCGGAGATTTGGCAGATGCAATACAATATTGGAAAATGTGAGGTTATGCACTTTGGCAGGAAAAATCAGAGAGCAAGTTATTATCTTAATGGCGAGAAACTGGAAAGTACTGCAGTACAAAGGGATCTGGGGGTCTTGGTGCAAGAAAATCAAAAAGTTAGTATGCAGGTGCAGCAGGTGATCAAGAAAGCCAATGGAATGTTGGCTTTTATTGCTAGGGGGATAGAATATAAAAACAGGGAGGTATTGCTGCAGTTGTATAGGGTTTTGGTGAGACCGCACCTGGAGTACTGCATACAGTTTTGGTGTCCATACTTAAGAAAAGACATACTTGCTCTTGAGGCAGTACAAAGAAGGTTCACTCGGTTAATTCCGGGGATGAGGGAGTGGACATACGAGGAGAGGTTGAGTAGATTGGGACTCTACTCATTGGAGTTCAGAAGAAGGAGAGGCGTTCTTATTGAAACATATAAGATTGTGAAGGGGCTTGATCGGGTGGACGCGGTGAGGATGTTCCCAATGATGGGTGAAACTAGAACTAGGGGACATAATCTTAGAAAAAGGGGCTCCTCTTTCAAAACTGAGATGAGGAGAAACTTTTTCACTCAGAGGGTAGTGGGTCTGTGGAATTTGCTACCCCAGGAAGCTGTGGAAGCTACTTCATTAAATAAATTTAAAACAGAAATAGACCGTTTCCTAGAAGTAAAGGGAGTCAGGGGTTACGGGGAGCGGGCTGGAAATTGGACATGAGTTTGAGTTCGGATCGGTCAAGGCCCAGTGGGTGGCGGAGCGGGCCCAGGGGCCGAGTGGCCTGGTCCTGCTCCAACTTCTTGTGTTCTTTAGAGTTGAGGTTGGATCAGATCAGCCATGATCTCATTAAAGGCTGAGCAGGCTCGAGGGGCCGATTGGTCTACTCCTGCTCCTATTTCTTATGTTCTTATGTTCTTATGTCTCTCTATCTCCCTCTATCCCTGTCTCTCTATCCCCCTCTATCACTGTCTCTCTCTCAATCTCCCTCTGTCCCTGTCTCTCTCTCTCTCCTTCTCTGTCTGTCTCTGTCTCTCTCTCTCTCCCTCTGTCCCTGTCTCTCCGTCTATCTCCCTCGCTGTCTCTCTCTCTCTCTCTCCCTCTGTCCCTGTCTCTCTATCTCCCTCTTTCCCTGTTTCTCTCTCAATCTCCCTCTGTCCCGGTTTCTCTCTCAATCTCCCTCTGTCCCTGTCTCTCTCTCGGTCTCTCTCTCTCCTTCTGTCCCTCTCTCTCTCTCGTGACTTCCCTCTGTCATTCTCTCTCTCTCTCTCCCGATTCTCTCTCTCTCCCCAGTCTCTCTTTCCCACCTACACTCTCACCCTCTCCCAGTCTCTCTCTCCCTAGTCTCTCACTCTCCCCAAGTCTCTCCTTCGCTCCCCAGTCTCTCTCACACCCCAAGTCTCTCCCTCTCTTGTCTCTCACTCTCCCCTAATCTCTCTTTCTCTCTCCCAATATCTCTCTTTCTCTCCCCAGTCTCGCTCTGTCTCTCTCCATCTCCAGCCGTCTCTCTGTCTCTCCCCAGATTCTCTCTCTCACAAGACTCTCTCTAACTTCCCCAGTCTCTCTCTCTCTCCCCAGTCTCGCTCTGTCTCTCTCCATCTCCACCCGTCTCCCTGTCTCTCCCCAGATTCTCTCTCTCACAAGACTCTCTCTAACTTCCCCAGTCTCTCTCTCTCTCCTCACTCTCTCTCTCCCCACTCGCTCTCTCCCCCACTCTCTCTCCCCCCTTTCTCTAACCCCCCAGTCTCTCGCCCCGTCTCTGTCTTTCCCCGTCTCTCTCTCGCTCCCCAGTCTCTCTCCCTCTCCCGGTCTCTCTCTCCCAAGTCTCTCTATCTCTCTCTCCCACTCTCTCTCTCCCCAGTCTCTCTCTCATCCCCAGTCTCTCTATCACCCCAGTCTCTCTCGCTCCCCAGTCTTTCTCTCTCCCTATTCTCTCTCTCTTTCTCTCTCTCAGTCTCTCTCTCCCCAACCTCTGTCTCTCCCCCTCTCTCTCCCACTTCCCGTCTCTCTCTCCACAGTCTATCTCTCCCCAGTTTCTCTCTCTCTCCCCAGTCCCTCACCCCCTCCCGGTCTCTCTCACCCCAGTCTCTCTCTCTCTCCCCAGTCCCTCTCCCCCTCCCCTTCTCTCTCACCCCAGTCTCGCTCTCTCTCTCTTCCCTCTCTCTCTCACCCCAATCTCTTTCTCTCCCCCAGTCTCTCTCTTACCCCAGTCTCTCTCGCTTCCCAGTGTCTCTCTCTCCCCAGTCTCTGTTCTCCCCAGCTCTCGGTCTCGCTCCCCAGTCTCTCTCCCTCTCCCCGTCTCTCCCTCCCCACTCTCTTTCTCCCAGTCTCTGTCTCACAACCAGTCTCTCTCGCACCCCAGTCTCTCTCGCTCCCCAGTTCCTCTCTCTCTCAAGTCTCTCTCTCTCTTTCTCTCTCTTCGGCTATCTCTCTCTCCCACTCTCTATCTCTCCCCCACTGTCTCTCCCCGTCTATCTCTCCCCAGTCTCTCTCTCTCTCCCCCTCTCTCTATTCCAGTCTTTCTCTCGCTCCCCAGTCTCTCTCTCTCTTCCAGTCTCTCTCTCGCTCCCCAGTCTCTCTCTCTATTCCAGTATCTCTCTCTCTCCCCCACTCTCTATTCCAGTCTTTCTCTCGCTCCCCAGTCTCTCTCTCTATTCCAGTCTCTCTCTCGCTTCCCAGTCTCCCTCTCTCTTCCAGTCTCTCTCTCGCTCCCCAATCTCTCCCTCTCTTCCAGTCTCTCTCTCGCTCCCCAGACTCTCTCTCTCACGAGTCTCTCTCTCTCTCTATTTCACTCTCCACGTCTCTCTCTCTCACCATTCTCTTTCTCACCCCTCTATCTCTCTCACCCCCAGTCTCCCTCTCTCTCCAGTCTCTCTCTCTCCCCCCCTCTCTCTCCTAGTCTCTTTCTCCCCAGTCTCTCTCTCTCCCCCTCTCTCTCTCCTAGTCTCTCTCTTTCCCAGTCTCTCTCCCTGTTCTCTCTCTCCCCTCTCTCTCTCCTCCATCTCTCTCCCAGTCTCCATCTCTCCCCAGTCTTTCTCTCTCTCCAACTCTCTCTCTCTCCTAGTCTCTATCTCCCCAGTCTCCCTCTATATCTCGTCCGCTCTCTCTTCTAGTCTCTGTCTCGCTCCCCAATCTCTCCACCCGCCTCTCTCTCCCCGTCTCTCTCTCCCGCCAGTCTGTCGCTTTCTGCCCCACTCTCTCTCTCCCTCCAGTATCTCTTTCGCCCAGTCTCTCTCTCTCCCCACTATCTCTCTCTCTCTCTGTCTCCCTCTCCCCAGTCTCTCTCTCATACTTTCTCTCTCTCCCAGTCTCTCTCTCTCGCAATCTCTCTCTGCAGTCTCTCTCCCCAATTTCTCTCTCTCACCTTCGCTCTCGCTCTCGCAGTCTCTCTCCCGAGTCTCTATCTTTCTCCCTCTCTCTCCCAGTCTGTCCCTCCCCAGTCTATCTCTAACACCTTCCTCTCTCTCCCTCAACAATTTCTCTCTCCCAGTCTCTCTCTCCCCAGTCTCTCTTTTTCACAGTCCCTCTCTCCCATTCTATCTCGCCCCGTCTCTCTCTCTCTCAGTCTCTCTCTCACCCTCTCCCTCCCCAGTCTCTCTCTCCCCAGTCTCTCTCTCTCCCCAGTCTCTCTCTCTCTTCCCCCACTCTCTCTCTCCCAGTCTTTATCTCTCTTCCCACTCTTTCTTCCCAGTCTCTCTCTCTCTCTCTGCCCAGTCTCTCTCTCTCCTGTAATCTCTGTCTCTCTCCCCAGTCTCTCTTTCTCTTTCACCCCAGTCTCTCTCTCTCTCCCCAGTCTCTGTCTCCTCTACTCACTGTCTCTCCCCCCAGTCTCACTCCCTGTCTCTCTCTCGTCCAGTCTGCCTCTCTCCCCACTATCTGTCTCTCTCCCCGTCTCTCTCATAATATGATTGAATTTTACATTCAGTTTGAGAGAGAGAAGTGTGGGTCCAAGACTAGTATTTTAAACTTAAATAAGGGCAATTATGAGGTCATGAAAGCAGAGCTAGCTAAAGTGAACTGGCAAAATAGGTTAAGGGATCGGTCAATAGAGTTGCAGTGGCAGACATTTAAGGGGATATTTCAAAATTCACAGAATATATACATTCCAACAAGAAAGAAACATTCCAAGGGGAGGACCCAGCATCCGTGTTTAACTAAAAAAGTTAAAGGTATTACACTTAAAGAAAAACCATATAATTGCGCAAAGATGGGTGGCAGGTCAGAAGATTGAACAGAATATCAAAAACAGCAAAGAATGACTAAAATATTAATAAGAGGAGAAAAATTAGAGTACGAGAGAAAGCTAGCTAGAAATATAAAAACAGATAGTAAGTGTTTCTAAAGATATTTAAAAAGAAAAGATTTAACAAAGTGAGCATTAGTCAGATAAAAAGAGAGTCTGGAGAATTAATAATGGAAAATAAGGATATGGCAGTTGAATTGAACAGGTATATTGCATTGGTCTTCACTATAGAGGATACAAGTAACATTGCAGAAATAGCTGTAAATCAGGAAATGGAAGGAAGGGAGGAACTGAAGAACATTATAATCATCAGGGAAGTGGTACTGAGCAAATTGTTGGAGCTGCGGGCTGACAAGTCCCCGGGTCCTGATGGACTTCATCCTAGGGGCTTAAAAGAAGTGGCTAGTGAGATAGTTGATGCGTTGGTTTTAATTTTCCAAAATTCTCTAGATTTGGTGAAGGTTCCATTAGATTGGAAAATAGCGAATGTAACTCCTTTATTCAAAAAGGGAGAGAGACAGAAAGCAGGAAACTACACGCCAGTTAGCTTAGCATCTGTCCTAGGGAAGATTTTAGAAGCTATTATTAAAGACGTTATAGCAGGGCACTTCGAAAAGTTCAAAATAATCAGACAGAGTCAACATGGTTTTATGAAAGGGAAATCATTTTTAACCAATTTATTGGAGTTCTTTGAGGAAGTAACATGTGCTGTGGATAAAGGGGAACCGGTGGATTTACTGCACTTAGATTTCCAGAAGGCATTTGATAAGGTGCCACATCAAAGGTTATTGCGGAAAGTAAACGCTCATGGTGTAGGGGGTAACATATTGGCATGGATAGAAGATGGGCTAGCTAACAGGAAACAGAGAGTAGTCATAAATGGGTCATTTTCTGATTGGCAAGATGCAACGAGTGATGTGCCACAGGGATCAGTGCTGGGGCCTCAACTTTTTACAATTTATGTAAATGACTTGGATGATGGGACCGAGTATGGGTGCTAAATTTGCTGATGACATAAAGATAGGTAGGAAAGTAAATTGTGAAGAGGACATAAGGAGACTATAAAAGGATATAGATACGTTAAGTGAGCGGGCAAAGATCTGGCAAATGGAGTATAATGTGGGAAAATGTGAAGTTGTCCATTTTGGCAGGAAGAATAAAAAAGAAGCACATTATCTAAATGGTGAGAGATTGCAGAGCTCTGAGATGCAGAGGGATCTGGGTGTCCTCGTGCATGAATCGTAAAAGGTTACTATGCAGGTACAGCAAGTAATTAGGAAAGCTAATAGAATGTTATCGTTTATTGCGAGGGGAATTGAATACAAAAGTAGGGAGGTTATGCTTCAGTTATACAGGGCATTGGTGAGACCACATCTGGAGTACTGTGTACAGTATTGGTCTCCTTATTTAAGGAAGGATGTAAATGCGTTGGAAGCAGTTCAGAGAAGGTTTACTAGACTAATACCTGGAATGGGCGGGTTGTCTTATGAGGAAAGGTTGGACAGGCTAGGCTTGTATCCGCTGGAGTTTAGAAGAGTAAGAGGTGACTTGATTGAAACATATAAGATCCTGAGGGGTCTGGACAGGGTGGATGTGGAGAGGATGTTTCCTCTTGTGGGAGATTCTCGAACGAGGGGTCACTGTTTAAAAATAAGGGGTCGCCCATTTAAGAAAGAGATGAGGCGAATTTTTTTCTCACAGAGGGTCGTGAGTCTTTGGAACTCTCTTCCTCAGAGGACGGTGGAAGTCTTTGAATATTTTTAAGGCAGAGGTAGATAGATTCTGGATAAGCAAGGGGGTGAAAGGTTATCGAGGGTAGGCAGGAATGTGGAGTAATCGGATCAGCCATGATCTTATTGAATGGCGGCCCAGGCTCGAAGTGCCGAGTGACCTAATCTTGCTCCTAATTCGTATGTTCGTATGTATCATTAAACGGTGTGATTATTAGTACAACAAGATTCATACATTCTGCGACATTGAATATTCAGCCTTAGCAGCAATGTTCTGGTTATTATTTGGATCAATTGATTCATTCATTAATAACGCAGAAATCCAATCAACAATTTACCGAAGTGACGCTTTCCATTCAATGCAGCTAAATTGAGTGAATCCGTTCTGTAGTGAACTCCCGGGAACTAAAGTCTGGCTGTGATATTCCGTTACACAGGTTTAGCGGCATTCTGTGGCTCTCCTCTGTTTCATGACTTGAACCTTTAAGCCGTTGGTTTTAAACCGGTTGTGCCTCCATTGAAAGAATATTCGAGTGATGTCACTCCAAAGTATTGCTGCCCTAATATCACAATCGGTAATTTCCAGTGACACATCCTTCAAATGACCAGAAGGACACAAAGTCTAAAATTACTTGGTGCTATTCAGGGGCTAATGCTGCATAGCTTCCCATGATACCCCGTTGTCCCTGTTTAAGGCAGGCGGTAACACGTTCATGTTAGACATGTTACCGTGTACATTGTCCAGTTCTAAAGAGGACAAGAGGAGTTAACACAACAATGAAATAATACAGAACGGGAATTCCGACGAACTTTTGAAACTATTATCTCATGGCACAATTTTAACCGACGCCCTTAACAAATAAACTTAAACACATTAACTGGATGTCCAGCAGAAAGGGCGAAGTGTCGCCGTGTCATCAAAGCTTAATTTGCGATCTCCGGTTATTGGTGTGTTCGGGCCAAGAAGCTTCATGTTGTTTGACGGTATTACGCGCCATCTAGTGACTAATTGCTGCTATTGCAGTCATATAGGAGTGTAGGGACAGGAGCAGATCATTCAGATCCCAGAGCCTGTTCCTCCATTCAATGAGATCATGACTGATCTCTAGCTCAACTCCATTTGGTGGATGGTCCTTGGAACCCTTACTTAACAAAAATCTATCAGAAGGACATAAGAACTTCAGAAATAGGGGCAGGAGTAGCCCATACGGCCCTTCGTACATGCTCAGCCATTCAATAAGATCGTGGTTGATCTTCGACCTCAACTCCACTTGCCCGCCCGATTCCCATATCCCTTGATTCCCCTAGAGTCCAAAAATCTATCTATCTCAGCCTTCAATATACTCAACGATTCAGCATCCACGGCCCTTTGGGGTAGAAAATTCCAAAGATTCACAACCCTCTGAGTGAAGAAATTCCTCCTCATCTCAGCCTTAAGTCGCCGTCCTCTTATCCTGAGACTATGCCCCCTAGTTCTAGACACTCCAGCCAGGGGAAACAATCTCTCAGCATCTACCCTGTCAATCCCCTTCAGAATCTTGTATGTTTCAATGAGATCACCTCTCATTCTTCTAAACTCCAGAGAGGAGCGGCCCATTCTACACAATCTCTCATCATAAGACAACTCTCTCATCCCAGGGAGCAATCTAGTGAACCTTCGTTGCACCCCTCAACCAACATCACTAATACAGATTATTTGGTCATTATCACATTACTATTTGTGGGAGTTTGCTGTGCGCAATATTTCTGCCGCATTTGCTACAGTACAACAGTGAAAGCCAATCGAACGTATTTGGCTGTAAAGCGCTTTGGGACGTCCTGTGGCCCTGAAATATGCTATATAATTGCAAATCTTTATTTTTCTTTCTTTACCTCAGATAAGGAGACCAAAGCTGTGCACAGCCCCCAGGTGTGGTCACACCAAAGTCCTGTACAATTGCAGCAAGTCTTCCTTAGTCTTGTACGCCAACCCATTGCAATAAAGGCCATCATGCCATTTGCCTTCCTAATATCATTTTATTACAACAACCAACTTTTATACAGCGCCTTTAACCTAGTAAAACGTCCCAAGGCGCTTCACAGGAGTGTTATAAACAACATCTGACACTGAGCCACAGAAGGTGATTTTGGGAAACGATGCACCGCAGATACTGGCGAAAGTTTAATTCCACAGCTCACCGAAATTGGAATTTACTCGGAGCTTCTCCCGCTTTGCAGGGTATCTTCATGGAACCTCTGAAGTTACGGCGATGGAGCCAGATGGTGCTCCAAAGAAATTCCCGGCGTAAAGCGTCTTCAGCATTTTGGAGGAAATTTACCTGTGAGCTATATTGGCGGAGACACTGCCCTGTTAAACATAAATAGGTTAACATGTTATCTAAAATTGGAATTTCAAGCACACTGAGAAAGCAGCGGGAAGTTATTATCCCGCAGAATAAGTCAAGGCCCAGGAAACAAAACAACCGTGTAAAAATAAATCTAATAGCCTGACGGGAATGTAATTCAAGTCCAGGAGGAGTGGTATGGAATCCACTAAAACATGCCTCTGATTGATGCTATCATCTGAAGACATTAACCTGTGCCCGGGTTCACCAATCTCCTGCTTCTCATTCACTTGATCTGAACTATCGCCCAGGCAATTCCCACCCATTAGTACCTGCGCTAGTTTGGACCGGCTGAAAGCACCTGTTTGAAATGGCGGAGTTAATGCAAGAATAAAATACCACAGAAAGGGAATTCAGGAGAAGTTCTTCAGCTATTATACCACAACACAATTATAACCCATGCCCTTAAAATAAAACTAAAGCAAATTAACTGAATGTCCAGCAGAAATGGTGACGTGTCCTAGTGTCACCAGATCTCAATTTACAATCTCTGGTTATTGATGTGTTGATGCCAAGGAGCTTCAGATTGTGTGACGGCATTGCGCGCCATCTACTGACTAATTGCTGCTATTGCAGTAATATAGGAGTGTTGGAACATGTGTCGGTCATTCAGATCACAGAGCCTGTTCCCCCATTCAGTGAGATCATGACTGATATCTATCTCAACTCCATTTACCCGCCTTAACTGCACGTCCTTTGATAACCTTACTAAAGAAAAATCTATCATAAGTACATTAGAACTTAAGAATTAGGAGCAGGAGTAGGTCATGCTGCCCCTCGAGCCTGCTCCGCCATTCAACATGATCATGGCTGATCTTCGACCTCAACTCCACTTTCTCGCCCTATCCCCATATTCCTTGATTATCCCAGAGTCCAATAATTTTTCTATCTCAGCCTTGAATATATTCAGCGATTCAGCATCCACAGCCCTATGGGGTAGATAATTCCAAAGACTCACAACCCTCTTAGTGAAGAAATTCCTCCTCATCTCAGTCTTAAATGGCCTACCCCTTATCCTGAGACTATGCCCCCTAGTTCTAGACACTCCAGCCAGAGGAAACGACACCTCAGCATCTACCCTGTCAATACCCTTCAGAATCTTGCATGTTTCAATGAGATCACCTCTCATTCTTCTAAACTCCAGAGAGTATCGGCCCATTCTACACAATCTCTCATCATAGGACAGCCTTCTCATCCCAGGAATCAATATAGTGAACCTTCGTTTCACCCCTCAAACAACATCACCAAAACAGATTATTTGGTCATTTGTGGGAGTTTGCTGTGCGCAATTTGGCTGCCGCACTTCCTACAGTACAACAGTGACATCAAAAGCATTTGTCTCTAAAGCGCTTTGGGACGTTCTGAGTTCGTGAGAGGCGCTAAATAAATGCAAGTCTTCCTTTTTTTTCCTCAGATAAGGAGACCAAAGCTGTGCACAGTACTCCAGGTGTGGTCTCACCAAGGCCCTGTACAACTGTAGTAAGACTTCCTTACACTTGTACTCCAACCTCCTTGCAATAAAAGCCAACATGCCATTTGCCTTCCTAATTGCTTGCTGTACCTGAGGACACCGAAATCTCTCTCAACACAAACATTTAATAATTTCTCACTATTTAAAAAATATTCTGTTTTTCTATTATTTCTACCAAAGTGAATAACCTCACGTATCACCATATTATACTCCACCTGCCACATTATTGCCAGCTCACTCATCCTGTCTACATCCCGTTGCAGACTCTTTGTGTCCTCCTCACAGCTTACTTCCCACTTAGATTTGTTTCGTCAACAAGCTTGGATATATTACACTCGGTTCCTTCATCTAAGTTATTAATATAGATTGTTAATCGCTAAGGTCCAAGCACTGATACTTGCGGCACCCCACCAGTTGCAGCCTGCCAACATGAAAATGACCCGTTTGGCGCCCTCTTTCGGATGAGACTTTAAACCAAAGCCACATCTGCTCTCTCAGGTGCACTTAAAATTTCCCATAGCACTATTTCGAAGAAGAGCAGGGGATTTATCCTCGGTGTCCTGACCAATATTTATCACTCAATCAACATCAGTAAAACAGATTATCAGGTCATTATCACATTACTGTTTGTGGGATCTTGCTGTGCGCAAATTGGTTGCCGTGTTTCCTACATTACAACAGTGACTAAACTTCAAAAAGTACTTCATTAGCTGTAAAGCGCTTTGAGTCATCCGGTGGTCGTGAAAGGCGCTATATAAATGGAAGTCTTTCTTTCTTACTTTCTGTTTTCTGTCCGTTAGCTAATCCTCTATCCGGGCTAGTATATTCCCCCCACCACCATGAGCCCTTTTCTTTCTCAGCAACCTTTTATGTGACACCTTATCGATCTCAGTCTTGCACATTTCAATTTTCCCAGCGTCACTAACTTTTAAGGAGAGTTCCAGATTTTCACTACATTTTGTGTGAAAAACTGTTTCCTAATTTCAGTCCAGAATGAACTAACTCTCATTTTCTGATGCTGTCGCCTTGTTTTGAATACCCCGCCCGAGGAAACAGTTTCTCCATGTCTATGTTATCGAATCCTTTATCATTTTAAACACTGCGATCAGATCACTACTCATCCTTCTAAACTCAAGGGAATACAACCCAAGTTTGTGGAACTTGCCCTCGTAATTCCTCCCCTAAAGGCCTGGTATTATTCTGTTAATTCTGCACGGTAACCCCTCCAAGGTCAATATATCCTTCCTGAGGTGCGGTGCCCAGAACTGACCGCAGTGCTCCAGATTGTGTCTGAGCAAGGCTCTATACAACTGAAACATATCATCCTCCCCATTGTATTTCAGCTCCCCTGAGAAAAAGGCCAGCATTTTTTTGGATATTGATTATTTTTTGTACCTGTCCACTAATTGTTGATTTATTGATTTTTGTCCATGGACACCTTAATCTCTTTGCTGCTCTGCAGTTCCTAATTTCTCGCTGTTGAGAAAATGTTCTTATTTGCCTTTCTCCAATCCACAGTGCATACTCTCACACTTCCTCATGTTGAACTCCATCTGCCACAGTTTTGCCCACTCACTCAGTCTGTCGCTGTTCCTTTTCAACCTCCAGCTCCCCTCTGCACCACTTTCTGTGCCTGCTAACGAGGGAATGAAATAGTTAATAAAATAATGATGCTGCAACATCATTGTTTATCCCGCGCCTGGCCACATGATGGCGCGCCAGAGCTTTGCAGCGACCTCGCTGTGTCGCTCACCCTGCCGCGTGCGCACCTTCCTCTTTCAATAACACACAGAGATCTTACCTCGGCCTTTCCATCTTGTTCTATATTTGGGTGATTTCGGGTCTTCTCACAGGTCCTATCTCTGCCTCTCTCCCGCTGCCTGTCGTTCCCTCTCTCACTTTGATTCCAATTTTCCCTTTTTTGTCCTCCTTTAATTCATGGGGTCCAGGAAACGATTGGTCAGTATGTTTAATAAATGACATTGAAACTTTATATCACATATTGTTACTCTTTGCTTCCACGATAATGATCCCACTTCCCTTGAGCGCAACTGCCTGAGCCTGCTGACAGCACAAGGCACTGGATTCTTTACAGACTCCCAGGAAAGGCCCAAGGATAGTTCTGTCAATGCAGCTTTAAGGGCTGACATGAAGTCGCTTTGCTCCACTGACAAGCAACACTCACCATAATTCAAGAAAAATCCAACATCAAAATATATTACAGAATTCTCCAGCTTCCAGCTTCCCGACTGACTTTTAATCCAAGGAATCTTTCTCACCAGACCGTCGAACAAGCTTCTCCAGTGCAGTCAGTGTGTGAGTGCAGGGGCGAGCATGTAGTGCGTTCGAGATAATGTTGCTCGTGTTTGTATCCCTTTCCTGATTACTTCTCTTGACTGAACAGTCATGTCCCCATGGAGATAAGACAGCTCGTTCGCGCGCTACTCCTGTTTCTTCATGCAAGACCACACAAATAAACGGCGATCAGAGGCCTTTCGGCCTTCGCAGGTCATCGCTTTCGTTCTCACGTCATCCAGCACAGTAATTGCCAATATGTCAAATGACTTCAGCATCTTTCAATCTTTCACAGACTATTACACATTAACTCAACGAGGTAGATTGTAGTTTGTACTTTGGATGGGAGAGGGCTGAACCAGCAAACTACAGGCCAGTCAGACTAACAGCGGTGGTGGGGAAGTTATTGGTAACCATTATCAGGGACAAAATAAACTGTCATTTGGAACGTCTTGGGTTAATCAAGGAGAGCCAGCATGGATTTGTTAAAGCTAAATCGTGTCTGACAAACTTGATTGAATTCTTTGATGAGTTAACAGCGAAGGTTGATCAAAGCAATGCAGTACATAGAAACATAGAAACATAGAAAATAGGTACAGGAGTAGACCATTCGGTCCTTCGAGCCTGCACCGCCATTCAATGCGTTCATGGCTGAATATGCTACCTCAGTACCCCATTCCTGCTTTCTCGCCATACCCCTTGATCCCCTTAGTTGTGAGTGTTATATCTAACTCCCTTTTGAATATATTTAGCGAACTGGCCTCAACAACCTTCTGTGGAAGAGAATTCCATAGATTCACCACTCTCTGGGTGAAGAAGTTCCTCCTCAGCTCAGTCCTAAATGGCTTCCCCTTAATCCTTAGACTGTGACCCCTGGTTCTAGTTTTCCCTACCATTGGGAACATTCTGCCCGCATCTAATTTGTCTAAACCAGTCAGGATTTTAAATGTCTCTATAAGATCCCCCCTCATTCTTCTGAACTCCAGAGGATACAAGTTCAGTTGACCCAATCTTTCTTGATATGTCAGTCCGGCCATCCCAGGAATCAATCTAGTGAACCTTCGCTGCACTCCCTCAATAGCAAGAATGTCCTTCCTTAAGTTAGGAGACCAAAACTGCGCACAATACTCCAGGTGTGGCCTCACCAAGGCCCTGTACAACTGTAGCATCACCTCCCTACTCCTGTACTCAAATCCCCTTACTATGAAGGCCATCATTCCGTTTGCTTTCTTGACTGCCTGCTGCACTTGCATTCCCACCTTCAGTGACTGATGTACCATGACGCCCAGGTCTCGTTGCACGTCCCCTTTCCCTAATCTGCCACCATTCAGGTAATAGTCCGCCTCTCTATTTTTACCACCAAAGTGGATAACCTCACATTTATCCACATTGTACTTCATCTGCCATACATTTTGCCCATTCACCCAACCTGTCCAAGTCACTCTGTAGCCTCCTAGCATCCTCCTCATTGTTCACACTGCCTCCCAATTTAGTGTCATCCGCAAATTTGGAGATATTACATTTAATCCCTTCGTAGATGTTGTATATAAGGATTTTCGGAAGGCATTCGACCAAGTAGCACACAGGAGGCGTATTACGCAGATGGAAGCCCATGGAATTAAGGGGAAAGTGGCGGTATGGTTACAAAAGTGGCTCAGTGACAGGAAGCAAAGGGCGGGGTGGATGGATGATTTTCAGACTGGGAGGAGGTTTGCAATGTTGTTCCCCAAGGGTCAGGTTCAGGTCCATTAGTATTTGCATTGTTTAAAAAGACTTAAGCTTGTGTGTAGGAAGCAGCATTATAAAGTTTATAGATGATATGAAACTTGGCAAAATACAAGATCTTGATGAGAATAGTTATAGACATTAAAATGGTGACATGGGCAGAAGCACGGCACATGGAGTCCAATGTGTAGAAGTGTGAAGTGATGCACTTGTGGAGGATTATTAAGGAAAGACAGTATACTATAAATAGCCCAAATTTGAAAAGTATAGATGAGCAGAGAGACCTTCGTTTCCATATGCACAAATCCTTAAAGGGCTTTTTGATAAGGCCGTTAAAAAGCATATGCGTTACTTGGGTTATAAATAGAGGAGTAGAATATAAAAGCAAGGAGATCATACTCGAAATTTATAAATCACTGGCTAGGCCTCAGCTCGAGTATTTTGGACAATTCTGTGCAGCACACTTCAGGAAATATGTAAAGGCCTAAGAAAGGGTGCAGAGCGGGTTTAGCATGATCTTACCATGGGGCAATTCAGTTGTGGGAAGAGGTTGGAAACGTTAGGATTTTTCCACTTGGAACAGTGAAGGTTAAGTGGTGATCTAATGGTGGGTTTCAAGATGATGAGAGGTTTTGATGGAGTAAATAGCGAAAAAAAATTCCCTCTGGCGAATGGGTCAATATCTGGAGATCATAGTTTCCAAATCATTGGAGAAAGGTCTAGAGGGGAGTAGAGGAGAACCTTGTTCACTCACAGAGTTGTCAGGATCTGGAAGGCTCTACCTGAAAAGGTGGTGGAAGCTGATTCAATTAACAATTTTAAAAAGCAGTTGGGCGGGTTCTTGAGGATGAGAATCCGAGAGGATCACGGACAAAAAGCGGGAATGCGGGACTCAGACTGACTGCGCTTTCAAAGAGCCAACACAGGCACGGCGGGCCGAATGGCCTCCTCCTGTGCTGTAAGTTTCTATAATTGTAAGATTCTACCTCCTGGATGTAAAACATCCACTGGGTCTTGCGCCGAATGGAAAATCAGGCTGGGAAGTTCGATCATGCATTACTGTTCCGACTTTTAATTAATTGAATTAAGATTACGAAAATCAGGCTTTGCATCCGACGGAAAACGTGATCAAGATATTTCCAGAGGCCTCACAATTCCACACAGGGATAATTGCATGTCAAGGCTGCAACTGTCCGTGTGAATTTCCTCAGCCAGTTAACACAGATTACCCAATTACGAATTTATTCGATATACTGAAATTATTGGCACGGATTATCCAGTGCATATGCGGTCGTAAATCCAAGCATGGAAAAAGGAGCTGAATTCCAGATTTGAGGTGAGAGTGACTGCCCTTGACATCAAGGCAGCATTTGACCGAGTCTGGAATCAAGGAGCACTAGAAAAACTCAAGTCAATGGGAATCAGGGGGAAAACGCTCCACTAACTGGAGTCATACCTAGCACAAAGGAAGATGGTTGTGGTGATTGAAGGTCAATCATCACAGCCCCAGGACATCGCTGCAGGAGATCCTCAGGGCAGTGTTCTAGGCCCAACCATTTCAGCTGCTTCATCAATGATCTTCCCTCCAACAAAAGGTCAGAAATTGGGATGTCGTCTGATGACTGCACAGAGTTCAGCGCCATCACAACTCCTCAGATAATGAAGCAGTCCATGCCCGCATGCAACAAGACCTGGACGACATTCAGGCTTGGGCTGATAAGTGGCAGGGAACATTCACGCCACAGAAGTGCCAAGCAATGACTATCTCCAACAAGCAAGAGTCTAACCACCGCCCCTTGACATTCAACGGCATTACCATCGCCGAATCCCCCACCATCAACATCATTGACCAGAAACTTAATTGGACCAGCCACATAAATACTGTGGCAACAAGAGCAGGTCAGAGGCTGGGAATTCTGCGGCGAGTGACTCACCTCCTGACACCCCAAAGCCTTTCCACCATTTTCAAGGCACAAGTAAGGAGTGCGTCGTAATACTCTCCACTTGCCTGGATGAGTGCAGCTGCAACAACACTCAAGAAGCTCGACACCATCCAGGACAAAGCAGCCCGTTTCATTGACACCCCATCCACCACCTTAAACATTCACTCCCTCCACCACTGACGCACCGTGGCTGCAGTGTGTACCATCTACAAGATGCAGTGCAGCAACTCGCCAAGGCTTCTTCGGTAGCACCTCCCAAACCCGCGCCCTCTTCCACCTAGAAGGACAAGGGCAGCAGGCACATGGGAACACCACCACCTCCAGGTTCCCCTCCAAGTCACACACCTTCCTGACTTAGAAGTATATCGCCGATGCTTCATCGTCACTGGGTCAAAATCCTGGAACTCCCTACCAAATATTAAAGTAAAAGTTTTCAACTGATTTAAACATTAAAAATCCTTTAAAATTAGTTCAGGTTATTTTTGGTCCTTTTAAAGATGCGAAAATTTATTTTTCAAAAAATTAAATTTTTGTATTAAATGTTTAATTAAATTGCATTTTAAATAATTTTTAACATGTGATAATTGATTTTCATTTCGGTTGAGTGCAAATGTATTTTTTACGTGGTTCATAATATGCTCAGTAGGATTCCATACGTAAATGGAGTCTTCATGAGCATAATGGGAATCCCCCTTTTTGATACCATGGGTTGGCCCACGGAATCGCAGGGACGGTTGTGAAGCGCATGCGCCCCTGGGATCCGTGGGCCTTTCGGCAGGCGAAGGACTGCAGGCCCAGGAGCGCGACTCTTGGTAGGTCCAGCGCCATCAGTTAAGTACGGATTTTAATTGCGGTTCGGAGGCCTTCGCCCGCGGGAAGGCTCCGAAAGTAAATTCAGGTCCATTGTTTGAGATAATTGCGGAGGAATAATTTGTTTTGATTGGGTAATGTCTCGTTTGACATATTGGGGGAGAGGTACATCATTCACACGTGTTCAGCCTTCGTCCACCATGATTGTGATCCGTAATCGATTATTTGGTCTGACACTATGTTGGAGGGAGCCATTTCAGACGAATGTTGCTAAGCGTCGATATGCAATCGTTGCGCGCCGTAATTGCAAGAGCAAAGTGCATGTTTTAGATTTACTTTGCATGAACTTACATTCATGATCTTCAAGGTAGGCCCTTACTTTCCTTGAAGTCATTTGATGAGCTCAGCTTGTTCCGTAACATTTAATGCTTTACATGGCTGAATGAGATGCTTGTTAACCTTCTTCTCGCTGGGCATTAGGGCTGAACTTTCAATTTATCTCATCCCCTTTAAATTTCTATGCATGTAGATCTTTTCTGAAGGGCCCTGAGCAAAAGTGTGTCTAAAACTACATGGATCTGAGAAATTAATTCTAAATCCTCAGCATGCCCTCTGTATACATGAAATGCTCTTGCGATGTGTCCGAACATGTTATTTCCTTTTTTACCCACACAATCTCAAAAATAACAGTGACTTTTCTGTCCTTACTCCTGAGTCCTTGCTTCGAGTTGCAATTTTCAGTCTCTTCATTGTGCTTTCGTCCATAATTTTGTTAAGCCAATATGGATTACTTCACATTTGCTACAGTTAAATATACCACAGTCTCAGAGGTAATGATGAATTTCACCAGGGCAATGGTTACTGCACGGTTACAACGTCGTGTGCAGTTTTAGCCGCTCATCTATAGAAAGGACATAATAGTCATAGAGCGTGGGCAATGTAGATTCACCAGGGCAATGCCAGGAATGGAAACTAATTCACTGAAAGAGATGGGATTGTTGGAGTGGAGCAGAGAAGACTAAGAGGAGATTTATAATGGTTTTCAGAAACATGAAGGGTTTTGTTAGGATGAAGAGGGAATTATATTCCCCATGGTTCGGGAGTCAATGGTGAGGGATCATCAATTTAAGATAGTTATTAAGTGAGTCGGGAGAGAGGTTCGGAGAAATTGCTTTACATAACAACAAAAGAAGTAGGAGCTGGAGTAGGCCATTTGTCCCCTCGAGCCTGCTCCACCATTTAATGTGATCATGGCTGATCTGATCTTTGCTTAGCTCCATTTCCCTGCCCGTTCCCCATAACCCTTCACTCCCTTATTGTTCAAAAATCTGTCTATCTCCACCTTAAATATATTTAATGACCCAGCCTCCCACAGCTCTCTAGGGCAGAGAATTCCACAGATTTATGACCCTCTGAGAGAAGAAATTCCTCCTCATCTCAGTTTTAAATGGGCGACACCTTATTCTGAAACTATGCCTCCTAGTTCTAGATTCCCCCATGAGGGGAAACATCTTCTCTGCAACTACCTTGTCGAGCCCTCTCAGTATCTTATATGTTTCAATAAGATCACCTCTCATTCTTCTAAACTACAATGAGTATCGGCCCAACCTGCTCAAACTTTCTTCTGAAGACAAGCCCTTCATCTCAGGAATCAACCTCGTATACCTTCTCTGAACTGCCTCCAATGCAAATATATCCCTCCTTAAATAAGGATAATAAAACTGTACGCAGTACTCCAGTTGTGGTCTCACCAATGCCCTGTACAGTTGTAACATGATTTCCCTGCTTTTATACACCAACCCCCTTGCAATAACATTATTGGAGCAAGCTTTTACACGGGACATTGTTGAGGCAGAGTCCATTACATCTTTTAGGGGAATACTTGATTACTATTAGAAGTGGAAGGAACGTGCTATGGGGGAGAGCGGGATTGGTTTCGGATTAATACACGGTTTTTTTGAAGAGTTCGGGAGAGTGGGATTTGTTTTCAATTGATGCAGGGCAATGGGGAGCGAACGGGATAGATGCATCAGTTTGGGATTGATACAGGGCTGTGGAAGAAAGCGGGGCGGTGGGTTTAGTATTCGATGGATACAGAGTAATGGGAGAAAGCGCGGTACTGTGGTTAGTTTTGAATTGATACAGGACCATGTGAAGAAAACTGGGACGTGGGATTAGTTTGACCTTGATACAGGACTATGGGGAGAGAGCGGCAGAATTTGTTTGCATTGGATTGTTGTAAGGCTATGTGGAGAGAGTGTGACAGAGGGATTATTATCGGATTGATAAAGGGCTCTGTAAAGCGGGCAGAGCAGCCTGATTAGTGTTAGATTGATGAAGATCTAAGGGCCGATGGCTGAGCAGTGGGATTCCTTTACAGCTAATACGGGGTAATGGGTCGAGAGTGAGGAAGAGGGATTTGTTTGGAATGGTACAGGATTTTGGGGAGACAACAGTGCAGTGGGATTAGTTTAGGCTTGATTCAGGGCTATGGAGAGAGAATGGAGCAATGGGAATAATTTGTGATGATGTAGCAACACGGGGCAATGCGATTAGTTTGTGATGATGTAAGTTAATGGGGCGAGGGTTTGGCAGAGGCATTACTATATGAGTAATACCGGACTATGGGGAGAGAAAGGGGTAATGAGATTAGCTTGTGGTGATACAGTAATATGGGAAGAAAATGGGGCAGTGGAATTAGTTTAGAATTAATACCGGGTAATGTGGAGAGAATGGGGCAGTGGGATTAGTTTGTGATGATACAGTACTATGTGGAGAGAACCAGACAGTAGTATTCGATTGTGATTGATACATGGCAATAGGGAGCGAGCTTGGCAGTGTGATTATTTTAGGATTGGCACAGGGACATTTGGAGAGAGTGGGGCCGTGGGATTGGTGCGAAATTGATATATAGCAAATGGGAAGACAGACGGTAACTTTGATTAGTTTTGGATTCATAACGGCTACGGAGAGCGAGCGGGCAGTGCGATTATTTTGAAATTGTTACAGGGCTAAGGGGAGAGCAGGCTAGCAGATTCGCTTTGGAATGCAACTGGGCTCTGGGGAGAGATGGGTACAATGGAGTTTGTTATCGTTGGATACAGGTATCTGGGCAGAGGGCGTGGTTGTGCAATTAGTTTGGCACTAACTTAAAGATAGGCATACAATATAAAGCATCGAGAGAGTGGAAGAGCGCACCGAGTGTATAAGTGTTGAAAAGGGCGGTCTGTGATTCTGTGATTCTTTGTGAGGAGCGGGATAACAATCGCAGTAACGTCACAGCACAAGGAGGGGCGGCGTGTTAAATTACAGGTGAATATGTAATTTAATCTACCCGTAACTTAACTTAGATCAATAAGTTGTTAAAATAAACTAATAATGTAAGAAAAGTTGATTAAATACATACAACTTAATTAATTAAATATGTAAAACAAGCTTATATAGGGATGGCATTGCAGGAGGTCTGCCTCAACTGCAGCATGTGGGATTTTGTGGAGAACATCGCAATCCCGGATAACTAAGCCTGCAGTAAGTGTCTGCATCTCAAGAACTTCGGCTCAGAGTTGTTGAGCTGGAGTCCGAGGCGCAGACATTGTGAAGCATCAGGGAGGGGGAGATTTATCTGGACACTTTCAACTAGAAGGCAGTCACACCCCGGGCGTTCGGTAGTGGTACAGGTCTGGTTAGTGGTCAGGGAAAAGAGGGTGTGATTTCGAGTCACGCAGGAAAGGGGACCCTAGGTGCAATGCTGGAGGAGCCTCGGCCTTTGCCCTTATCCAAAAGGTACGAGCTTTTATCTGCCTGTGTGGATGAGGGCAAAGTCTGCAGGGTGAATGATCAAACTGATCACTGCACCTTGGTACAGGAGGCCATTAACTTTGAGGTTGGGGGTGGTGAAAAGGAATGTGGTAGTGGTAGGGATTGTATCGGAACGGGAATGAATACTGTCCTCTGCAGCCATGACCAGGAGTTTCGAAGGTTGTGTCGCCTGGTCGGCGCCAGGGTTAAGGATATCACCTCGCAGCTGGAGAAGAACTTGGAGTGAAAGGGAAATCGTGTTTGACACATTTATTAGAGCTCTTTAGCGATGTAACTAGAAGGGTAGATAATACAGAACCAGTGGATGCAGTATATTTGATTTTCAAAAGGCATTCGATAAGGTGCCACATAAAAGGATGTTACGCAAGATAAAGGCAAATGGAGTTGGGGGTAATATATTAGCATGGATAGAGGATTGGTTAACGGACAGAAAACAGAGAGTAGAGTTTTTGTCTCCTTACCTAAGGAAAGATATACTTGCCATAGAGGGAGTGCAACGAAGGTATACCAAACTGATTCCTTGGATGGGGGGATTGTCGTATGAGGAGAGATTGAGTAGACTAGGCCTATATTCTCTGGAGTTTAGAAGAATGAGAGGTGATCTCATTGAAATATATAAAATTCTTACAGGGCTTGACAGGGTAGATGCAGGGAGGTTGATTTCCCTGGCTGGGGAGTCTAGAACCAGGGGTCACTGTCTCAGAATAAGCGGTTGGCTTTTTCGGACTGAGATGAGGTGAAATGTCTTCACTCAGAGGGCGGTAACTCTTAGGAATGCTCGACCCAGAGGGCTGTGGAGGCTCAGTCTTTGAGTATATTCAAGACAAAGATCGATAGATTTTTGTATATTACGGAAATCAAGGGATATTTCGATAATGCAGGAGAGTGGAGATGAGGTACAAGATCAGCCATTATCTTATTGAATGGCGGAGCAGGCTCGAGGGGCCGAATGACCTACTCATGCTCCTTATGTTCTTAAAAACGGTCATTTTCAGCATTGGCAAGCTGTAATTGTTGGGTGCCGCAAGGATCAGTGCTTGGGCCCGAGCTACATACAATCTATATCAGTGACTTAGATGATGGGACCGAGTGCAATGTATCCAAGTTTTGGGACGATATCAAGCTATGTGGAAAAATAAGATGTGAGGAGGACACAAAGAGCCAGCAAAGTGGTGTAGACAGGTAATGTGAGTGGGCAATAAGTTGGCAGATGGAGTATAATGTGGGGAAATGTGAGGTTATTCATTTTGCTAGGAAGAATTGACAAACAGAATATTTTTTAAATGGAGAGGAAATATTAAATGTTGTTGTTCAGAGAGATTTGGGTGTCCTAGTACAAGAAACACAGAGAGTTAGCAGGCAGGTACAGCAAACAATTAGGAAGGTAAATGGCATGTTGGTCATTATTCCAAGGGGTTGGAATACAAGAGTAAGGAAGTCTTACTACAATTTAACAGGGCTATGGGGAGAGAGTGGGCCAGCGGAATTAGTTTGGGAATGTTTCAGGGATATGAGAGAAGCGCTGGGCAGTGGGATCTGTTAGGGATTGATAGAGGGCAATGGAGAGAGAATGGATTTGTTTTGGATCCATATCGGGCCATGGGGAGATGTCGGGTGGTGGGATAAGATTGGGATTGAGGCGGAACTATGGGGACAGTGCGTGACTGATTTGCAATTGATAGCAATTCATTCCAGAGAGCATGGCAATGTGTTTAGCTTTAGATTGATACACCCCTATGGGAAGAAAGCAGGGCAGTGAGATTACATAGAACATAGAAACATAGAACAGTACAGCACAGTACAGGCCCTTCGGCCCTCGATGTTGTGCCGAGCATTGTCCGAGACCAAGATCAAACTATCACACTCCCTATCACTCTGGTGTGATCCATGTGCTTATCCAATAACCGCTTGAAAGTTCCTAAAGTGTCCGACTCCACTATCACAGCAGGCAGTCCATTCCACACCCCAATCACTCTCTGAGTAAAGAATCTACCTCGGACATCCCTTCTATATCTCCCCCCATGCACCTTATAGTTATGCCCCCTTGTAACAGCTGCCTCTACCCGAGGAAATAGTCTCTGAACATCCACTCTATCTATCCCCCTCATCATCTTATAAACCTCTATTAAGTCGCCTCTCATCCTCCTCCGTTCTAAAGAGAAAAGCCCCAACTCCCTCAATCTTTCCTCATCAGACCTCCCCCCCCCCCCAAACCAGGCAGCATCCTGGAAAATCTCCTTTGCACTCTTTCCAATGCTTCCACGTCCTTCCTATAGTGAGGTGACCAGAACTGCACACAATATTCCAAATGTGTTCTCACCAAGGTCCTGTACAGTTGCAGCATAACCTCACGGTTCTCAAACTCAAACCCTCTGTTAATAAACGCCAACACACCATAGGCCTTCTTTACTGCTCTATCCACTTGAGTGGCAACCTTCAGAGATCTGTGGATATGAACCCCCAGATCCCTCTGCTCCTCCACGTTCCTCAGAACCCTGCCGTTGACCCTGTAATCCTTATTCAAATGTGCCCTACCAAAATGAATCACCTCGCACTTATCAGGGTTAAATTCCATCTGCCATTTTTCGGCCCAGCTCTGCATCCTATCAATGTCTCTTTGCAGCCGACAACAGCCCTCCACCTCATCCACTGCTCCACCAATCTTGGTGTCATCAGCAAATTTACTGATCCACCCTTCAGTCCCCTCCTCCAAGTCATTGATAAAAATCACAAACAGCAGAGGACCCAGCACCGACCCCTGTGGCACACCGCTGGTAACTGGTCTCCAGTCCGAAAATGTTCCATCCACCACCACCCTCTGCCTTCTATGAGATAGCCAGTTACTTATCCAATCGGCCAAATTTCCCTCTATCCCACAACTCCTTACTTTCTTCATGAGCCGACCATGGGGAACCTTATCAAACGCCTTACTAAAATCCATGTATTCGACATCAACTGCTCTACCTTCATCTACACACTTAGTTACCTCCTCAAAGAATTCAATCAAATTTGTTAGGCAAGACTTACCCTTCACGAATCCGTCTTGACTATCCCTGATTAAGTTGTGCCTTTCCAAATGGTCATAAATCCTATCCCTCAGGACGTTTTCCATTATCTTACCAACCACCGAAGTAAGACTAACCGGCCTATAATTACCAGGATCATTCCTATTTCCTTTTTTGAAGAGAGGAACAACATTCGCCACTCTCCAGTCCTCTGGCACCATTCCCGTGGACAGTGAGGACCCAAAGATCAAAGCCAGAGGCTCTGCAATCTCCTCCCTTGCCTCCCAAAGAATCCTAGGATATATCCCTTCTGGCCCAGGGGACTTATCGACCCTCAGGTCCTTCAAAATTGCTAAAACATCTTCCCTCAGAACATCTACCACCTCCAGCCTATCCACCTTTATCACACTCTCATCCTCAAGAACATGGCCCCTCTCCTCGGTGAACACTGACGAAAAGTATTCATTCATCACCCTCTCCTATTTCTTCTGACTCCATGCACAAGTTCCCACTACTGTCCTTGACCGGCCCTACCCTCACCCTGGTCATTCTTTTATTTCTCACATAAGAGTAAAAGGCCTTGGGGTTTTTCTTGATCCGACCCGCCAAGGACTTCTCATGACCCCTCCTAGCTCTCCTAAGCTCTTTTTTTTTTAGCTCATTCCTTGCTACCTTGTACCCCTCAATCGACCCTACTGAACCTTGTTTTCTCATCCTTACATACGCTTCCTTTTTCCTCTTGACTAGACATTCAACCTCTTTTGTGAACCATGGTTCTCTCACTCGGGCCATTTCCTCCCTGCCTGACAGGGGCATACCTATCAAGGACACGCAGTAATTGCTCCATGAAAAAGCTCCACTTTTCGTTTGTGCCTTTCCCTGATAGTTTCTGTTCCCATCTTATACTCCCTAATTCTTGCCTAATCGCATCATAATTACCCCTCCCCCAATTATAAACCCTGCCCTGCCGTATGGCCCTATCCCTCTCCATTGCAATAGTGAAAGTTACCGAATTGTGGTCACTATCTCCAAAGTGCTCTCCCACATACAAATCAAACACTTGGCCCGGTTCATTACCCAGTACCAAATCCAACGTGGCCCCAGCTCTTGTCGGCCTATCCACATATTGTGTCAGGAAACCCTCCTGCACACACTGTGCAAAAACTATCCCATCCGAACTGTTTGACCTATAAAGGTTCAAATCAATATTTGGAAAGTTGAAGTCACCCATGACAACTACTCTGTGACCTCCACACCTATTCATAATCTGCTTTGCAATTTCTTCCTCCACATCTCTATTACTATTTGGGGGCCTGTAGAAAACTCCTAACAACGTGACCGCTCCTTTCCTATTTCTAACTTCAGCCCATATTACCTCAGGCGGCAGATCCCCCTCGAACTGCCTTTCTGCCGCTGTTAAACTATCCTTGATTAACAATGCTACTCCTCCACCTTTCTTACCAACTTCCCTACTCTTACTGAAACATCTATACCCCGGAACTTCCAACAACCATTCCTGTCCCTGTTCTAACCATGTCTCCGTAATGGCCACCACATCGTAGTCCCAAGTACCAATCCACGCTCCAAGTTCTCCTACCTTATTCCGGATGCTCCTTGCATTGAAGTAGACACACTTCAAGCCATCTTCCTGTCTGCCGGTACATTCCTGCGACCTTGATACCCTCCTCAGTACCTCCCTACACTCACCACTGGCTCCTGGACTACAGCCCTTTTTCCCATCCCCAGACAAATTAGTTTAAACCCCCCCGAAAGAGCCGTAGCAAATTTCCCTCCCAGGATATTGGTGCCCCCTCTGGTTCAGGTGCCCAACCGCCCAACTTATATACAGGTAAAAATTAATCACCTACCCAGCAACCACTGCGTCCCGCACTTTAGCCGCCTCTGTGGGCCTACCTGGTCGCCGCCGCCTCTTGAGTCCTCCGCCTCATGTATGGCATTGATGCCGATCTATAGGTTAAAGCGGGGCAGTGGGATTAGTTTGTGATTGATACTGGACTATAGGGAGAGAGCGTGACAGGGAGTTTATTTTGGATTGATACAGGGCCATGTTGAGAGAGAGATGGAGTGTCTTTATTTTTGGATTGATATGTGACTATGGGGCGAGAGCAGGTCAATGGGATTAGTTTAGGATTGATAGAGGGCCATGGGGGAGCGCTGAGTTGCGGGATTATTTTCGCTTGATAAAGGCCTATGGGCCGAGTTCAGGTCAGTAGGATTAGTTTCGGATTGATACAGCGATATGGAGAGTGCGCGGCATTGGGATTAGTCTGAGATTGATATTGAATTAAGGGTTAAAGGTGTGGCAGTAGTATTAGGTAGTTATTGATACAGAGCTATAGGAGGGAGCGGAGAAATGTGTTTAGTTTAGGATTGATACAGGGCTATGGATAGAGAGTAAGTCAGTGAGAGTAGTTTGGGATTGATACAGGATTGTGTGGAGAGAGCGGGCATGCGGGATTAGTTTTCGATTAATGCATAGGGACAAAGGAACAAGAGTAGGTCATTCAGCCCCTTGAGCCTGTGCCGCCATGCAATGAGATCATGGCTGATTTGTATCTTAACTCCATCCACTCACCTTGGCTCAATTTCCTTTACTACCCTCCTGTATAAATCAATAAATCAATCGATCTCAGTTTTCAAATTATTCATTGAGCTAGCATGTACTGCTTTTTATGGGAGACAGTTCCATAATTCTACCACCCTTTGCGTCATGAAGTGTTTTCTAACCTTTCTACTGAAAGGCCTGTCTCTGATTTTAAGGTTCTGTTCCCTTGTTCTAGACTCCCTCTCCAGCAGAAAAACATTATTTCCTTCTACCCTATCAATTCCTTTCAAAATCCTAAAAACCTCAATCAAATCATTTCGTAAACTTTTATATTCCAGGGAATATAAAACTATAATCTATAATCTCTCCTCATAATCTAATCGTTGCAGCGCGGGTAAAGATTCTGGTAAATCTACGCTGCACTCCTTCCAAGGCTAATACATCCTTTGTAAGGTGTGGTGACCAGAACTTTACATAATAACTTAGATTGCGTCTTACCAAGGTTTGTATAGAAGTAGCAAAACTTCCACGCTTTATATTATAGCCCTCTGGTTATAAAGGATAACATTCCATTTCACGTTGTGATTATTTTTGTACATGTCTAATGCATTTTAGTGAACTGTATGCATGGATCCCAACACCTATTTGGAACCCCACTTTTCCCTGCTTTTCACCATTACAATAATACTCGGATGTATTCGTTTTTGTCGAAAATGGAAGACCTCACTCTTACCTCCGTTGAAACCCATCGGCCACAGTTTCACTCACTTACTTAATCTATCAAAGTCTCTTTGTAATTTTATCGTCCTGTCTATTCTACTTCTTATACCACCAATCGTGTGTGATAGGAAAACTTGGATATATAGCTCACAACTGTTTTATCCACGTCCTAAATAAATATAGTGAATTGCTGAGGCACCACAACAGAATCTTGTGGGACACAAATAGTCAGTTCATTCCAAAGCGAGTATCCCTACTCTCTTACGATAGCAAAATACTGCAGATGCTGGAAATCCGAAATAACAACAGAAAACGCTGGAAAAACTCAGCAGGCCAGGCAGCATCCGTGGAGAGAGAAAGAGAGTTGACGTTTCAGGTCGATGACCTTTCATCAGAACTGGGAAGAGCTGGAAATCAAATAGATTTAAGGCCAGGGTAAAGCTGGGAAAAGGGGGAGGGGATAAAGGAACAAAGGAGGAGATGAAGAGACATTAAGAGACATTAAGAGATATGCAAGGCTAGAGGTGGTGTTAATGTGACAGATTAAGGCTGAATGAAGTGTGAAATCTACTGGCAGAATGAAGGACAGCTGCCAGCTTCTAGGAGGAAAAAAAAGGTGGGGGGGACAAATAAAAGGGTGGATAAAATAAAATATATTTTATTTTATCCACCCTTTTATTTGTCCCCCCCACCTTTTTTTTCCTCCTAGAAGCTGGCAGCTGTCCTTCATTCTGCCAGTAGATTTCACACTTCATTCAGCCTTAATCTGTCACATTAACACCACCTCTAGCCTTGCATATCTCTTAATGTCTCTTAATGTCTCTTCATCTCCTCCTTTGTTCCTTTATCCCCTCCCCCTTTTCCCAGCTTTACCCTGGCCTTAAATCTATTTGATTTCCAGCTCTTCCCAGTTCTGATGAAAGGTCATCGACCTGAAACGTCAACTCTCTTTCTCTCTCCACGGATGCTGCCTGGCCTGCTGAGTTTTTCCAGCGTTTTCTGTTGTTATCCCTACTCTCTGTCTTCTGATGACGACCCAATCTCTTAACCAGCTCCATAATGCGCCTTCCTTTCAACGAGCATTATGTTTAGCTAACAGTCTCTTATGGGGATCCTTTACAAAGGCTTCTGAAAGTCCATAATAACTACATCCATTGACATTCCCCTGTCTATTAATTTAGTTACTTACTAAAAAATTCAGGTAGGTTTGTTAGACATGACCTAAACTTTACAAATCCATGTTGGCTCTTTCTAATCAGCTCAAATTTAAATAAGTGCTCAGTCACTCTGTCCTTAATCATAGATTCCAGTAACTTCAACACAACAGCTGTTAGGCTTACAAGTCAATAACTTCTTGGGACCTATCTCTCTCACCTTTGTTAAATAATGGAGTTACATTTGCAATTTTCCAATCTAAAGGGCCTATTCATGAATCGAGAGAGGTATGGAAGATTATGGCTAGATAATCTACAATTGCCTCACCTACTTCTTTAAAACCACGGGGCAGAAACCATCAGATCCTCGCCATTTGTCAATCTTTAGTGCCATTATTTTTTCTGATATCGTTGTCTTGCTTACGTTAAATTTGGTGAGTTCCAGACTTTGATTCATTATTAGCGACCCTGGATTATCAGGTATATTTTCCTCTTCCTCTACTGTGAAGACTGACACAATGTAATTATTCAACAATTCTGCCATTTCCTTATTTTGATTTGTAATATTACCTCAATCTGTATTTAGAGAGCACATATTTCTGACTGAAGAGAATTATGCAGAGGGAACCCCAAGCGTCGGTACCAGGACAATTGATTTTCTTGTTATTTTAAATGACCTGGATTTGGGTAGAGGGAATACAATTTGGAATCTTGCCGACAATACAAAACTTGGCAACGTAGTAAATAGTGACCATGATAGTAGCAGACATCAGAAGGACATGGACAGACTGGGGAAATGAGCAGACTCCTAAGATGCAATTTTATGCTGATAAGGGTGAAGTGATTCACTTTAGGAGAAATAACTTGGAGAGGCGGTATAATCTAAATGGTGCTAATTTTTGTGGGGTTCAAGAACAGAGGGAACTGGGGATACATATTCACAAATCCTTGAAGGTGGCAGGGTAAGTTCAACAGGCGGTTAATAAAGTGTAAGGGATAATTGGCTTTATAAATAGTGGTACTGAATACAAAAAACATGGATGTCGTGCTAAACATTTATATATGTCTAGTTAGGCCTCTGCTGGAGTATTGTCTACAATTCTGGGCCCCGCACTTTAGGAAGGATGTCAAGGCCTTGTAGAGGGTACAGAGGTGGTTCACCAGGATTATACAAGGGATGAGGGAGTTCAATTAGTTGAGATTGTTCTCCTTAGAGCAGAGTAGGATAAGGGAAGAGCTAATACAGATATCCAAAATTATGGAGCGTTTTGATAGAGCAAACAGGGAGAAACATTTCCCCCTGTCATGTAGGTCGATAATCGGAGGTCACAGATTTAAAATAATTAGCGGAAGAACTAGAGGGGGAATGAGAAGACTGTTTTCACACTGTGGGTTGTTTAAATAGGGCTATGCGCAGCGAGTACTGCAGAGGATCTGTTTGGGAATGTTACAAGTCTAACGGCAGGGAGTGGCGTAAGGCGATTAGTTTGGGAATGATACAGGCCTACCTCCAAGGAGAGGGGTAATTTGATTAGTTTGGGAATGATACAGGGCTATGGGCAGGGAGCGGGGCAGACGCTATTTTAAAATGTCATGTAGAAATGTTTTTCATTGTAGTGAGTAGCAGAAATAACATTACTGTGCACCGTTGAGTTTCGGTACATGTCGGCGGTAATTAATAGTGTCTCAGTCAGTTTCCTGTTTTGCTGAACAGTGAGTTCCCATGGAAACCGTTCACCAGCGCTATCGGCAGCAGACAGCTTTCCTGAGCATTGTCGGGGGCTTCATCAAGAGCTCTCAGTACCAACAAGGAAACGATTCATCATTCTCTGCAAGTCTCTCACATTTAACCGCCACAATGTGCACGATAACAGTGAGTCAGAAAAGGTTTCATAAAATCGGTCCTGAGAAATGTGGACGATGTGAATTTAACTACATATTATTACAAAATATGTGCAATTTAAACGTCCCCATAGAGCCCCGCTATCCCCAATATATTCCAATGCTGCACCTCGCACAATCTGGCTTTTTTCTTTCCTGAATCATTGCTCCCTTGTCTAGTTCACTGTCTTTACTCAGCGTGGGGTGTGCTCTGCACTGGAGAGACCAGAAACACAGCAGGTCACCGCTTTACCCAACACATTCCTTCTGTCAGGAAATGTCACACTGACTGCTCTGTGTTTCAACACATTAAACGCCCCACAGCCTTATACCATATATTAGTGGAGGCACAAAGACAGACCTGTCCAAGACTGGAGTTTAATCATAATACTCAATGTAAACCACACAGCACGAGATCCAAACACCGCCTGAACCTTGAACTGAATTTCACCCTTTGTGATTTAACAATCTGGCTGGTAGCTTCCCATTAGAACGGCCACTTGCCTTTCCCATTCTCTGAATCAGTGCCACATCATTTATATTTATTATTATTATGATGTTTCCTACTCTTGGTGAACAACACCAGCCCCAGGACACAACACGGAAACGCCTGCAATGAGCCGGGAACAGTAGCTCCGCGAGCGATGCGATAAGATTTTATACTTTACAGAGTAACATTTCACAATCCTCTGCGGTAAGGTTGTGATCATTTAATCGGCGCAACAACATGCATGAAAGTTGTTTTTTTTACCGTGTTCCTTGTTGTCCGGGACTGTAGTTACGGATCATTCACGGCTGCCCCGCCTGTGCTCATTGGATGGAATGACGGTGGAACCGCTCCAATGGGCTTTGGAGCCTTTGGCTGATGAGGACAAGGTGCTCTTTGCTGCCTCCTGCCGCCGCTACCCTGTGATTGCAGTTGGTAAACAGAGTAAAGCGCCACTGGCGGAAGAAAAGGTTATTTTCACCTTCACCTCCTCCAATCAGGCATGAAGAATAAGCAATTCGTTAGGTGCTGGAATATGTCGGCGCTGGTGGAAACGCTACCCCCACCACCACCCCCCCCCCCCAACCCAAGCGGAGTAAGGTACAGTCCGCATCAGAAGGAAGAACATTAAGGCGGTATTTGATAGCAACAACCGGTGTTATGCAGCACCATATACGATTTACAGCGCAGAAAGAGGCCATTCGCGCCAACAGGTCTATGCCGGTGTTTATGCTCCACACGAGCCTCCTCCCACCTGACTTCGTCTAACCCTAACAGCATAACCTTCTATTCAGTTCTCCCTCATGTAAATAGCTAGCTTCCCCTTAAATGCATCTATGCTAATCGTCTCAATACTTCATTGTGGTAGCAAGTTTCATATTCCAAAAGCTCTCTGGGTATAGAAGTTGATGCTAATTCCCGGATTGGATTTATTAGTGACTGTTGTATATTTATAGCCCTAGTTTTGGACTCCCCACAGGTGTAAACATCTTCTCTACATCTACCCTATCGAACCACTTCATAATGTTAAAGTCTTCTATCAGGTCACCTCACATCTCTTTTCAAGAGAAAATTTTCCCAGCCTGTTCAGACTTGATGTAAGATGCCGATCCACAGGTACATCCAAGTGTTTTAACAGATGGATACCCCGACAGTAGAATAGAGATAAGAAGATAATGTATACACTATGAAATTCATTGATTTCAGTGTATTCAATATAAATATATCAAGGGCATAATGCAAAGATAACTGGTATTCCCCAGGAACCTAACTCAAATGACAGGAAAGAAAGAGGTCTGTGTCTAAATAACAGCTTGCCATGTCCACTGCACAGACCAGTAGAATTTATAAGCGGTGTAATGTATTTGTTGTTATAGAGACAGCATACTGTTTGCTCACATCCAGAAAATGGATGACCAGTTAATCAATTCTCGGTGATGTTAATCGAGAGACAATGTTGCTGGGACATCGCTTTACTTCCTTGCAATTAGGATTAGGATCGAAGTTGATGAATGGGAACTAATAAAGCGACAGGAAACTCAATATTGTAATAGGATCTCAATAGAGCAATAGGATCTCAATAGAGTGATAGGATCTCAATAGAGCGTTAGGATCTCAATAGAGTGATAGGATATCAATAGAGTGATAGGATCTCAATAGAGCGTTAGGATCTTAACAGGATGATAGGATATCAACAGAGTGATAGATTCTCAATAGAGTGATAGGATCTCAATAAGTGATAGGATCTCAATAGAGCGATAGGATCTCAACAGAGTGATAGGATATCAATAGAGTGATAGGATCTCAGTAGAGTGATAGGATCTCAATAGAGGATGTAATAGCTGAGCACTTGAAAAACAGTGACAGGATCGGACAAAGTCAACATGGATTTACAAAAGGTAAATCGTGCTTGACTAATCTACTGGAATTTTTTGAGGATGTAACTGGGAAAATAGATAAGGGAGAACCAGTAGATGTCGTGTATTTGGACTTTCAAAAGGCTTTCGATAAGGTCCCGCATAAGAGATTAGCGTGTAAAGTTAAGGCACATGGGATTGGGGCAAGGTATTAACTTGGATAGAGAACTGGTTGGTGGACAGAAAGCAAAGAGTAGGAATGAAAGGGTATTTTTCAGAGTGGCAAGCAGTGACTAGTGGGGTACTGCAGGGATCGGTCCTTGGACCCCAGCTATTCACAATATACATTAATGGTCTAGATAAGGGAACTAAATGTAATATCTCCAAGTTTGCAGATGACACAAAGCTGGGTGGGAGTGTGTGCTGCGAGGAGGATACCGAGAAATTCCAGGATGATTTGGACAGGTTGGGTGAGTGGGCAGAAGCGTGGCAGATGCAATATAACGTGGATAAATGCGAGGTTATCCACTTTCGTGTCAAAAACAGAAAGGCAGACTATTATCTGAATGGCAATAGATTGGGAGAAGTGGAAGTGCAACGAGACCTGGGTGTCCTTGTGCACCAGTCGCTGAAGGTAAGCATGCAGGTGCAGCAGGCGGTGAAGAAGGCAAATGGTATGTTGGCCTTCATAGCGAAAGGGTTTGAGTATAGGAACAGGGATGTCCTGCTGCAGTTGTACAGGGCCTTGGTGAGACCACACCTTGAGTATTGTGTGCAGTTTTGGTCGCCTTATCTGAGGAAGGATGTTCTTGCCATGGAAGGAGTTCAGCGAAGATTCACAAGGCTGATACCTGGGATGGCAGGAATGACATATGAGGAGAGATTGGGTCGATTGGGCTTATACTCGCTGGAGTATAGATGAATGAGAGGGGACCTCATCGAAACATATAAAATTCAGACAGGTCTGGACAAACTAGATGCACGAAGAATCTTCCCAATGTCGTAGAGTCCAGAATCAGGGGTCATAATCTAACGATAATGGGTAAGCCATTTAGGACAGAAATGAGGAAGAATTTCTTCACCCAGAGAGTGGTGAACCTGTGGAATTCTCTACCACAGAAGGTAGTTGAGGCCAAGTCATTAAATATATTCAAGAATGAGTTAGATATATTTCTTAAAGCTAAAGGTATCAAGGGATATGGGGAGAAGGCAGGGACAGAGTACTGAGTTTGGATGATCAGCCATGATCTCATCGAATGGCGGAGCAGGCTCGAGGGACCGAATGGCCTACTTCTGCTCCTATCTTCTATGTTTCTATGAGGGATAGGATCTCAATAGAGTGATAGGATCTCTATAGAGTGAGAGGATATCAATAGATTGATAAGATATCAATAGAGTGAAATTATCTCAATAGAGTGATAGGATCTCAAAAGATTGATAGGATCTCAATAGATTTATAGGTTCTCAATAGAGTGATAGGATCTCAATGGAGTGAAAGGATCCCAATAGAGTGATAGGATCACAATAGAGTGATAGGATCTCGATAGAGTGATAGGATCTCGATAGAATGATAAGATATCATTAGAGCGGTAGGATCTCAATAGTGTGATAGGTTATCAATATAATGACCTTCTCTCTTTCTTAGGCAGTCCCTCGGAACCGAGGAGGCTTTGCTTCTACATTAAAAATGAGTTCTCGGTTGGCTGATGATTCCAATGCGGGACTTACAGTCTCTGTCACAGGTGGAGCAGACGATGGTTGAAGGGGCGAGTTGGTGGGGTGCTTGGGTTGACGTGCGCTCCTTGCGCTGCCTGTGCACGGCTTCCGCTTGCTCCCGGCGAAGAGATTCGAGATGTTTGTCGCCTTCCTGGATGCATCTCCTCCACTTTGTGCAGTCTTGGGCCAGGGATTCCCAGGTGTCGGTGAGGACGTTACACTTTATCAAGGAGGCTTTGAGGGTGTCCTTGGAGCGTTTCCTCTGCCCACTTGGGGCTCTCTTGCCTTGTCGGAGATCTAGGTAGCGCGCTTGTTTTGGGAGTCTCGTATCGGGCATTCGGACAATGTGTCTGTCCATCGGAGCTGATCGAGCGTGGTCAAAGCTTCGATGCTGGGGATGTTGGCCTGAGCAAGAACACTGACGTTGGTGCGCCTATCCTTCAAATGAATTTGCAGGATGTTGCAGAGGCAGCCTTGGTAGTACCTGTCCAGTGCTTTGAGGTGCCTGCTGTACATGGTCCATGTCTCTGAGGCATACAGGAGGGCGGGTATCACTGCTGCTCTGTAGACCATGAACATAGTGCCGGGTCTGAGGTCATAGAATGATCATTGCATGATAGGATCTCAACAGAGTGATAGGAACTCAGGGCTGCATTTGGTTCCCAAAAGAGCAAGCCTATCTAAATTGATAGTTTGTGTTTCAATATAGCAACAGGATTTTAATTTAAGGATCTTTATAAAGTGATATGAGCTAAATTGAGTGACAGGGCATCCGTAGTGCAATAGGATGTGTAGACTTCGCAAAATCCCCCAGAAACTCGAACAGAGCCCTAAAGGGAGTGATTTTTGGACTTTTCATACAAACTTGGGATGATGGGACCTCAGTGAAGTGATTTGATGTAAAAACCTAAAGATCAGGGTAGAAAAACCTGAGGAATCTGATTTTTTGAATCTTATTGTTGGGAGAAACATTTTTTCACAGACACAAGCTGCGAGGGGCGTGGCCGGTCAGTGAACAGGTCCAGCTGTCTGGGAATTGTTTGAGACAATGCAAAACTCACAAACACATTCAAATATGGATCCCCAGGGGCAAACAAGATGCTGGAAATCTGAAAACGATTCAATGACAATATAACTTCGATCACACAGTTTCATAGCCATTATCCAATCAAAAAACCAAACAACCAGGTATCCAGAGAACAGATTTAAAAGCCCGCCAACAGAAGGACAATAGGGTGAAGATTTGGCGCGTAGATAAGGCCGTGTTTTAAATCGGAAAACGATTAACACTAAACAAAAACCATCGGAACTGGCAAGCCCGCCAAAATCTAGACAATTGGACTAAGCAAGAGTCATTTACAATCAAAAAGGAATTCGTTTTATCAAGGGTTTTTTGGGCGCGAAAAAGTAACAGTATAATTTGAGATCCTGTGCCATAATTTCTCTCTCTTTCAGACTGACTGACGACGCGAACACAGCTCTCTCCCTGCTCCAGCAAAACTTACCACAAGCCACGAGGAAGAAGGCCAGAAGACCAGCACGCAAGAAGAAACCAGAGTGACTGCTGCAGTGACCAGCAGACACTTCGCAGCAACAAGGGCCTCAAGGAGTCCTTTTAAACAAAAGACTCTAATATCCGTCAAGGATTCGTTGGTGAGCATTATCCCTGATCTCCTGAAACCAAAAACCTAGCCAGATAGTGGGATCTTTGGGAGGGATAAGGTTTTGTTTGAAATATTGTCATTTCCCTCGCTTGTACCGTGTGTTCCCCGAATCTGTATTTAAGTAATAAGTGTGTTTCAGTTTGTTACATTTTTGTTTTAATAAAGTAAATTTCTTTCATCAGAACCTGTTTACTGCAATTTTGTTCACAACCCCTAAATAAGCCCAAAGTCTAGGAACCGGAGGGGTGTTGGAGCGATTCTAACCGCTCACTTAAGATACCCCTTACATAAGTGACGACCGCAGCAGGACATTGGCGAAAGGGTTGTGAAGCAGTAAATGCTGGTTTTGAGGAGAGAACAAAAATGGAAGAGAGGATGTCATCCTATGTATATAAAAAAGTAAATATCACCAAGAAATGGGTCCTCAGGCTGTTGCATGCTGAACGTCCTATGGACGCTGCAGCTGCATGGACTGAGAGCAAGGAATACAATAAGTCTGTGGAGAAAGCCATATGGTTGGTCTGCTCCCAGAAACAAATGCATATTAATGGGGAAGCGCATTAAGTCTCTCACAGAAGAGCTAAATGAAGAAAGCCAACTGTCCCGTGCCAGAGCTATAGCAGGGGATAGGTTGTTAGCAAAGCTCGGCAAAAAAGATCAGGAACAGTCACAGATGCTGGAGGAACACCGTGCCAGTAAGGGATACCTCCAGTGTCAGGCCACCGAGGCCAAAAGTAGTGAACTGGCATTGCGGGAAGAGAACACCCACCTTGCCAAGCAATTAAGGGAACTCACAGAGAAGTTAAACGATGTTCAGGCAGCCTATAGAGTAGACAGTACAAGGGAGTTTGAGGTAGGGGACCACGGCCCCTGTCAGAAGCAGATTGAGAGTTTGAACCTTTCTCTGTCCAAGGCAAAAGGCATGCTGTGCCTGATAAGCCCGGGTGCGGACCGGGCAGACCTGGAAGAGCAGGGGGAGACTGTTCGACCACCACCAGTGGCGCCAAGGAGAAGCTTGGTTAGGCAGCAAGAGGTGCAGACAATCTGTAAGGCTGACAGGGAGTGCACACCAGCACCTGTGGCGCCGAGTTTTGACTCGGTCTGGCAGCAGGGAGAGGGGGGCGAACCGATGCAGGAGAAGTCGGAGCCAGGGCCAATGTGCCCAACACGACAGCAAAAATTCAGCCCGCCCGCCGGAGGTGGAGGTCAGGGACCCCTTGAAAGTCAATTCTTGGCTCCCCACCGTACACAACAGCTTAGGTCTATGGTAAGCCACCTGAGTAAACATACCCAAAAGGAAGACCCCTCAGTCCACTTCATGGAGGTGGAACAATCAGCAGCCATTAACGATTGTGACGATGCCGAAATGGCAAAATTGCTCCTGTTCTCATTAGATGGCAAATTGTACCAGTCACTCTCTACTGAGAGCAAGAGAGGACAGACCGGGTATGCTGCGGTAAGGGAGGAAGTATTAGAGGCCATGGGAATGAATGAGGGAAGTCCTTTCTCCCGGGTGGAGAAAACATAGCAGCTCGCAGGGGAGACCCCACAGGCTTTCGCAGACTGGCTGTGGCCGGTGTACAGGGGTGCTTGTAATGGGGCTCTCGACAGGTCTAACCTGAACAGGGACGAGCTGGCCCACTGGCTCCGTAGCCTAGTGGCAAACAGCTTGCCACGAGTAAAAGTCAAGGCTGAGCTTTGGTTTGACCCAAGAGATCCCCGGGTCACCGAGGAGGCAGTGGTCAGGCAACTGACCCTAGCCGACCGGAACTGTAGGGGAGCTGAAGACCGTCCACCGAAAGGGAAGGTGCATGAGATAAAGCCCAGTCAGGATAAGAAGGAGTGGAACCAGGAAGATGGTAAACCTTCCGACACGAAGCGTAACTGCTTCGGGTGCGGGAAGAGGGGGCACTGGAGAAAGGACCGTAGAAATCCCTGGAAGGATATGTTAACAAAGAATTCCCCAGCTTTTGCCCCAAAAGTAGAGGCACCGACCTCTTCCCCCACACTGGGCACAATAGCAGCGGACATCAGAGTCCTGTTTGGTGGCCCAGGGAAGGTAGCTACTGGTGCATTAATCCCATCTGCACCCCCCCCCCACCCACCCTAATGCAGAACTATGACTGGAAGCAGCGCAACCTGTCTACCTGTGTTCCCCGGGATACGATGTTGAGAAGCGGGTAGAGAAAGTGCAGGGGAGATGTTTGGTGGACACCGGAGCTGCCAGCACGGTGGTCCATTCGGCAGACCTGACCAATTCACCCAGGTCTAGCGGGGTCCCGTACAGTTTAATGGGAATCACAGGGAACAAGCAAGCTGGGGCAATGTCCAAACCTTTGGACATAGATTTAGGATCCCTCCATACCACGCGGGAGGGTAACCATAAGGCCGACAAGTTGGCCAAGCAGGGGGCCAGGGAAGGAGAGTTATGGGATCCCTATAAAGCAGGTCCGGTAGCTAGAATCCGAGACAAGGGAGGCACACATGGGGTAGCTTTGCCCCCGGATTTAAAGCAGGTCCAACCCAGAATCCCGTCTTTAAGGCCGGCCTGCTAAAGAGAGAGAATGGGGAATCCCTAGTCGGTCCTTTCAGGGCAGAGGACGAGATTTTTAAACAGGTTCACTGGCAAGCTGCCGGTAACCTGGGGAGCCAGTACCAGAAAACTCGGCTGCTGTTAGTAACCCCAGAGAATCTACGGGTGAGAGATTGACAAGTGCAAACTGATTAAACCTAAAAGGGAACAGCCGGCAAAGCTGGATGGCCCCCAAGTTAGAAATCCGCAGCCAGCCGCAGCTGTGGCAGGCACACAAGCTGCAGCGGGAGGGACAGTGTGTTGTCTCACAGGAGAGGTCACTCCACCGATTATGTGGGACTCAAGCACACCCCCAGTGGCCAGAGCCCTAAGAAGGTCTCCCCGCACAACACAGCAAAGGCTACTGTGGCCCCAGGTATATCTGTTTAGAGGGTCCCACCCAAAGAGGGTTGCAACCCGAAGAAGTGCGCCCAAGAGCAGGGAGCGTTCTAAAGTTGGGGATTCCCAGCCTACAGCCTCCAACAGTGAGGTTTTCACAGGAGAGGTAGTACTGGAAGAGAGAGTGAGAAGGGTCCCCAGCCCGTAGCCTCGGGCTGTGAGGAGCCCACAGATATGAACGAGGGCGCTGCAGCCACGCCAAAGGGGGTAGTGTGCTGCAGCACAGGACGCAGCTGGGATGTTAAGATACCCCCAGCGGTTTTGAGGAAGGCCTTCTGGGTCCGGCAGTACAGTTGGCACTACACCCAGGTGTACAATCCATCCAGAGGTTTTAAGTAATTGCAGTTTTGGTGGTTATGGTTATCATTAGTTTAGTTGTTTGTAGAGTTTTTTTAAGTTTAAGGGCTTGATTAATTATCCAGCCAGAGAACCTTTCTGGGACATGGATATATGTTTTGTGTGTGCCCCTACAGAAAGGACTTCGGGATGACAGGGTTTCTGCTCCTGCTCGCCCTGGTAGGGGTGAGCATCGGTGACCGAGGTGACGTGGAGGACTCCCACATCTATGGCTGCTCAGGAGGGAGAGCGCCAGTCGTCACCGCAGGAGGTGGCGAGCGGGGAGTGGAGGAGCTCGCCATCTACTTCCACGAGGGAAGGTGGCCAGTGTGGCTGGGGTCCAACTCTACTAAATACTCCAACCAGCCCGGGTTCACGTACGGGGAGGCCTCCCTCCCATGCCCCAGAATACAGGTCGTTGCCACAAGGGTCAGTTTCACCGAGGGGAAGCGTGTGTGCCTTACCTGTAAGGGACGAATTCCCTTGAATAGGTGGTGGTGGCTCAGGAAGCTGAGCAGGGACGCAGGGTACCATACAGCCGACTGGTAAAGATTAGGGGACGACACCCACCGGACAATCACAGGGACCCAAGGAGGAGTGAGTGTTTGTTGGGATAAGTGGTGGGAGTCGGAACAGGGAGTCTATGTTTGTATGTGGGGATCAGAGGAAGCCTGCCCCACAGGGGTATCCATCACCTTCTCCAGCCAATGGCAAGATGCCGGGGAGTGGATAGGATGGGATTCTAGCCTGCATGAGTGCGTGGTCCCACACATTCCGGTCCCAGTTAATGCCACTGAACTCGTTGCACACACCCTAAAACCCCTACCCACGACCCAGGTACCGACAACCCTGGAAGAAAAGTGCCCTACCACCACCAAGGGACCAGGAAATGGGTTAGTCCTAGTACCAACCGAAAAGGTACTATACCAGGGGTTACACTATGCAGTAGCTTCAGTAATATTAAACCTTACCGAGGTATACTTACCTGAGTGGTGTCCTAAGGAGACGGAGCAGCTGTACCATTCCCTGCTGAAGGAAATGTTTAGGAAATTTTACGAATTTGATTTCGCCAATATAGACAATGTAGAGCTATACAGAATACACCCTGAGAACCCTATGGGCACGGGTAGACAAAGAAGGGGAGCTTGGAATTATGTCTTCACTGCCTATAGTACAGGGTCCTCTATAATAAATAGCCTGGATAACATGGAATTACAGACATAGATAAATGGTTTAAAAACCCAGTTAAGAAAGATCCTGAAGGATGGGAACACAGTGGTAGGCTCAGACCTACATGAGGACCAAGCTATGACGGTTCATTTACAGGAAATTATTGCAGAATTGGAAAGGCATGCCAAAACAGTAAATGCACTCATATGGGAGGATAGGAATGCATCGGATCAGGCTGCACAGAATGAGGTGTGTGTGCTGTACGGGGCATGGTTGCTGGGCGAGGGCCGTAGCAACCTGGAGGATTTAAAGCATGTTTAGTCCCCTCCTGGATCAGCAATAAGCACCTTGCAGCCCTCCACCCGTTTAGTAATTCGCTGAGCCCATGCCAATTTCGTCTAGCCTCTGAAGCCTACCCTGTCCCAATAGATTGCGGCCGTTCAAATCACACTATCATGGGATTAGTAGTGAGAATGCCGGTCATGAGTGGGACACCCCTACCCATACCAGGATTCAGGGTGGAGAACATTGGAGTCATTCAAGGGGGTGCACACATCCGTTTTACAGCGGTCCCAACTTATGTCATAAAGTGGGAGCACGCCATGACAGGTACTGACCTCTCCGGGTGCCAGAGACGGGGTTCACACATAATACTGTGTCCCCAGCACTTGAACGCCTATTGGAAACCACAATGCTGGTTCAGAGCTGCTGACGCGAAACATATAAATTGTACCATGGAGGTGATGGCACATGGCCATGTTTCCCCACAGGTAGCATAAATAGGGGGTGGGACATATTGTGTTACCACAGATGCGCCCCACTACCAACATGGACACTTCTGGTGTCCGGTAAGTGACAGCAGTTTCAGCTTTAAACCCTTGGCAGAAGTTCAAGTGGCCCAGGAACGGATTGTCCCCAATCCTGAAGCCGCCACTGTTCCCCTCACTGTAACAGAAAACATCACCAACCTGCAAAAGTATGTGACTTACTTTGGATATAAAATTCCCCCTCTACCCGAACATCTTACCATCCTACTTAAAGCTGTAGAGATTTCACAAAAACATTTCTA
The DNA here is from genome assembly GCA_030390025.1 of Squalus acanthias. Classification (NCBI taxonomy): domain Eukaryota; kingdom Metazoa; phylum Chordata; class Chondrichthyes; order Squaliformes; family Squalidae; genus Squalus; species Squalus acanthias. Next base: position 291,657 of record JASTWF010000081.1, read on the forward strand.
CACCCTGGAACAGAAAACAGTTGAAATAGGGGCAGAGATTTTGGATATAGTAGTTCCACCCTGGTGGGATATTTTCGAGAATATAGAGGTGCCCTCCTGGATCAGGATGGCTTCCCATCTTTTGGTGGTCTGCCAGCTCGGGATAGTTCTCTACCTGCAGCACAAAGTGCAGAGGAAGGGACGGGAGCTCCGCTCCAGACACGAAGGGACTTGGGAAGTGCATCAAAATAAAGGCTATGGCCGGGGATGGAACGAACCTTGAAATGTGCCTTTTAATAAAAAAAATTGTATGTGGGTTGTGTCATTTTTATGATGAGCATGATGTGTTTTTTCCAAGCTGAGCAGGGGTGTCGGACCCTCTCCGTGTTTGGATGTGAAATAAAGATTGATTCTTACCTGTATGTACCTGAAACATCACTTTCAATAGGGGAGTTAATGTTTGGGTTTTTAGTTTAGGTAATACAGGGGAAGGTTGGTTTTCTGGGATCGGAAATTTTGCTCATTTGTTAATGATACTAATTCAGTTTTAGTATCAAAGTGGGAGATGTAGGCTTCGCAAAATCCCCCAGAAACTCGAACAGATCCCTAAGTGAAGTGATTTTAAAGATCGTAAGAAAAAACCTGAGGAAACGGATTTTTTGAATCTTACTGTTGGGAGAGACACCTTTCACAGACAGAAGCTGCGAGGGGCGTGGCCAGGCAGTGAACAGATCAAGCTGTCTGGGATTTGTTTACACTGCAAATCCTACCAAGGTGCAAGAGACAAAGCAACAACTCACAAACACATTAAATCCCCAGGTGCAAACAGGATGCTTGGAAATCTAAAAACGATTCCTGACAATAAAACTTCCAGTACACAGTTTCATAGCCAGTATCCCATCAAAAAACCATCAGCCAAGGTATCGACCAGAGCAGTTAAGAAAGCCCGCCAAAAGACCTAGGACAACACGGTGGCATAGTGGTTAGCACTGGTGCCTCACAGCGCCAGAGACCCGGGTTCGAATCTGACCTCGGGTGACTGTCTGTGTGGAGTTTGCACATTCTCCCCGTGTCTGCGTGGGTTTCCTCCGGGTGCTCCGGTTTCCTCCCACAGTCCAAAAATGTGTGTGGGTTAGGTTGATTTGGCTATGATAAATTGACCCTTAGTGTTAGGGGGGATTAAATATGTGGGGTTATGGGGATAGGATGGGATATGTTAGGGGGAATTAAATATATGGGGTTACGGGGGTAGGGTGGGATATGAGTACTGTGGGGATTAAAGCAGGGACAGGGTACTGGATTTGGATGATCAGCCATGATCGTATTGAATGGCGGAGCAGGCTCGACGGGCCGAATGGCCTACTCCTGCTCCTAGATTCTATGTTTCTATGTTTCTATGACAATAGGGTGGAGATTTGGCGCGTAGATAAGGCAGTGTTAGAATCGGAAAACGATCAAGGCATGTTTAACACTGAGCAAAAGCCATCAGAACTGGCAAGGCCGCCAAAACTAGACAATTGGACTAAGCAAGGTTCATTTGCAACCTAAAGTAATCCGTTTTAGTAAGGGTTTTTTGGGCACGAAAAAAAACAGTCTAATTTGAAAGCCTGTGCCATAATTTCTCCCTCTTTCGGACTGGCTGACCACGCGGACAGAGCTCTCTCCCTGCTCCAGCAAAACCTACCACAAGCCACGAGGAAGAAGGCCAGAAAACTGACCAGCACGCAAGAAGAAACCAGAGCGACTGCCTCAGTGACCATCGGACACCTCGCAGCAACAAGGGCCTCACGGAGTCTGTTAAACAAAAGACTCTAATATCCTGTCAAGGATTCGTTGGTGAGCATTATACCTGATCTCCTGAACCCAAAAACCTAGCCAGATAGTGGGATCTTTGGGAGCGATAAGGTTTTGTTTGATATATTGTCATTTCCCTCGCTTGTACCGTGTGCTCCCCATCTGTGTTTAAGTAATAAGTGTATTTCAAGTTTGATAACTTTTTCTTTTAATAAAGTCACATTCTTTCATCAGAAGCTGTCGTTTACTGCAATTTTGTTCACAACCCCTGAATAAGTCCAAAGACCAGGAACCAGAGGGGTGTGGGAGCGATTCGAACCGCTAACTGTGTCAGAAAGCAAAGGCTGACCCCATTAAGATACCTCTTACAACAGCTGACATTAAAGGAAATCCAAAGCTCTTCTATAGACATATTAACAGTAAAAGGTTTGTCAGAGCAGCATTGGGGCCAAAATGGAGAAGTATCGGTGGAGGCAGAGATAGTAAATTAGTACTTTTTATTGGTGTTTGCAAAGAAAGAGGAGTTTACCAAAGCTATGGTATTCAGGAGGCTGCTGGGATACTGGATGAGAAAATATAGATAAAGAATAAGTGCTAGTAAGTCTGGCGGTACTTAAAACACATAAGTCTCATAGTTGGGTCCCCAACTGTTTACAATCTATATTAACGATTTAAGGAGGGGACCGAGTGTAACATATCAAAGTTTGCAGATGATACAAAGATGGGAGGAAAACTAGAAAGTGAGGAGGACATAAAAAAACTACAAGGGGATATAGACAGGCTGGGTGAGTGGGCGGAGATTTGGCAGATGCAATACAATATTGGAAAATGTGAGGTTATGCAATTTGGCAGGAAAAATCAAAGAGCAAGTTATTATCTTAATGGCGAGAAACTGGAAAGGACTGCAGTACAAAGCGATCTGGGGATCCTAGTGCAAGAAAATCAAAAAGTTAGTATGCAGCTGCAGCAGGTGATCAAGAAGGCCAACGGAATGTTGGCTTTTATTGCTAGTGGGATAGGTTATAAAAACAGGGAGGTATTGCTGCAGTTATATAAGGTATTGGTGGGACCGCACCTGGAATACTGCATACAGTTTTCGTGTCCATACTTAAGAAAATACATACTTGCTCTCGAGGCAGTACAAAGAAGGTTCACTCTGTTAATCCCGGGATGAGGGGGTGGACATATGAGCAGAGGTTGAGTAGATTGGGACTCTACTCATTGGAGTTCAGAAGAATGAGAGGCGATCTAATTGAAACATATAAGATTGTGAAGGGGCTTGATCGGGTGGATGCGGTAAGGTTGTTCCCTCGGATGGGTGAAACTAGAACTGGGGGGCATAATCTTAGAATAAGGGGCTGCTCTTTCAAAACTGAGATGAGGAGAAACTTCTTCACTCAGAGGGTAGTAGGTCTGTGGAATTTGCTACCCCAGGAAGCTGTGGAAGCTACATCATTAAATACATTTAAAACAGAAATAGATAGTTTCCTTGAGATAAAGGGAATTAGGGGTTACGGTGAGCGGGCAGGAAATTGGACATGAATCTGAGTTCGGATCGGTCAGGGCCCTGTGCGTGGCGGAGCGGGCCCAGGGGCTGAGTGGCCGGGTCCTGCTCCTACTTATTGTGTTCTTTAGTCTTGAGGTTAGGATCAGATCAGCCATGATCTCATTGAATGGCGGAGCAGGCTCGAGGGGCCGATTGGCCTACTCCTGCTCCTATTTCTTATGCTCTTGTGTTCTTATAAGTCTCATGGTCCGGATTGGATGCATCCTAGGTTGTTCTGGGAAGTAAGGGTAGAAATTCTAGAGGATACAGGAGTGGTGTCAAAGCTCTGGGTGATAGCAAATGTTGCACCTTGAAATTACAGGCCAGTCAGTTAAACAGCGGTGGTGAGGAAGCATTATAACAATAATCCGGGAGAAAAGTAACAGACAGTTAAACTAGCATAGACTAATAAAGGAGAGAAAACAGGGATATTTTAGGAACAAATCGTGTTTGAATAAGTTGATTCCGTTTTTGTAAGAGTTAACAGAAAGGGTCGATGAGGGCATGTGCACTTGATATTGTGTATATGGACTTCCAAAACACATAGATGAGGTACTAAATGTGTACTTTCATCTGTCTTTACCAAGGAAACAAATGCTGCCAAAGTCAGTGGGTGGTAATGATCCAGAATGCTGTCCCTGAAAGGGTGGTGGAGGCAGATTGAATCGTGGCTTTCAAAAGGGAATTGGATGAGGACCTGAAAGGAAAAAAAAACAGGGCTGCAGAGAATGGGCGGGGGAGTGGGACCAGCTGAGGTGCTCTTGCAGAGAGCCGGCACGTGATCGACGTGCCGAATTGGCCTCCTTCCGTGCAGTAACGATTCTGTGATTCTATGATACTATTTTATGAGCAGGATATATTCGATATACGTTGCTTGTATAGAAGGTTAAGAGATGGTTTAAGTAGTTAATATGAAAGGGAGAGTCAAAGGGCCGTATATTCCGATCCCTACGGGTGCGTACGCGCTGTGTACACATCCGTAGAGACTTCGAATATGCCGGTTTCAGGCATACCAAGCGCATGCGTTGAAAACCGGCATTTCCGATCTGTCAAAAGCGACGCCTGCCCTGGAGAAGGGCCTCTGCGGGCGGATACTTCGCCTTTCTGCAGAACCTCCGCACGCAGAAAACTCTTAGAAATCTGACGCCTGGTAAAAGCAGCTGTACGGCATGCTTTTTCCAGCAAAAGATTTGAAAAAAGATTTAAATAAACTTTGTTTTCACTCATTTATTATTTTAAAATAATTTTAAAAAGAGGTAAGTTTATTTTTAGCCCCGTAAAAAGCTTTAATTATTTTTTACTAAAATTAAATTTCGGTTTAAAATATTTAATATTATTGTAATATCAACTCATTTTAAAAACCTGATGAATTTTAATGTATTTAATGTTTTACAGTGTTTTTGGGGTGATCTCCATTCATATATATAACAGGTATATCTGTCAAGTGCATGAAGGGAGATTCCCTTCTCCTATTGGCTCCCCATGTCCCCCCTCGCGAACCGCATGCACCTCTGGGATACGTGGCCTCTGCATATTTCGAGTTGGAGCGGCCCAGGATCGGAAGAATACACACCTCGGGAGCCCTCCGGTAAGTAAGTACATTTTTTCCAAATCGGAGGCCTCAGATCGGAAAATACGGCCAACCGTATTTCCTTTGAAGGTGTAGTCTAGAGAAAAGGGCCATAATCCTAAAATTAGAGCTATGCCGGTCAGGCGTGATGTCCGGAAACAATTGTTCACACACAGGTTACTGTAAATCTGAAACTCTCTCCCTCAAATAGTTGTTGATGCTGGGGGTCAATGAAGGCTTCAAATCTGAGAATGATACAGTTTATTTTGGGTAAGGGCATTAAGGATTACTATTCTGGGGAAGGTGGGACCTGTACAAACAGGACGGTTTGCACCTGAACCAGAGGGGCACCAATATCCTGGGAGGGAAATTTGCTACGGCTACTCGGGGGGGTTTAAACTAATTTGTCAGGGGGATCGGAAAAAGGGCTGTAGTCCAGGAGTCAGTGGTGAGTGTAGGGAGGTACTGAGGAGGGTATCAAGGTCGCAGGAATGTACCGGCAGACAGGAAGATGGCTTGAAGTGTGTCTACTTCAATGCAAGGAGCATCCGGAATAAGGTAGGAGAACTTGGAGCGTGGATTGGTACTTGGGACTACGATGTGGTGGCCATTACGGAGACATGGTTAGAACAGGGACAGGAATGGTTGTTGGAAGTTCCGGGTTATGGATGTTTCAGTAAGAGTAGGGAAGTTGGTAAGAAAGGTGGAGGAGTAGCATTGTTAATCAAGGATAGTTTAACAGCGGCAGAAAGGCAGTTCGAGGGGGATCTGCCGTCTGAGGTAATATGGGCTGAAGTTAGAAATAGGAAAGGAGCGGTCACGTTGTTATGAGTTTTCTGCAGGCCCCCAAATAGTAATAGAGATGTGGAGGAAGAAATTGCAAAGCAGATTATGAATAGGTGTGGAGGTCACAGAGTAGTTGTCATGGGTGACTTCAACTTTCCAAATATTGATTGGAACCTTTATAGGTCAAACAGTTCGGATGGGATAGTTTTTGCACAGTGTGTGCAGGAGGGTTTCCTGACACAATATGTGGATAGGCCGACAAGAGCTGGGGCCACGTTCGATTTGGTACTGGGTAATGAACCGGGTCAAGTGTTTGATTTGTATGTGGGAGAGCACTTTGGAGATAGTGACCACAATTCGGTAACTTTCAATATTGCAATGGAGAGGGATAGGGCCATACGGCAGGGCAGGGTTTATAATTGGGGGAGGGGTAATTATGATGCGATTAGGCAAGAATTAGGGAGTATAAGATGGGAACAGAAACTATCAGGGAAAGGCACAAACGAAAAGTGGAGCTTTTTCATGGAGCAATTACTGCGTGTCCTTGATAGGTATGTCCCTGTCAGGCAGGGAGGAAATGGCCGAGTGAGAGAACCATGGTTCACAAAAGAGGTTGAATGTCTAGTCAAGAGGAAAAAGGAAGCGTATGTAAGGATGAGAAAACAAGGTTCAGTTGGGTCGATTGAGGGGTACAAGGTAGCAAGGAATGAGCTAAAAAAAGAGCTTAGGAGAGCTAGGAGGGGGCATGAGAAGTCCTTGGCGGGTCGGATCAAGAAAAACCCCAAGGCCTTTTACTCTTATGTGAGAAATAAAAGAATGACCAGGGTGAGGGTAGGGCCGGTCAAGGACAGTAGTGGGAACTTGTGCATGGAGTCAGAAGAGATAGGATAGGTGATGAATGAATACTTTTCGTCAGTTTTCACCGAGGAGAGGGGCCATGTTCTTGAGGATGAGAGTGTGATAAAGGTGGATAGGCTGGAGGTGGTAGATGTTCTGAGGGAAGATGTTTTAGCAATTTTGAAGAACCTGAGGGTCGATAAGTCCCCTGGGCCAGATGGGATATATACTAGGATTCTTTGGGAGGCAACGGAGGAGATTGCAGAGCCTCTGGCTTTGATCTTTGGGTCCTCGCTGTCTACGGGAATGATGCCAGAGGACTGGAGAGTGGCGAATGTTGTTCCTCTCTTCAAGAAAGGAAATAGGAATGACCCTGGTAATTATAGGCCGGTTAGTCTTACTTCGGTGGTTGGTAAGATAATGGAAAAGGTCCTGAGGGATAGGTATTATGACCATTTGGAAAGGGGCAACTTAATCAGGGATAGTCAACACGGATTCGTGAAGGGTAAGTCTTGCCTAACAAATTTGATTGAATTCTTTGAGGAGGTAACTAAGTGTGTAGATGAAGGTAGAGTTGTTGATGTCGTATACATGGATTTTAGTAAGGCGTTTGATAAGGTTCCCCATGGTCGGCTCATGAAGAAAGTAAGGAGTTGTGGGATAGAGGGAAATTTGGCCGATTGGATTAGTAACTGGCTATCTCATAGAAGGCAGAGGGTGCTGGTGGATGGAACATTTTCGGACTGGAGACCAGTTACCAGCGGTGTGCCACAGGGGTCGGTGCTGGGTCTTCTGCTGTTTGTTATTTTTATCAATGACTTGGAGGAGGGGACTGAAGGGTGGATCAGTAAATTTGCTGATGACACCAAGATTGGTGGAGCAGTGGATGAGGTGGAGGGCTGTTGTAGGCTGCAAAGAGACATTGATAGGATGCAGAGCTGGGCCGAAAAATGGCAGATGGAATTTAACCCTGATAAGTGCGAGGTGATTCATTTTGGTAGGGCAAATTTGAATAAGGATTACAGGGTCAACGGCAGGGTTCTGCGGAACGTGGAGGAGCAGAGGGATCTGGGGGTTCATATCCACAGATCTCTGAAGGTTGCCACTCAAGTGGATAGAGCAGTAAAGAAGGCCTATGGTGTGTTGGCGTTTATTAACAGAGGGTTTGAGTTTAAGAACCGTGAGGTTATGCTGCAACTGTACAGGACCTAGGTGAGACCACATTTGGAATATTGTGTGCAGTTCTGGTCACCTCACTATAGGAAGGACGTCGAAGCATTGGAAAGAGTGCAAAGGAGATTTGCCAGGATGCTGCCTGGTTTGGGGGGGAGGTCTTATGAGGAAAGATTGAGGGAGTTGTGGCTTTTCTCTTTAGAGCGGAGGAGGATGAGAGGCGACTTAATAGAGGTTTATAAGATGATGAGGGGGATAGATAGAGTGGATGTTCAGAGACTATTTCCTCGGGTAGAGGCAGCTGTTACAAGGGGGCATAACTATAAGGTGCATGGGGGGAGATATAGAAGGGATGTCCGAGGTAGATTCTTTACTCAGAGAGTGGTTGTGGTGTGGAATGGACTGCCTGCTGTGATAGTGGAGTCGGACACTTTAGGAACTTTCAAGCGGTTATTGGATAAGCACATGGAGCACACCAGAGTGAAAGGGAGTGTGATAGCTTGATCTTGGTCTCGGACAATGCTCGGCATAACATCGAGGGCCGAAGGGCCTGTACTGTGCTGTACTGTTCTATGTTCTATGTTCTATATTCCACGGTGGGTAAATGGAGTTCAGATACAGATCAGACATGATCTTATTGAATGGCAGAACATGATCGAGGGCTGAATGGCCTCCTCCTATTTCTATGCACCCAAATAATCTTAAACTGGAATGTGTCTCGCTTTGAATTACCCGGATTCCACCATAATCAATGTGTTTATTTTATTTTACAGGTGATTCAAAATATGAAGATATTTTCTGGTAAAATATGTTCTTTCAACTTACGTCCAAAGAAACGTTTATTTGTTTGTGTGTCCCTTTTGCTGATACTTATTGTACTCGGATATTTATGCCGCAACATTTCTGAACATTCATATTACCCAGAGTTAAATGACGCCTACTTCTTAATGCGAGCCGACAGCAGGTGTGACATCGGTCCCCCATTCCTGGTCCTTCTCGTCACCAGTGCCCAGGAACAGTTCGAAGCTCGCTCGGCGATTCGCCAGACCTGGGGCAGAGAGTGGACAACACATGGCAAGAGGGTAGTGACCTACTTCCTGCTCGGGTACAGACGGGAATATCAGGAGCATCTGCTAGAGGAAGGTTTGCTGCACAAAGACATCATACAGAAAGAGTTCAGCGACACTTATTACAACCTGACCACCAAGGTGCTGATGGGCCTGGAATGGGTGAACTGATTTTGTCCATCCGCCTCCTTTGTGATGAAAACCGTTTCAGGAATGTTTGTCAACGCTGATTATCTGAGAGAGCTCTTATCGCGAACCAGTCCCAGGAACATCTACACCGGCTACATAGTGAGACACCCAAGACCCGTCAGGGACAAATCCAGTAAATGATACGTGAGTGAACAGGAGTACCCTCTGCAATGGTGTCCGCCGTACAGCTGCGGGGGTGGGCACGTGCTCTCGACCGATGTCGCCTGTCGAGCTTGGAAAGTTTCTAAGAGCGTCCACGAATTGAAACTCGAAGACGGTTTAATCAGCTTCTGCTTGGCTGAGTTGAAGATAGCGCCGGTGGAACTCCACGCACGCAAAATATTGTACAATTCAAAGGTCCCGTTTTCTGTTTGCACCTTTCGGAATCTCATGACCTCTCACAGGGTGAAACCCTCCGAGCTGTTGATCTACTGGAAAGACGTGGCAGATGCAGCAACTGAGGCCTCCCCTGGAGATACGTGAAGAGGATTGTCACTTTCCCCACCAAATGTCACTTGCCCGTATATCTTTCAATGCAGCCTCATTACAACCTTACGAGATATCATCATTGCTGCTGGTGTGCAGGCATATTATTCACTGCACCTCCAAAATAACCTGTATAATGTGCTTAAAGTTGATTCTGGGAGATGCGACAAGGTGTTACGTTTACCTGTCCTATATTGGAATTTGTACATTTCTACATTCAATTTACTCCATTCTCTTCAAATTTATTTAGGATACCTCCTATATGAACTGGCCATGATGTAATTACACGCTCCTTCCTATGGTGGTGCTTAGAGCCTCAGTTTGACGTATTCCAGCTCATCGAACTGCACCACGGAAAAGCCAAATCCACATCTCTGCTTTTGAAGTTGCCATTTACCTCGATTTGTAAATATAGAAAATAATTTAAATTCGGAAAGTGGTTTATTTTTAAGGGAATTAGCGATTGAGTCGGATGGAAGGTAGAGGTGAATTTGTCTCTCACAACAAGCTGTTTTGATCTGGAATGCAGTGCTTTGAAAAGGAGGTTGAAGTAGTTTCAATTGTAACTTTCAAAATGAATGTAATAAATAGTTGAAGGGGAAACTGTGCAGGGCTATGGGGAAGGAGCAGGGGAGTGGGGCTAAATGGAAGCTCTTTCACAGAGCCGGCAAAGGAACAAGTTTCTTGATCAACCAATGAAAGAGCTTGTTGAAAATAACATGTCATTTTTTTCAGTAACTGAAATATCTAATCTTCAAAATAAGGTTCTAAATAAAAACAAAAAAATCATGTTCGCCTCAACATCATTAAATCGAATGATTGCGTTGTATTAAATATTTGTTTTAGGGCCTTCCATGAAGATTAACCTTCAAAGCCTCATCATGTCTCATAAACTTGGGTTTACATGAATATTTGTAACCTCTGAATAGTTGAATACATTTTTCAAAGGCACATGTACATTCTGAGTTGTTTGAATTTCTGGATCCCAGAAAGCCACGTTTCATATTTCTTACAGAGCCGTTCTCTGTGTTCACAAACATTTAATCCACATTCCCAGTAATGCCTGATCGCAGGTCTGGCCTCAGTGCTATAATATCCTGAGATACCCAATCATTTTCCCAACGTCCTAATACTAATGCTAAACCGTGAGACCTCAATGTACACAGCAATACATCGATGTTACAACACGGAATCAATCAATTCCGCCCAACCAGTCAATGGCTTTCATTATCGTCCACACAAGCAAATAGTTCCAATCATATTCACCCGCCTTGTTTCAAAATCTTTAGCGAATTTCAAGGTAATTGACAGAAGAACCGGAGGCGATATGAGGAAACATCTTTTTGCACAGCGAGTTGATGTGATCAGGAATGCAATACCTGAAATGGTGGTGGGGGCAGATTCAATCGTAAATTTCAAAAGAGAATTGGAACCGATGCTGACTGCTGCTGTAAAATTCGCCCCCCGGGATGTTATGAAAAAATGAGTGTGTATTCTGTCCCGTTACAAGTTTTAAATTTTCCTGCACTCCTAATTTATAGGAGAGAACAGGCTCTCACTTTATTTCCCCTTAAACTGGGGAACCCACAGCTTCTGTCGCGACACTACAGACTATTTATAGAAACTCAGCACCCACGGACCAGTTGAACCAGGAACACTCCTCACCACGATGGACGTCTCAGCACTCTACACCAGTATCCCCCACGATGACGGCATCGCTGCGACAGCCTCAGTACTCAACACCAACAACAGCCAATCTCCAGACGCCAGCCTACAACTCATCCGCTTCATCCTTGACCACAATGTCTTCACCTTCGACAACCAGTTTTTCATCCAAACACACGGAACAGCCATGGGGACCTAATTCGCACCCTAATACGCCAACATCTTCATGCACAAGTTCGAGCAAGACTTCTTCGCTGCACAGGACCTCCAACAAACGTTGCACATCAGATAAATCGACGACATTTTCTTCCTATGGACCCACGGCGAAGGATCACTGAAAATACTACACGATAACATCAACAGGTTCCATCCCACCATCAAACTCACCATGGACTGCTCCTCAGAATCGATTTCATTCTTGGATTCACGAATCTCCATCAAAGTCGGACACCTCAGCACTTCACTCTATCTCAAGCCCACAGACAACCTCACGATGCTCCAATTCTCCAGCTTCCACCCTAAACACGTTAAAGAAGCCATCCCCTATGGACAAGCCCTGCGAATACACAGGATCTGCTCAGATCAGGAGGAACGCGATGGACACCTACAGACGCTGAAAGAAGCACTCGTAAGAACGGGACATGACGCTCGACTCGTCGATCGACAGTTCCGACGGGCCACAGCAAAAAATCGCATAGACCTCCTCAGAAGACGAACATGGCACAAAACCAACAGAGTACCCTACGTCGTCCAGTACTTCCCCGGAGTGGAGAATCTATGCCATGTACTTCGCAGACTTCAACATGTCATCGATGACGACAAATACCTCGCTAAGGCCTTCCCCACGCCTCCAGTACTCGCCTTCAAACAGCCGCCTAACCTCAAGCAGACCATCGTTCGCAGCAAATTACCCAGCTTTCAGGAGAACAGCGACCACGACACCACACAACCCTGCCACGGCAACCTCTGCAAGACATGCCAGATCATCAACACAGATACCATCATCACACGTGAGGACACCACCCACCAGGTACATGGTACTTACTCATGTGACTCGGCCAACGTTGTCTACCTCATACGTTGCAGGAAAGGATGCCCCGGAGCATGGTACATCAGCGAGACCATGCAGAAACTGCGACAACGTATGAACGGATATCACACAACAATCGCCAGGCAGGAGTGTTCCCTCCCAGTCGGGGAACACTTTAGCAGTCAACGACATTCAGCCTCTGATCTTCGGGTAAGCGTTCTCCAAGGCGGCCTTCGAGACACACGACAATGCAAAATCGTCGAGCAGAAACTGATAGCCAATTACCTCACCCATGAGGACGGCCTCAACCGGGATCTTGGGTTCATGTCACGCTACATGTACCCCCACCCGACGTAGAGTCATCCAGACTCGAGTCGTCGTTGGCTTGTTCTCTCTACACAGATGAGGTCGGACCTGCTGTGATTTCCAGCAAAAAAAAGTTTTTTGTTTTCCATACAGACCCCAGCATCTGCCACATTTGACCCCTTGTGACCCCACCGCATTGTCTTTGATGTAATGTTTTCCTGACTGACCTGTTTGGACACCATCCACACCTTTGATTGCCGTGATTGTCTCTCTGCCGTGGTGTGATAATTGGCAGTTAGAACGATTAACTGTAATCATCTGGTAGTGTTCTCTGACTATATATGCTGTGCCTATCTGCATCTCTTCACTTCATCTGATGAAGGAGCAGCGCTCCGAAAGCTTGTGATTTCAAATAAAACTGTTGGACTATTACCTGGTGTTGTGCGACTTCTCACATTTGTCCACCCCAGTCCAACACCGGCATCTCCACATCAATCATAAATAGAGGCATAGAGTACAAAAGCAAGGAAGTTATAATGAACTTTATAAAACACTGGTTCGGCATGAACTGGAGTATTGTGTCCAATTATGGGCGCCGTACTTTAGGAAGGATGTGAAGGCCTGAGAGACGTTGCAGAAAAGAATTCCGAGTATGATTCCAGGGACGAGGGACTTCAGTTGCGTGGATAGATTGGAAACACTGGGGTTCTCCTTAGAGCAGAGAAGGTTGAAAGGAGATTTGATAGATATATTGATATCATGAGGGGTCTAGACAGAGTAGATAGAGAGAAACTGTTCCCATTGGCGGAATGGCCGAGAAATAGAGGACACAGTTTTAAGGTGATTGGCAAAAGAAACAAAAACGACATGAGAAATAACTTTTTGATGCAGCGAGTGTTTAGGATCTAGAATGCATTGCCAGAAAGGCTGGGGGAGGCAGATTCAATCGGGGTTTTAAAAGGGTACTGAATAAGGACCTGAAGGAAAACAAAAATGCAGGGCTACGGGGAAATGGCAGGCGAGTGGGACGAGCTGAATTGCGCTTGCAGAGAACCAGCACGGGCTCGACGGGCCGAATGGCCACCTTCTGTGCTGGAACCATTCTATGAAACTATGTTTGTAGATATTTATTATTGTAAGGTATTAAATCAAGTATTCTAAAATCCACTTAATGCATGATAATCTTGCACCTTGACTTTACAGATTGTGATGCTATACAATTTTGTTGCTGCTGATGGCCCACAGCACTTCTTAGATGCTACGTTTTGAGCTGCTAAATCTGTTCTGAATCTATACCATTTAGCAAGGTGGTAGTGCCACACAACACGTGGGAGGTTGTCCGCAGTGTATAGACGGCACTTCGTCTCGACAAGGACTGTGTGGTGGTCTCTCCTAAATTTACTGCCATGGACAGATGCAAATGCGACAGGTAGATTGTTAAGAACGAGGTCAAGTAGGTTTTCCCTCGTGTTGTTTCTCTCAACACCGCCCGAAGCCCAGTCTCGCAGCTCTGTCCTTCTGGAGTCGGCCAACCCGGTCAGTAGTGTTTCTACTGAGCCAGTTTTGGTTTTGGACATTTAAGTTCGCCTCCCAGAGAAAATGCTGTGCCCTTGCTACTATCAGTGCTTCTTCCAAGTGGTGTTCAACATGAAAGAGTACTGATTCATCACTGACAGAGGCCGGTAGGTGGTAATCATCATGAGGTTTACTTGCCCATGTTTGACCTGATGGCATGAGAATTCATGAGGTCCAAAGTCAATGCAGAGTACTCCCAGTGCCTCACCTTCACGACTCTATACCACTGTGTTGGCAACTCTTGGGGGTTTGTGCTGCTGGTGGGACAGCAAGTACCCAGAGATAGATTTGGAGGAGCCTTCGGCGTTGGCTGCCGGACTGGGATTTTGGCAGCAGGTGAGAGAACCAACATGAGGGAAAATCTTACTTGACCTCGTCCTCACCATCTACCTGTTGCAGATGCATCTGTTCATGACAGCATTGGGAGCAGTGACCAGCGCACAGTCATTGCGGAGATGGAATCCCGTGCTAAATGGGATAGTTTCAGAAAAGATCTAGCAGCTCAAAGCTGGGCTCGTTGAGGCGCGTGGGCCATCAACAGCAGCAGAATTGTATTCCACCTGAATCTGTAAACTCTTGCGCGGCATATCCCTCACTCTGCTGTTACCTTCAAGCCCCTGGTCCAAACCTGGTTCAATGGAGAGTGTAGAAGAGCATGCCAGGAGCAGCACCAGGCGTATCTTAAAAATAAGCTTCCAACCTGGGGAAGCTGAAACACAGGAGAACATGCATGCTAAAAAGTGGAAGCACCCTGCTATAGACAGAGCTCAGCGATCCCACACCTAACGCATCAGATAAAGTTCTGCAGTCCTGCCACATCCAGTCGTTAATGGCAATGAATAATTAAACAAAAAAATAGAAGGAGGAGGCTCCATTAATAGCCGCATCCTCAATGACGACGGAGCCAAGCATGGGCGTGCAAAAGACAAGGCTGAAGCGTTCGCAACCATCTTCAGCCAGTATTGCCGTGTGGATGATCTATCTCGGCTTCCTCCTGAGGTCACCACCATCACAATGTCAGTTTCAGACAATTCGATTTACACCACGTGACATCAAAATAGGACTGATCGCGTTGGATAAGGCATTGGCCCGACAGCCTCCGGGCTGTGGTGCTAGAGATTTGTGCTCCAGATGTAGCTGCTCTTCTAGCCAAGCTCATTCAGTACAACTACAGCATTCGCATCTACCGACATAGTGAAAAATTACCCCGGAATGTCCTGTCAACAAAAAGCAAGACAAATTAAATTCGGCCAATTGCTGCCTCATCACCTTACTTCCAATTATCAGCAATGTGAAGGAAGGTGTCATCGTCATTGTTATCAAGCGTACCTTAAAGATCAATAACCTGCTAACCGATGTTCCGTTTGGTTCCGCCACGATCACATGGCTCCAGAACTCATTACAGCCTTGTTGAAACATGGACAAAGGATCAGAATTCCAGAGGTGAGGAAACAGTGATTGCCCCGGACATCAAAAAGCATTTGACCGTGTGTGACATCCAGCAGCCCTGGTAAAATTGATGTAAATGGGGTTCAGGGGGAAAATACTTCACTGGCTGGAGTCATACCTAGCAAAAAGGAAGATTGTTGCAGGTCAGTCATATCAGCCCCAGAACATCGCTGAAGGATTTCCTCAGGGCAGTGTCCGAGACCCAACCATCTTCAGCAGCTTCATCAGTGACGTTCCGGCCATCTTAAGAACAGAATAGTCAGGATGTTCGCTGCTGATTACAGAGTGTTCCATTCTATTCGCAATTCCTGGGATAACGAAGCCCACATGCAGTGAGACCAGGACAACTTGCAGGCTTGGGCTGATAAACGGCAAGAAACATTGCTGAGAGACATGCGCCAGGAAATGATAAACTCCAAAAAGAGAGAGTGTAAATACCTCCCCTTCACATTCAACGGCATTACCATCGTCGAACCTCCCACCAGAAACATCGTAGGGAACACCAACGACCAGAATCTTAATAGGACGAGCCACAAAAATAATGTGGCTGCAAGAGCAGATCAGAGATCGGGTTTTCTGCGGCGAGTATCCGTCCTCCTGACTCCCCAAATCCGTTCTCTCATCTACAAGGCACAAGTCAGGACTTTGATGGAATACTCGCCACTTGCCTGGATGAGTGCAGCTCCAACAACACTCAAGAACCTCAACACCATCCAGGACAAAGCAGCCCCTTTGTTTGGCACCGATCCACCACGTTAACCATTCACTCCCTTAACCACTGGCGTACCGGGGCTGCAGTATGTACCATCTACAAGATGTACTGCTGCAACTCGCCAAGCTTCTTCGACAGCACCTCCCAAAGATGCAACTTCTGCCACCTGGAAGGACAAGGGCAGCAGACTCGTTGGAAACACCAACACCTGCAAGTTCCCGTCCAAGTTACACATTATCCAGACTTGGAAATATATCACCGTTCTTTCGTCGCCATTCGGTAAAAATCCTGGAAATCCCTCCCGAACAGCACTGTTGGACCTTCAACAAATGGACTGCAGTGGTTTAAGAAGGCGGGTCAGCAACAACTTCTCAAGCGCAATTCGGGATGGGCAATAAAGGCCGGTATTTACAGCGACACCAACATGCGATGAACAAATAAAATAAAAATGTCAACAGCAGTAATGTTACAGATGAGTCACCATCCATTAACTTAGAGTATTGTTAACAGCAGTAACTTTTGGGAAGAGTCACTAGCAGCAATATTAGAATCGGATCACCACGAATAATGTTAGATTAGTGTCACCTACAGTAATATTAGAGACAAGTATGCACCAGTAATATGATCGTAGAGTCACCAGCATTAATATAACAGTAGGGGCATAGCCATTAATGATGGAATAGGATCACCTCCAGTCATGTTAAAGTAGGGTCACCATCAGTAATGTTAGAGTAGGGTCACCACCAGTAATGTTAGAGTAGTCAAACCAACAGTAATGTTAGAGTAGGGTCACCACCAGTAATATTAGAGGAGAGTCACCACCAGTAATGTTAGAGTAGAGACACCACCAGTAATGTTACAGTAGGGTCACCATCAGTAATGTTAGAGTAGGGTCACCACCAGTAATGTTAGAGTAGACTCACCACCAGTAATGTTAGAGTAGGGTCAAATCCAGTAATGTTAGAGTAGAGTCAGCAGCAGTAATTGTAGAGTAGACTCACCAACAGTAATGTTAGTGTAGAGTCACCAACAGTTATGTTAGTTTAGGGTCACCACGAATAATGTTAGAGTAGGGTCAACATCAATAATGTTAGAGTATTCTCACCACCAGTGTTGTTAGAGTAGTGTCACCACCAGCAATGTTAGTGTAGAGGCACCACCAGTAATGTTAGATTAAGCTCACCAGCAGTAATGTTAGAGTAAGTTCACCACCAGTAATGTTATGGTAGGGTCGCCACCAATAATGTTAGAGTAGGGTTAGCACGATTAATGTTAGTGTAGAGTCACCACCAATAATGTTAGAGTAGAGTCACCACCAGTAATGTTAGATTAGACTCACCACCAGTAATGTTAGAGTAGGGCCACCACCAGTAATGTTAGAGTAGACTCACCAACAGTAATGTTAGATTAGACACACCACCAGAAATGTTAGAGTAGGGTCACCACCAGTAATGTTAGAGCAGGGTCACCATCAGTAATGTTAGAGTAGAGTCACAACTAGTAATGTTAGAGTAGGGTCACCTCCAGTATTGTTAGAGTAGAGTCACCACCAGAAATGTTAGAGTAGACTCACCACCAGTAATGTTAGAGTAGGGTCACCAACAGTAATATTACAGGAGACTCACCACCAGTAATGTTAGGGTAGGGTCACCACCAGTAATGTTAGAGTAGACTCACCACTATTAATGTTAGAGTAGACTCAACACCAGTAATGTTAGAGTAGGGTCACCACCAGTAATGTTAGAGTCGCCTGACCACCAGTAATGTTAGAGTAGACACACCATCAGTAATGTTAGATTAGACTCACCACCAGTAATGTTAGAGTAGGGCCACCACCAGTAATGTTAGAGTAGACTCACCATCAGTAATGTTAGAGAAGACTCACCACCAGTAATGTTAGAGTAGGGTCACCACCAGTAATGTTAGAGGAGAGTCACCACTAGGAATATTAGAGTAGTCTCACCACCAGTAATGAAAGAGTAGAGTCACCACGAGTAATGTTAGAGTAGGTTCACCACCCGTAACGTTAGAGCAGGGTCACCATCAGTAACTTTGTGTAGAGTCATAACCAGTAATGTAAGAGTAGGGTCACCACCAGTATTGTTAGAGTGGACTCAGCACTAGTAATGTTAGAGTAGGGTCACCACCAGTAATGTTACAGAAGAGTCACCACCAATAATGTGAGAATAGACTCACCACCAGTTATGTTAGATTAGGGTCACCACCAATAATGTTAGAGTAGAGTCACCACCAGTAATGTTGGAGTAGACTTAGCACCAGTAATGTTAGAGTAGGGTCACCACTAGTAATGTTAGAGTCGACTCATCACCAGTAATGTTAGAATAGGGTCAACACCAGTAATGTTAGCGTAGAGTCACCACCAGTAATTGTAGAGTAGACTTACCACCTGTAATGATAGAGTTCGGTCACCACCAGTAATGTTAGAGTGGAGTCACCACCAGTTCTGTTAGTTTAGGGTCACCACCAATAATGTTAGAGTAGGGTCACCACCAGTACTGTTCGAGAAGAGTCACCACCAGCAATGTTAGAGCAGGGTCACCACCAGTAACGTTAGAGTACA
This sequence comes from Squalus acanthias, assembly GCA_030390025.1. NCBI lineage: Eukaryota > Metazoa > Chordata > Chondrichthyes > Squaliformes > Squalidae > Squalus > Squalus acanthias. The sequence goes on from JASTWF010000081.1 coordinate 310,402, forward strand.
GTCACCACCACTAATGTTAGTGTAGAGTTACCGCCAGTAATGTTAGAGTAGGTTCGCCACCAATAATGTTAGAGTAGACTCACCAACAGTAATGTTACAGTACACTCACCACCAGTAATGTTAGAGTAGGGTCACCACCAGTAATGTTAGAGTAGAGTCAACAGCAGTAATGTTAGAGTAGATTTAACACCAGTAATGTTAGAGTAGACTCACCACCAGTAATGTATGAGGAGACTCACCACCAGTCATGTTAGAGTAGGATCCCCACCAGTAATGTTAGAGTAGATTTAACACCAGTAATGTTAGAGTAGACTCACCACCAGTAATGTATGAGGAGACTCACCACCAGTCATGTTAGAGTAGGATCCCCACCAGTAATGTTAGTGTAGACTGACCACCAGTAATGTTATAGTAGACTCACCACCAGTAATGTTAGAGTCGGGTCACCACCAGTAATAAGAAAATAAGAGCATAAGAAATAGGTGCAGGAGTAGACCAATCGGCCCCTCGAGCCTGCTCCGCCATTCAATGAGATCATGGCTGATCTGATCCAACCTCATATTTTGAAGAACACAAGAAGCAGGAGCAGGACCAGTCCACTCGGCCCCTGGACCCGCTCCGCCACCCACAGGGCCTTGACCGATCCGAACTCAAACTCATGTCCAATTTCCAGCCCGCTCCCCGTAACCAATGATTCCCTTTACTTCTAGGAAACGGTCTATTTCTGTTTTCAATTTATTTAATGAAGTAGCTTCCACAGCTTCCTGGGGTAGCAAATTCCACAGACCCACTACCCTCTGAGTGAAAAAGTTTCTCCTCATCTCAGTTTTGAAAGAGGAGCCCCTTATTCTAAGATTATGTCCCCTAGTTCTAGTTTCACCCATCATTGGGAACATCCTCACCGCGTCCACCCGATCAAGCCCCTTCACAATCTTATATGGTTCAATAAGATCGCCTCTCATTCTTCTGAACTCCAATGAGTAGAGTCCCAATCTACTCAACCTCTCCTCATATGTCCACCCCCTCATCCCCGGGATTAACCGAATGAACCTTCTTTGTACGGCCTCGAGAGCAAGTATGTATTTTCTCATGTATGGACACCAAAACTGTATGCAGTACTCCGGGTGCGGTCTCACCAATATCCTATACAACTGCAGCAATACCTCTCTGTTTTTATATTCTATCCCCCTAGCAATAAAAGCCAACATTCCATTGGCTTTCTTGATCACCTGCTTCACCTGCATACTAACTTTTTGATTTTCTTGCACCAAGACACCCAGATCCCTTTGCAATGCAGTACTTTCCAGTTTCTCGCCATTAAGATAATAACTTGCTCTCTGATTTTTCCTGCCAAATTGCATAACCTCACATTTTCCAATATTGTATTGCATCTGCCAAATCTCTGCCCACTCACCCAGCCTGTCTATATCCCCTTGTAGGTTTTTTATGTCCTCCTCACACTCTACTTTCCCTCCCATCTTTGTATCTTCTGCAAACTTTGATATGTTACACTCGGTCCTCTCCTCCAAATCGTTAAAAAAAAATTGTAAAGAGTTGGGGACCCAGCACCGACCCCTGCGGAACACCACTGGCTACTGGTTGCCAGTCCGAGAATGAACCATTTATCCCAACTCTCTGCTTCCTGTTAGATAACCAATCCTCCACCCATGCCAGAATATTATCCCCAATCCAGTGATTTTTTATTTTGAGTAATAATCTTTTAGGTGGCACCTTGTCGAATGCCTTCTGGAAGTCTAAATACACTACATCCACTGGTTCCCCTTTATCCACACTGTACGTTATGTCCTCAAAGAACTCGAGCAAATTTGTCAGACATGACTTCCCCTTCATAAAGCCATGCTGACTTTGTCCTATTAAATTATGTTTATCTAAATGTTCCGTTACTGTCTCCTTAATAATAGACTCCAAAATTTTACCCACCACAGATGTTAGGCTAACTGGTCTATAATTTCCAGCCTTCTGCCTACAACCCTTTTTAAATAAGGGTGTTACATTAGCAGTTTTCCAATCTGCCGGGACCTTTGCTGAGTTCAGGGAGTTTTGGAAAATTATTACCAAAGCATCCACAATTCCGACTGCCTCTTCCCTCAAGACCCGAGGATGTAAGCCATCAGGTACAGGGGATTTATCCGCCTTGAGTCCCATTACTTTACTGAGTACCAATTCCTTAGTAATTTTAATCGTATTTAGCTCCTCCCCCACTAGAGCTCCCTGTTCGCCCAGTGTTGGGATATTCTTAGTGTCCTCTACCGTAAAGACTGAAACAAATATTTGTTCAGCATTTTTGCCATCTCCATGTTTCCCACCATTAATCTCCCGGTCTCATCCTCTAAGGGACCTACGTTTGCCTTAACCACCTTTTTGTTTATATCACTATAGAAACTCTTGCTATCTGTTTTGATATTTTTTGCTAATTTATTTTCATAGCCTATTTTCCCTTTCTTAATCTATCCTTTAGTTACTTTTTGTTGTCTTTTGAAGACTTCCCAATCTTCTATCCTCCCACTAACTTTGGCTACCTTATATGTCCTTGATTTTAGTTGGATACTTTCTTTAATTTCTTTACTTAGCCATGGATGGCTGTCACTTCTTTTACACCCTTTTTTCCTCAGTAGAATATACTTATTTTGAAAGTTGTAAAATAACTCCTTGAATGAACACCACTGCTCATGTACCGTCTTACCCTTTAATCTATTTTCCCAGTCCACTTTAATCAATTCTGCTCTCATGCCATCATGGTCTCCTTTATTCAAGCTCAGTATGCTTGTTTGAGAACCAACCTTCTCACCCTCTAATTGGATATGGAATTCAACCATGTTATGGTCACTCATTCCAAGGGGATCCTTAACTAGGACATTATTCATTAATCCAGACTCATTACACAGTACCAGGTCCAAGGTTGCTTGCCCCCTTGTAGGATCAGTTACATACTGCTCAAGAAATCCATCCCTAAGACACTCAATAAACTCTTCCTCAAGGCTGCCCTGCCCAATTTAATTTGTCCAGTTAATATGATAGTTAAAATCCCCCATAATTAAAGCTGTTCCCTTATTACATGCCCCAACTATTTCCTGATTAATACTTCATCCAACAGAGTTGCAACTATTAGGAGTCCTATATACTACGCTCACCAGTGTTTTTTCCCCTTATTATTCCTTATCTCTACCCAAACTGTTTCATTATCCTGATCTTTTGACCCAATATCATTTCTCTGTATTACAGTGTTTCCTTCCTTTCTTAAAATAGCCACCCACCCTCCCCTTCCTTCCTGCCTGTCCTTCCTGATTGTTAAATACCCTGGCATATTTAATTCCCAGACGTTGTCACCCTGCAGCCAAGTTCCTGTAATGGCCACAAGATCATACGCATACATAGTTATTTGTGCGGTTAACTAGTCAATTTTGTTACGAATGCTACGTGCATTCAGATAAAGAACTTTCAAATGTGTTTTTCGACACTTACTTCCTGCTTTTTCCTTAGTTAAAACTTCACCTTTTGCTCCATACCTTCTGTCCCTTCCTGACATGCTTTCCTCTGTCTCCCTGCTCAGGTTACCAACCCCCTGCCACATTAGTTTAAATCCTCCCCAACAGCACTAGCAAACACTCCCCCCAGGACAGCGGTCCCGCACCTGCCCAGGTGCAGACCGTCCGGTTTGTACTGGTCACACCTCCCCCAGAACCGGTTCCAATGACACAGGAATTTGAATCCCTCCCCCTTGCACCATACCTCTAGCCACGTATTCATTTGAAATATCCTTCTATTTCGACTCTGACTAGCACGTGGCACTGGTAGCAATCCTGAGAATACTAACTTTGAGGTCCTATTTTTTTATTTAGCTCCTAACTCCCGATATTCTGCTTTTAGGACCTCATCCCCTTTTTTACCTATATCGTTGTTGCCGATTTGCACCACGACAGCTGTAATGTTACAGTAGAGTCAACAGCAGTAATTGAAGAGTAGACTCACCACCAGTAATGTTAGAGTAGGGTTAGCACAATTAATGTTAGAGTAGGGTCATCAACAGTAATGATAGACTAGAGTCACCACCAGCAATGTTAGAGTAGACTCACCACCAGTAATGTTAGATTCGACTCACCACCAGTAATATTAGAGTAGGATCCCCACCAGTAATGTTAGGGTAGCCTGACCACCAGTAATGTTAGAGTGGTCTCACCAACAGTAAAGTTAGAGAAGATTCACCACCAGTAATGTTAGAGTAGAGTCACCACCAGTAATTGTAGAGTAGACTCAACACCAGTAATGTTAGTGTAGGGTCACCACCAGTAATATTAGAGTATACTCACAACCAGTAATGTTAGAGTAGAGGCATGACCAATAATGTTAGAGCAGGGTCACAACAAGTAATGTTAGAGTAGAGTCGCCAGCAGTAATGTTAGAGTAGAGTTACCACCAGTAATGTTAGTGTAGGGTCACCACAAGTAATGTTTCAGTAGAGTCACAAGCAGTAATGTTAGATTAGATTAACCAACAGTAATGTTAGTGTAGACTCACCACCAGTAATGTTAGAGTAGGGTCACCACAAGTAATGTTAGTGTAGGGTAACAACAAGAAATGTTAGAGTCGAGTCACAAGCAGTATTGTTAGATTAGAGTAACCAACAGTAATGTTAGTGTAGACACACCACCAGTAATGTTCGAGTAGATTCACCACCAGTAATGTTAGAGTAGGGTCAACACCAGTAATGTTACCATAGAGTCACCACCAGTAATGGTAGAGTAGACTCACCACCAGTAATGTTAGAATAGGGTAACCAGCAGTAATGTTAGAGTAGAGTCACCACCAGTAATGATAGAGTAGACTCACCAGCAGAAAAGTTAGAGTATGTTAACCACCTGTAATGATAGAGTAGAATAAACACCAGAAATTGTAGAGTAGACTTACCACCAGTAATGATAGAGTTCGGTCACCACCAGAAATGTTAGAGTAGATTCACCAACAGTAATGTTAGAGTAGACTCATCATCAGTAATGTTAGAGTAGACTCACCACCAGTAATGTTATAGTAGGGTCACCATCAGTAATTTTATAGTAGACTCAACACCAGTAATGTTATAGTAGGGTTACCACCAATACTGTTAGAGTAGGGTCACCACCAGTGATGTTAGAATAGAGTCACCACCAGCAATGTTAGAGTAGAGTCACCACCAGTAATGTTAGATTAGGGTCACAACCTGTAATGTTAGAGTAGACACAACACCAGTAATGTTAGAGTAGGGTCGCCACCAGTAATGTTAGAGTAGACTGACCACCAGTAATGTTAGAGTAGGGTCACAACCAGTAATGTTAGAGTAGACTGACAACCAGTAATGTTAGAGTAGGTTTAGCACTATTAATGTTAGAGTAGGGTCATCACCCGTAATGATAGAGTAGACTCATCATCAGTAATGTTAGAGTAGACTCAACACCATAAAATGTTAGAGTAGACTCACCACCAGTAATGTTAGAATAAGGTCACCACCAGTAATGTTAGAGTAGAGTCACAAGCAGTAATGTTAGAGTAGAGTTAACACCAGTAATGTTAGAGTAGACTCACCACCAGTAATGTTAGAGGAGACTCACCACCAGTAATGTTAGAGTAGGGACACCACCAATAATGTTAGAGTAGACTGACCACCAGTAATGTTAGAGTAGTGTCACAACCAGTAATGTTAGAGTAGACTGACAACCAGTAATGTTAGAGTAGGTTTAGCACTATTAATGTTAGTGTAGGGTCATCACCAGTAATGATAGAGTAGAGTCACCACTAGTAATGTTAGAGTAGACTCACCACCAGTAATATCAGAGTAGGATATCCACCAGCAATGTTAGATTAGACGGACCACCAGTAATGTTAGAGTGGACTCACCACCAGTAATGTTAGAGTAGACTCACCACCAGTAATGTTCGAGTAGATTCACCACCAGTAATGTTCGAGTAGGGTCACCACCAGCAATGTTACCGTAGAGTCACCACCAGTAATGGTAGAGTAGACTCACCACCAGTAATGTTAGAATAGGGTAACCAGCAGTAATGTTAGAGTAGAGTCACCACCAGTAATGATAGAGTAGACTCACCAGCAGAAAAGTTAGAGTACGTTAACCACCAGTAATGATAGAGTAGAGACAACAGCAGAAATTGTAGAGTAGACTTACCACCAGTAATGATAGAGTTCGGTCACCACCAGAAATGTTAGAGTAGATTCACCAACAGTAATGTTAGAGTAGACTCATCATCAGTAATGTTAGAGTAGACTCACCACCAGTAATGTTATAGTAGGATCAACATCAGTAATTTTATAGTAGACTCAACACCAGTAATGTTATAGTAGGGTCACCACCAGAACTGTTAGAGTAGGGTCACCACCAGTGATGTTAGAGTAGAGTCACCACCAGCAATGTTAGAGTAGAGTCACCACCAGTAATGTTAGATTAGGGTCACAACCTGTAATGTTAGAGTAGACACAACACCAGTAATGTTAGATTAGGGTCGCCACCAGTAATGTTAGAGTAGACTCATCATCAGTAATGTTAGAGTAGACTCAACACCAGAAAATGTTAGAGTAGACTCACCATCAGTAACGTTAGAATAAGGTCACCACCAGTAATGTTAGAGTAGAGTCACAAGCAGTAATGTTGGAGTAGCGTTAACACCAGTAATGTTAGAGTAGACTCACCACCAGTAATATCAGAGTAGGATATCCACCAGTAATGTTAGATTAGACGGACCACCAGCAATGTTAGAGTGGACTCACCACCAGTAATGTTAGAGTAGACTCACAACCAGTAATGTTAGAGTAGATTCACCACCAGTAATGTTAGAGTAGGGTCACCACCAGTACTGTTAGAGATGAGTTACCACCAGTAATGTTAGAGTTGGGTCGCGACCTGTAATGTTAGAGTAGCGTCACCACCAGTAATGTTAGTGAAGACTTACCACCATTACTGTTATAGTAGACTCACCACCAGTAATTTTAGATTAGACTCACCACCAGTAATGTTAGAGTAGACTCAATACCAGTAATGTTAGAGTAGACTCACCACCAGTATTGTTAGAGTGGACTCCCCACCAGTAATGTTAGAGTAAGGTCACCACCAGTAATGTTAGAGTAGAGTTAACACCTGTAATGTTAGAGTAGACTCACCACCAGTAATGTTAGAGGAGACTCACCACCAGAAATGTTAGAGTAAGGTCACCACCATTAATGATAGAGTAGAGTTAACACCTGTAATGTTAGAGCAGGGTCGCCACCAGTAATTGTAGAGTAGACTCAACACCAGTAATGTTAGAGTAGGGTAATCACCAATACTGTTAGAGTAGGCTCACCACCAGTGTTGTTAGAGTAGAGTCACCACCAGCAATGTTAGAGTAGAGTCACCACCAGTAATGTTAGATTAGGGTCACAACCAGTAATGTTAGAGTAGACGCACACCCGTAATGTTAGAGTAGACTCACCACCAGTAATGTTACAGTAGGGTCACCACCAGTTATGATAGAGTAGAGTCACCAGCAGTAATGTTAGAGCACAGTTAGCACCAGTAATGTTAGTGTAGACTCAGCAACAGTAATGTTGAGCAGAGTCAGCTCCAGTAATGTTAGAGTAGGGTCACCACCAGTAATGTTAGAGTGGACTCACCACCAGTAATGTTAGAGTAGCCTCACCACCAGTAATGTTAGAGTAGACTCACCACCAGTAATGTTAGAGCAGACTCACCACCAGTAATTGTAGAGTAGACTCACCACCAGTAATGATAGAGTTCGGTCACCACCAGAAATGTTAGAGTAGATTCACCAACAGTAATGTTAGAGTAGACTCATCATCAGTAATGTTAGAGTAGACTCACCACCAGTAATGATAGAGTTCGGTCACCACCAGTAATGTTAGAGTAGAGTCACCACCAGTAATGTTAGAGTAGACTCATCATCAGTAATGTTAGAGTAGACTCACCACCAGTAATGTTATAGTAGGATCACCATCAGTAATTTTATAGTAGACTCAACATCAGTAATGTTATAGTAGGGTCACCACCAATACTGTTAGAGTAGGGTCAACACCAGTGATGTTAGAGTAGAGTCACCGCCAGCAATGTTAGAGTAGAGTCACCACCAGTAATGTTAGATTAGGGTCACAACCTGTAATGTTAGAGTAGACACAACACCAGTAATGTTAGAGTAGGGTCGCCACCAGTAATGTTAGAGTAGACTCATCATCAGTAATGTTAGAGTAGACTCAACACCAGAAAATGTTGGAGTAGACTCACCATCAGTAACGTTAGAATAAGGTCACCACCAGTAATGTTAGAGTAGAGTCACAAGCAGTAATGTTAGAGTAGACTGACAACCAGTAATGTCAGAGTAGGGTCATCAACAGTAATGATAGAGTAGAGTCACCACTAGTAATGTTAGAGTAGACTCACCACCAGTAATGTTAGTGTAGACTCATCACTAGTAATATCAGAGTAGGATATCCACCAGTAATGTTAGATTAGACGGACCACCAGTAATGTTAGAGTGGACTCACCACCAGTAATGTTAGAGTAGACTCACCACCAGTAATGTTAGAGTAGATTCACCACCAGTAATGTTAGAGTAGGGTCACCACCAGTACTGTTAGAGATGAGTTACCTCCAGTAATGTTAGAGTTGGGTCGCCACCTGTAATGTTAGAGTAGCGTCACCACCAGTGATGTTAGTGAAGACTTACCACCATTACTGTTATAGTAGACTCACCACCAGTAATTTTAGAGTAGACTCACCACCAGTAATGTTAGAGTAGACTCAATACCAGTAATGTTAGAGTAGACTCACCACCAGTATTGTTAGAGTGGACACCCCACCAGTAATGTTAGAGTAAGGTCACCACCAATAATGTTAGAGTAGAGTTAACACCTGTAATGTTAGAGTAGACTCACCACCAGTAATGTTAGAGGAAACTCACCACCAGAAATGTTAGAGTAAGGTCACCACCATTAATGATAGAGTAGAGTTAACACCTGTAATGTTAGAGTAGGGTCGCCACCAGTAATTGTAGAGTAGACTCAACACCAGTAATGTTAGAGTAGGGTAATCACCAATACTGTTAGAGTAGGCTCACCACCAGTGTTGTTAGAGTAGAGTCACCACCAGCAATGTTAGAGTAGACTCACCACCAGTAATGTTACAGTAGGGTCACCACCAGTTATGATAGAGTAGTGCCACCAGCAGTAATGTTAGAGTACAGTTACCACCAGTAATGTTAGTGTAGACTCACCAACAGTAATGTTGAGCAGAGTCAGCTCCAGTAATGTTAGAGTAGGGTCACCACCAGTAATGTTAGAGTGGACTCACCACCAGTAATGTTAGAGTAGCCTCACCACCAGTAATGTTAGAGTAGACTCACCACCAGTAATGTTAGAGTAGGGTAACGAGCAGTAATGTTAGAGTAGAGTCACCACCAGTAATGTTACCGTAGAGGCAATACCAGTAATGGTAGAGCAGACTCACCACCAGTAATGATAGCGTATACTCAACACCAGAAATGTTAGAGTACGTTAACAACCAGTATTGATAGAGTAGAGTCAACACCAGTAATTGTAGAGTAGACTTACCGCCAGTAATGATAGAGTTCGGTCACGACGAGAAATGTTAGAGTCGAGTCACTAACAGTAATGTTAGAGTAGACTCATCATCAGTAATATTAGAGTAGATTCAAGACCAGTAATGTTAGAGTAGGGTCGCCACCAGTAATTGTAGAGTAGACTCAACACCAGTAATGTTAGAGTAGGGTCACCACCAATACTGTTAGAGTAGGGTTACCACCAGCGTTGTTAGAGTAGAGTCACCACCAGCAATGTTAGAGTAGAGTCACAACCAGTACTGTTAGATTAGGGTCACACGCAGTAACGTTAGAGTAGACTCACCACCAATAATGTTAGAGTAGGGTCGCAACCAGTAATGTTAGAGTAGACTCATCATCATTAATGTTAGAGTAGACTCACCACCAGTAATTTTAGAGTAGGGTCATCACCAGTAATTGTCGAGTAGACTCAACACCAGTAATGTTAGAGTAGGGTGACCACCAGTAATGTTAGAGTAGACTCACCACCAGAAAATGTTAGATTAGACTCAACACCAGTAATGTTAGAATAAGGTCACCACCAGTAATGTTAGAGTAGAGTCACCAGCAGTAATGTAAGAGGTGAGTTAACACCAGTAATGTTAGAGTAGACTCACCACCAGTAATGTTAGAGGAGACTCACCACCAGTAATGTTAGAGCACGGTCACCACCAGCAATGTTAGAGTAGACTCACCACCAGTAATGTTACAGTAGGGTCACCACCAGTTATGATAGAGTAGTGCCACCAGCAGTAATGTTAGAGTACAGTTACCACCAGTAATGTTAGTGTAGACTCACCAACAGTAATGTTGAGCAGAGTCAGCTCCAGTAATGTTAGAGTAGGGTCACCACCAGTAATGTTAGAGTGGACTCACCACCAGTAATGTTAGAGTAGCCTCACCACCAGTAATGTTAGAGTAGACTCACCACCAGTAATGTTAGAGTAGGGTAACGAGCAGTAATGTTAGAGTAGAGTCACCACCAGTAATGATAGCGTAGACTCACCACCAGAAATGTTAGAGTACGTTAACAACCAGTATTGATAGAGTAGAGTCACCACCAGTAATTGTAGAGTAGACTTACCACCAGTAATGATAGAGTTCGGTCACCACCAGAAATGTTAGAGTAGAGTCACTAACAGTAATGTTAGAGTAGACCCATCATCAGTAATATTAGAGTAGATTCAAGACCAGTAATGTTAGAGTAGGGTCGCCACCAGTAATTGTAGAGTAGACTCAACACCAGTAATGTTAGAGTAGGGTCACCACCAATACTGTTAGAGTAGGGTTACCACCAGCGTTGTTAGAGTAGAGTCACCACCAGCAATGTTAGAGTAGAGTCACAACCAGTAATGTTAGATTAGGGTCACACGCAGTAACGTTAGAGTAGACTCACCACCAATAATGTTAGAGTAGGGTCGCAACCAGTAATGTTAGAGTAGACTCATCATCATTAATGTTAGAGTAGACTCACCACCAGTAATTTTAGAGTAGGGTCATCACCAGTAATTGTCGAGTAGACTCAACACCAGTAATGTTAGAGTAGGGTGACCACCAGTAATGTTAGAGTAGACTCACCACCAGAAAATGTTAGATTAGACTCAACACCAGTAATGTTAGAATAAGGTCACCACCAGTAATGTTAGAGTAGAGTCACCAGCAGTAATGGAAGAGGTGAGTTAACACCAGTAATGTTAGAGTAGACTCACCACCAGTAATGTTAGAGGAGACTCACCACCAGTAATGTTAGAGCACGGTCACCACCAGCAATGTTAGAGTAGACTCACCACCAGTAATGTTACAGTAGGGTCACCACCAGTTATGATAGAGTAGTGCCACCAGCAGTAATGTTAGAGTACAGTTACCACCAGTAATGTTAGTGTAGACTCACCAACAGTAATGTTGAGCAGAGTCAGCTCCAGTAATGTTAGAGTAGGGTCACCACCAGTAATGTTAGAGTGGACTCACCACCAGTAATGTTAGAGTAGCCTCACCACCAGTAATGTTAGAGTAGACTCACCACCAGTAATGTTAGAGTAGGGTAACGAGCAGTAATGTTAGAGTAGAGTCACCACCAGTAATGATAGCGTAGACTCACCACCAGAAATGTTAGAGTACGTTAACAACCAGTATTGATAGAGTAGAGTCACCACCAGTAATTGTAGAGTAGACTTACCACCAGTAATGATAGAGTTCGGTCACCACCAGAAATGTTAGAGTAGAGTCACTAACAGTAATGTTAGAGTAGACCCATCATCAGTAATATTAGAGTAGATTCAAGACCAGTAATGTTAGAGTAGGGTCGCCACCAGTAATTGTAGAGTAGACTCAACACCAGTAATGTTAGAGTAGGGTCACCACCAATACTGTTAGAGTAGGGTTACCACCAGCGTTGTTAGAGTAGAGTCACCACCAGCAATGTTAGAGTAGAGTCACAACCAGTAATGTTAGATTAGGGTCACACGCAGTAACGTTAGAGTAGACTCACCACCAATAATGTTAGAATAGGGTCGCAACCAGTAATGTTAGAGTAGACTCATCATCATTAATGTTAGAGTAGACTCACCACCAGTAATTTTAGAGTAGGGTCATCACCAGTAATTGTCGAGTAGACTCAACACCAGTAATGTTAGAGTAGGGTGACCACCAGTAATGTTAGAGTAGACTCACCACCAGAAAATGTTAGATTAGACTCAACACCAGTAATGTTAGAATAAGGTCACCACCAGTAATGTTAGAGTAGAGTCACCAGCAGTAATGTAAGAGGTGAGTTAACACCAGTAATGTTAGAGTAGACTCACCACCAGTAATGTTAGAGGAGACTCACCACCAGTAATGTTAGAGCACGGTCACCACCAGCAATGTTAGAGTAGACTCACCACCAGTAATGTTACAGTAGGGTCACCACCAGTTATGATAGAGTAGTGCCACCAGCAGTAATGTTAGAGTACAGTTACCACCAGTAATGTTAGTGTAGACTCACCAACAGTAATGTTGAGCAGAGTCAGCTCCAGTAATGTTAGAGTAGGGTCACCACCAGTAATGTTAGAATGGACTCACCACCAGTAATGTTAGAGTAGCCTCACCACCAGTAATGTTAGAGTAGACTCACCACCAGTAATGTTAGAGTAGGGTAACGAGCAGTAATGTTAGAGTAGAGTCACCACCAGTAATGATAGCGTAGACTCACCACCAGAAATGTTAGAGTACGTTAACAACCAGTATTGATAGAGTAGAGTCACCACCAGTAATTGTAGAGTAGACTTACCACCAGTAATGATAGAGTTCGGTCACCACCAGAAATGTTAGAGTAGAGTCACTAACAGTAATGTTAGAGTAGACCCATCATCAGTAATATTAGAGTAGATTCAAGACCAGTAATGTTAGAGTAGGGTCGCCACCAGTAATTGTAGAGTAGACTCAACACCAGTAATATTAGAGTAGGGTCACCACCAATACTGTTAGAGTAGGGTTAACACCAGTGTTGTTAGAGTAGAGTCACCACCAGCAATGTTAGAGTAGAGTCACCACCAGTAATGTTAGATTAGGTTCACACCCAGTAACGTTAGAGTAGACTCACCACCAAAAAAGTTAGAGTAGGGTCGCCACCAGTACTGTTAGAGTAGACTCATCATCATTAATGTTAGAGTAGACTCACCACCAGTAATTTTAGAGTAGGGTCGCCACCAGTAATTGTAGAGTAGACTCAACACCAGTAATGTTAGAGTAGGGTCACCACCAATACTGTTAGAGTAGGGTCACCACCAGTGTTGTTAGAGTAGAGTCACCACCAGCAATGTTAGAGTAGAGTCACCGCCAGTGATGTTAGATTAGGGTCACAACCAGTAATGTTAGAGTAGACTCACCACCAGTAATGTTACAGTAGACTCACCACCAGGAATGTTAGAGTAGGGTCACCACCAGTTATGATAGAGTAGAGTCACCAGCAGTAATGTTAGAGTAGAGTTACCACCAGTAATGTTAGTGTAGACTCACCAACAGTAATGTTAGTGCAGAGTCAGCTCCAGTAATGTTAGAGTAGGGTCACCACCAGTAATGTTAGAGTGGACTCAGCACAATTAATCTTAGAGTAGCCTCACCACCAGTAATGTTAGAGAAAGGTCATCACCAGTAATGTTAGAGAAGGGTTAGCACAATTAAGGTTAGAGTAGGGTCACCACCAATAATGATAGAGTAGACTCACCACCAGTAATGTTAGATTCGACTCACCACCAGTAATATCAGAGTAGGATCCCCACCAGTAATGTTAGAGTAGACTGACCACCAGTAATGTTAGAGTGGTCTCACCACCAGTAATGTTAGAGAGGACTCACCACCTGTAATGTTAGAATAGTGTCACCATCAGTAATGTTAGGGTAGGGTCACCACCAGTACTGTTAGGGTAGAGTTATCACCAGTAATGTTAGTGTAAGGTCGCCACCATTAATGTTAGAGTAGAGTTACCACCAGTAATGTTTTTGTAGACTTACCACCAGTACTGTTATAATAGACTCACCACCAGTAATGTTAGAGTAGACTCACCACCAGTAATGTTAGAGTAGACTCACTACCAGTAATGTTAGAGTAGGGTCACCACCAGTAATGTTAGAGTAGACTCACCACCAGTAATGTTAGAGTACACACACTACCAGTAATGTAAGAGGAGTGTCACCACCAGTAATGTTAGAGTAGAGTCAACACCAGTAATGTTAGATTAGTGTCACCACCAGTAATGTTAGAGTAGATTCACCACCAGTAATGTTTGAGTAGGGTCACCACCAGTAATGTTAGTGTAGGGTCACCAACGGTAATATTAGATTAGAGAAACGACCAATAATGATAGAGCAGGGTCACAACAAGTAATGTTAGAGTAGAGACACAAGCAGTAATGTTAGAGTAGAGTTACCACAAGTAATGTTAGTGTCGGTTCAACACCAGTAATGTTTGAGTAGAGTCACAAGCAGTAATGTTAGATTAGAGTAACCAACAGTAATGATAGTGTAGACTCAACACCAGTAATGTTAGAGTAGATTCACCACCAGTAATGTTTGAGTAGGGTCACCACCAGTAATGTTAGTGTAGGATCACAACAAGTAATGTTAGAGTAGAGTCACAAGCAGTAATGTTAGATAAGTGTAACCAAAAGTAATGTTAGTGTAGACTCACCACCATTAATGTTAGAGTCGATTCACCACCAGTAATGTTAGAGTAGTGTCACCACCAGTAATGTTACCGTAGAGGCAATACCAGTAATGGTAGAGTAGACTCACCACCAGTAATGATAGCGTAGACTCACCACCAGAAATGTTAGAGTACGTTAACAACCAGTATTGATAGAGTAGAGTCAACACCAGTAATTGTAGAGTAGACTTACCGCCAGTAATGATAGAGTTCGGTCACGACGAGAAATGTTAGAGTAGAGTCACTAACAGTAATGTTAGAGTAGACTCATCATCAGTAATATTAGAGTAGATTCAAGACCAGTAATGTTAGAGTAGACTCAACACCAGAAAATGTTGGAGTAGACTCACCATCAGTAACGTTAGAATAAGGTCACCACCAGTAATGTTAGAGTAGAGTCACAAGCAGTAATGTTAGAGTAGACTGACAACCAGTAATGTCAGAGTAGGGTCATCAACAGTAATGATAGAGTAGAGTCACCACTAGTAATGTTAGAGTAGACTCACCACCAGTAATGTTAGTGTAGACTCATCACTAGTAATATCAGAGTAGGATATCCACCAGTAATGTTAGATTAGACGGACCACCAGTAATGTTGGAGTGGACTCACCACCAGTAATGTTAGAGTAGACTCACCACCAGTAATGTTAGAGTAGATTCACCACCAGTAATGTTAGAGTAGGGTCACCACCAGTACTGTTAGAGATGAGTTACCTCCAGTAATATTAGAGTTGGGTCGCCACCTGTAATGTTAGAGTAGCGTCACCACCAGTAATGTTAGTGAAGACTTACCACCATTACTGTTATAGTAGACTCACCACCAGTAATTTTAGAGTAGACTCACCACCAGTAATGTTAGAGTAGACTCACCACCAGTATTGTTAGAGTGGACTCCCCACCAGTAATGTTAGAGTAAGGTCACCACCAGTAATGTTAGAGTAGAGTTAACACCTGTAATGTTAGAGTAGACTCACCACCAGTAATGTTAGAGGAGACTCACCACCAGAAATGTTAGAGTAAGGTCACCACCATTAATGATAGAGTAGAGTTAACACCTGTAATGTTAGAGTAGGGTCGCCACCAGTAATTGTAGAGTAGACTCAACACCAGTAATGTTAGAGTAGGGTAATCACCAATACTGTTAGAGTAGGCTCACCACCAGTGTTGTTAGAGTAGAGTCACCACCAGCAATGTTAGAGTAGACTCACCACCAGTAATGTTACAGTAGGGTCACCACCAGTTATGATAGAGTAGTGCCACCAGCAGTAATGTTAGAGTACAGTTACCACCAGTAATGTTAGTGTAGACTCACCAACAGTAATGTTGAGCAGAGTCAGCTCCAGTAATGTTAGAGTAGGGTCACCACCAGTAATGTTAGAGTGGACTCACCACCAGTAATGTTAGAGTAGCCTCACCACCAGTAATGTTAGAGTAGACTCACCACCAGTAATGTTAGAGTAGGGTAACGAGCAGTAATGTTAGAGTAGAGTCACCACCAGTAATGATAGCGTAGACTCACCACCAGAAATGTTAGAGTACGTTAACAACCAGTATTGATAGAGTAGAGTCACCACCAGTAATTGTAGAGTAGACTTACCACCAGTAATGATAGAGTTCGGTCACCACCAGAAATGTTAGAGTAGAGTCACTAACAGTAATGTTAGAGTAGACCCATCATCAGTAATATTAGAGTAGATTCAAGACCATTAATGTTAGAGTAGGGTCGCCACCAGTAATTGTAGAGTAGACTCAACACCAGTAATATTAGAGTAGGGTCACCACCAATACTGTTAGAGTAGGGTTACCACCAGTTTTGTTAGAGTAGAGTCACCACCAGCAATGTTAGAGTAGAGTCACCACCAGTAATGTTAGATTAGGGTCACACCCAGTAACGTTAGAGTAGACTCACCACCAATAAAGTTAGAGTAGGGTCGCCTCCAGTACTGTTAGAGTAGACTCATCATCATTAATGTTAGAGTAGACTCACCACCAGTAATTTTAGAGTAGGGTCGCCACCAGTAATTGTAGAGTAGACTCAACACCAGTAATGTTAGAGTAGGGTCACCACCAATACTGTTAGAGTAGGGTCACCACCAGTGTTGTTAGAGTAGAGTCACCACCAGCAATGTTAGAGTAGAGTCACCGCCAGTAATGTTAGATTAGGGTCACAACCAGTAATGTTAGAGTAGACTCACCACCAGTAATGTTACAGTAGACTCACCACCAGGAATGTTAGAGTAGGGTCACCACCAGTTATGATAGAGTAGAGTCACCAGCAGTAATGTTAGAGTAGAGTTACCACCAGTAATGTTAGTGTAGACTCACCAACAGTAATGTTAGAGCAGAGTCAGCTCCAGTAATGTTAGAGTAGGGTCACCACCAGTAATGTTAGAGTGGACTCAGCACAATTAATGTTAGAGTAGCCTCACCACCAGTAATGTTAGAGAAAGGTCATCACCAGTAATGTTAGAGTAGGGTTAGCACAATTAAAGTTAGAGTAGGGTCACCACCAATAATGATAGAGTAGACTCACCACCAGTAATGTTAGATTCGACTCACCACCAGTAATATCAGAGTAGGATCCCCACCAGTAATGTTAGAGTAGACTGACCACCAGTAATGTTAGAGTGGTCTCACCACCAGTAATGTTAGAGAGGACTCACCACCTGTAATGTTAGAATAGTGTCACCATCAGTAATGTTAGGGTAGGGTCACCACCAGTACTGTTAGGGTAGAGTTATCACCAGTAATGTTAGTGTAAGGTCGCCACCATTAATGTTAGAGTAGAGTTACCACCAGTAATGTTTTTGTAGACTTACCACCAGTACTGTTATAATAGACTCACCACCAGTAATGTTAGAGTAGACTCACCACCAGTAATGTTAGAGTAGACTCACTACCAGTAATGTTAGAGTAGGGTCACCACCAGTAATGTTAGAGTAGACTCACCACCAGTAATGTTAGAGTACACACACTACCAGTAATGTAAGAGGAGTGCCACCACCAGTAATGTTAGAGTAGAGTCAACACCAGTAATGTTAGATTAGTGTCACCACCAGTAATGTTAGAGTAGATTCACCACCAGTAATGTTTGAGTAGGGTCACCACCAGTAATGTTAGTGTAGGGTCACCAACGGTAATATTAGATTAGAGAAACGACCAATAATGTTAGAGCAGTGTCACAACAAGTAATGTTAGAGTAGAGACACAAGCAGTAATGTTAGAGTAGAGTTACCACAAGTAATGTTAGTGTCGGTTCAACACCAGTAATGTTTGAGTAGAGTCACAAGCAGTAATGTTAGATTAGAGTAACCAACAGTAATGATAGTGTAGACTCAACACCAGTAATGTTAGAGTAGATTCACCACCAGTAATGTTTGAGTAGGGTCACCACCAGTAATGTTAGTGTAGGATCACAACAAGTAATGTTAGAGTAGAGTCAAAAGCAGTAATGTTAGATAAGTGTAACCAAAAGTAATGTTAATGTAGACTCACCACCAGTAATGTTAGAGTCGATTCACCACCAGTAATGTTAGAGTAGTGTCACCACCAGTAATGTTACCGTAGAGGCAATACCAGTAATGGTAGAGCAGACTCACCACCAGTAATGATAGCGTAGACTCAACACCAGAAATGTTAGAGTACGTTAACAACCAGTATTGATAGAGTAGAGTCAACACCAGTAATTGTAGAGTAGACTTACCGCCAGTAATGATAGAGTTCGGTCACGACGAGAAATGTTAGAGTAGAGTCACTAACAGTAATGTTAGAGTAGACTCATCATCAGTAATATTAGAGTAGATTCAAGACCAGTAATGTTAGAGTAGGGTCGCCACCAGTAATTGTAGAGTAGACTCAACACCAGTAATGTTAGAGTAGGGTCACCACCAATACTGTTAGAGTAGGGTTACCACCAGCGTTGTTAGAGTAGAGTCACCACCAGCAATGTTAGAGTAGAGTCACAACCAGTAATGTTAGATTAGGGTCACACGCAGTAACGTTAGAGTAGACTCACCACCAATAATGTTAGAGTAGGGTCGCAACCAGTAATGTTAGAGTAGACTCATCATCATTAATGTTAGAGTAGACTCACCACCAGTAATTTTAGAGTAGGGTCATCACCAGTAATTGTCGAGTAGACTCAACACCAGTAATGTTAGAGTAGGGTGACCACCAGTAATGTTAGAGTAGACTCACCACCAGAAAATGTTAGATTAGACTCAACACCAGTAATGTTAGAATAAGGTCACCACCAGTAATGTTAGAGTAGAGTCACCAGCAGTAATGTAAGAGGTGAGTTAACACCAGTGATGTTAGAGTAGACTCACCACCAGTAATGTTAGAGGAGACTCACCACCAGTAATGTTAGAGCACGGTCACCACCAGTAATGTTACAGTAGACTGACCACCAGTAATGTTACAGTAGAGTCACCACCAGTAATGTTAGAGTAGACTGACAACCAGTAATGTTAGAGTAGGTTTAGCACTATTAATGTTAGAGTAGGGTCATCACCAGTAATGATAGAGTAGAGTCACCACTAGTAATGTCAGAGTAGGATATCGACCAGTAATGTTAGATTAGACGGAGCACCAGTAATGTTAGAGTGGACTCACCACCAGTAATGTTAGAGTAGAGACACCACCAGTAATGTTAGAGTAGGGTCACCAACAGTAATGTTAGTGTAGGGTCACCAACAGTAACGTTAGAGTAGGGTCACCACCAGTACTGTTAGAGATGAGTTACCACCAGTAATGTTAGAGTAGGGTCGTCACCAGTAATGTTAGAGTAGAGTCAGCACCAGTAATGTTAGTGAAGACTTACCACCATTTCTGTTATAGCAGACTCACCACCAGTAATTTTAGAGTAGACTCACAACCAGTAAAGTTAGAGTAGAATCACCACCAGTATTGTTAGAGTAAGGTCACCACCAGTAATGATAGAGTAGAGTCATCCGCAGTAATGTTATAGTAGAGTTAACACCTGTACTGTTAGAGTAGACTCACCACCAGTAATGTTAGAGGAGACTCACCAGCAGTAATGATAGTTTAGGATCCGCACCAGTAATGTTAGTGTAATCTGACCACCAGTAATGTTAGAAAAGACTCACCATCAGTAATGTTAGAGTAGGGTCACCACCAGTAATGTGAGAGTAGACTCACCATCAGTAATGGTAGAGTAGGGTCGCCACCAGTAATGTTAGGGTTGACTCACAACCTGTAATGTTAGAGCAGTCTCACCACCAGTAATGTTAGAGTAGGGTCGCCAACAGTAATCTTAGAGCAGACTATCAAAGAGTAATGTTAGAGTAGACTCACAACCAATAATGTTAGAGTAGGGTCACCGCCAGAACTTGTCGAGTAGACTCAACACCAGTAATGTTAGAGTAGGGTCACCACCAGTAATGTTAGAGTAGACTCACCACCAGTAATGTTAGAATAAGCTCACCACCAGTAATGTTAGAGTAGAGTCACCAGCAGTAATGTAAGAGAAGAGTCACCACCAGTAATGATAGAGTAGAGTCACCACCAGTAATGTTAGAGCAGTTTCACCTCCAGTAATGTTAGAGTAGAGTCACCTCCAGTAATGTTAGAGTAGACTCATCATCAGTAATATTAGAGTAGATCCAAGACCAGTAATGTTAGAGTAGGGTCGCCACCAGCAATTGTAGAGTAGACTCAACACCAGTAATGTTAGAGTAGGGTCACCACCAATACTGTTAGAGTAGGGTCACACCCAGTAACGTTAGAGTAGACTCACCACCAATAATGTTAGATTAGGGTCGCCACCAGTAATGTTAGAGTAGACTCACCACCAGTAATGTTAGAGTAGACTCACCACAAGAAAATGTTAGAGCAGAGTCACCAGCAGTAATGTAAGAGTAGAGTTAACACCAGTAATGTTAGAGTAGACTCACCATCAGTAATGTTAGAGTAGGGTCACCACCATTAATATAAGAGTAGAGTTACCACCAGTAATTGTAGAGTAGACTCACCACCAGTAATGTTAGTGTAGGATCACCACCAATAATATTAGGGTATACTCTCCACCAGTAATGTTAGAGTAGACTCATCATCAGTAATATTAGAGTAGATCCAAGACCAGTAATGTTAGAGTAGGGTCGCCACCAGTAATTGTAGAGTAGACTCAACACCAGTAATGTTAGAGCAGGGTCACCACCAGTAATGTTACAGTAGACTGACCACCAGTAATGTTAGAGTAGGTTTAGCACTATTAATGTCAGAGTAGGGTCATCAACAGTAATGATAGAGTAGAGTCACCACTAGTAATGTTAGAGTAAACTCACCACCAGTAATGTTAGTGTAGACTCATCACTAGTAATATCAGTGTAGGATATCCACCAGTAATGTTAGATTAGAAGGACCACCAGTAATGTTAGAGTGGACTCACCACCAGTAATGTTAGAGTAGACTCACCACCAGCAATGTTAGAGTAGGGTCACCACCAGTAACGTTAGAGTAGACTCACCAGCAGTACTGTTAGAGATGAGTTACCACCAGTAATGTTAGAGTAGAGTCGCCACCATTAATGATAGAGTAGAGTCAGCACCAGTAATGTTAGTGAAGATTTACCACCATTACTGTTATAGTAGACTCACCACCAGTAATTTTAGAGTAGACTCACAACCAGTAAAGTTAGAGTAGACTTACCAGCAGTATTTTTAGAGTAGACTCAGCACCAGTAATGATAGTTTAGGATCCGCACCAGTAATGTTACTGTAATCTGACCACCAGTAATGTTAGAGTAGACTCACCATCAGTAATGTTAGAGTAGGGTCACCACCAGTAATGTTAGAGTAGACTGACCACCAGTAATGTCAGAGTGGACTCCAACCAGTAATGTTAGAGCAGGGTCGCCACCAGTAATGTTAGTGTAGACTCACCACCAGTAATGTTAGAGTAGGGTCGCCACCAGTAATGTTAGTGTAGACTCACCACCAGTAATGTTAGAGCAGTCTCACCACCAGTAATGTTAGAGTAGTGTCGCCAACAGTAATGTTAGAGTAGACTCACAAACAGTAATGTTAGAGTAGACTCACGACCAGTAATGATAGAGCAGGGTCACCACCAGTAATTGTCGAGTAGACTCAACAGCAGTAATGTTAGAGTAGGGTCACCACCAGTAATGTTAGAGTAGACTCACCACCAGTAATGTTAGACTAGACTCACCACCAGTAATGTTAGAATAAGCTCACCACCAGTAATGTTAGAGTAGAGTCACCAGCAGTAATGTTAGAGTAGAGTCACCACCAGTAATGTTAGAGTAGAGTCACCACCAGTAATGTTAGAGCAGTGTCACCACCAGTAATTTAAGAGTAGTGTCACCTCCAATAATGTTAGAGTAGAGTCACCTCCAGTAATGTTAGAGTAGATTCACCAACAGTAATGTTAGAGTAGAGTCACCACCAGTAATGATAGAATAGGTTCACCACCAGTAATGTTAGAGTAGGGTCACCACCAGTAATGTTAGAGTAGGGTCACCACCAGTATGTTAGAGTAGACTCACCATCAGTAATGTTAGAGTAGGGTCACCACCAGTAATGTTAGTGTAGGATCACCACCAATAATATTAGAGTATACTCACCACCAGTAATGTTAGAGTAGAGGCACTACCAGTAATGTTATAGTTAGGTCACCAGCAGTAATGTTAGAGTAGAGTAACCAACAGTAATGTTAGTGTAGACTCACCACCAGTAATGTTGGAGTAGATTTACCACCAGTAATGTTAGATTAGGGTCACCACCAGTAATGTTACCGTAGAGTCACCACCATTAATGGTAGAGTAGACTCACCACCAGAAATGTTAGAGAACGTTATCCACCAGTAATGATAGAGTTGAGTCACCACCAGTAATTGTAGAGTGGGGTCACCACCAGTAATGTTAGAGTAGAGTCACCAACAGTTATGTTAGTTTAGGGTCACCAGCAATAATGTTAGAGCAGGATCACCACCAATACTGTTAGTGTAGGGTCACTACCAGTGTTGTTAGAGTAGAGTCTCCACCAGCAATGTTAGAGTAGAGTCACCACCAGTAATGTTAGATTAGGATCACCACCTGTAATGTTACAGTGGACTCACCACCAGTAATGTTAGAATAAGCTCACCACCAGTAATGTTAGAGTAGACTCACCACCAGTAATGTTAGAGGAGACTCACCACCAGTAATGTTAGAGTACGATCCCCACCAGTAATGTTAGTGTAATCTGATCACCAGTAATGTTAGAGTAGACACACCACCAGTAATGTCAGACTAGGGTCACCAGCAGTAATGTTAGAGTAGGGTTAGCACTATTAATGTTAGAGTAGGGTCATCACCAGTAATGATAGAGAAGAGTCACCAACAGAAATGTTAGAGTAGACTCACCACCAGTAATGTTAGATTCGACTCACCACCAATAATATTAGAGTAGGATCCCCACCAGTAATGTTAGAGTAGTCGGAAAACTAGTAATGTTAGAGTAGTGTCGCCAACAGTAATGTTAGAGTAGACTCACAAACAGTAATGTTAGAGTGGACTCACCTCCAGTAATGTTAGAGTAGTGTCACCTCCAGTAATGTTAGAGTAGGGTCACCACCAGTACTGTTAGAGATGAGTTTCCACCAGTAATGTTAGAGCAGTGTTGCCACCAGTAATGTTAGAGTAGAGTCGCCACCAGTAATGTTAGAGTAGACTCACCACCAGTAATGTTAGAGTAGAGTCGCCACCAGTAATGTTAGAGTAGACTCACCACCAGTAATGTTAGGGTAGGGTTACCACCAGTAATGATAGAGTAGAGTCACCAGCAGTAATGTTCGATTAGAGTTAGCAGCAGTAATGTTAGAGTAGACTCACCACCAGTAATGTTAGAGTAGACTCACCACCAGTAATGTTAGAGGAACCAGTAATGCTAGGGTAGGATCCCATCCAGTAATGTTAGTGTAATCTGACCACCAGTAATGTTAGAGGAGGATACCCACCAGTAATGTTAGTGTAATCTGACCACCAGTAATGTTAGAGTAGAGGCACGACCATTAATGTTAGAGTAGACTCAACACAAGTAATGTTAGAGTAGACTCACCACCAGTACTGTTAGAGTAGACTCACCACCAGTAATGTTAGAGTAGGATAACCACCAGTAATATTAGAGTAGACTCACCACCAGTAATGTTAGAATAATCTCACCACCAGCAATGTTAGAGTAGAGTCACCAGCAGTAATGTTAGAGTAGAGTTAACATCAGTAATGTTAGAGTAGACTCACCACCAGTAATGTTAGATTCGACTCACCACCAGTAATATTATAGTAGGTTCCCCACCAGTAATGTTAGAGTAGTCGGAAAACCAGTATTGTTAGAGTGGACTCACCACCAGTAATGTTCGAGTAGTGTCACCTCCAGTAATGTTAGAGTAGGGTCACCACCAGTAATGTTAGAGATGAGGACACCAGTAATGTTAGATCAGTGTCGCCACCAGTAATGTTAGAGTAGGGTCGCCACCAGTAATGTTAGATCAGTGTCGCCACCAGTACTGTTATAGTTGACTCACCAACAGTAATTTTAGAGTAGACACACCACCAGTAATGTTAGAGTAGACTCACCACCAGTAATGTTAGAGTAGACTCAACACAAGTAACGTTAGAGTAGACTCACCACCAGAAATGTTAGAGTAGGGTAACCACCAGTAATGTTAGAGTAGAGTCACCACCAGTAATGATAGAGTTCGGACAACACCAGAAATGTGAGATTAGAGTCACCAAGAGTTATGTTAGTTTAGGGTCACCACCAATTATTTTAGAGTAGGGTCACCACCAATACTGCTAGAGTAGGGTCGCCACCAGTGTTGTTAGAGTAGAGTAACCACCAGTAATGTTAGAGGAGACTCACCACCAGTAATGTTAGAGTAGGATCCCCACCAGTAATGTTAGTGTAATTTGATCACCAGTAATGTTAGAGTAGACACACCACCAGTAATGTTAGAGTCGGGTCACCAGCAGTAATGTTAGAGTAGGGTTAGCACTATTAATGTTAGAGTAGGGTCATCACCAGTAATGATAGAGAAGAGTCACCAACAATAATGTTAGAGTAGACTCACCACCAGTAATGTTAGATTCGACTCACCACCAGTAATATTAGAGTAGGATCCCCACCAGTAATGTTAGTGTAGTCGGAAAACTAGTAATGTTAGAGTAGTGTCACCTCCAGTAATGTTAGAGTAGGGTCACCACCAGTACTGTTAGAGATGAGTTTACACCAGTAACGTTAGAGCAGTGTCGCCACAAGTAATGTTAGAGTAGTGTCACCACCAGTACTGTTAGAGATGAGTTTACACCAGTAATGTTAGAGTAGGGTCGCCACCAGTAATGTTAGAGTAGAGTCACCACCAGTAATGTTAGTGAAGACTTACCACAAGTACTGTTATATTAGACTCACCAACAGTAATGTTAGAGTAGGGTTACCACCAGTAATGCTAGAGTAGAGTCACAAGCAGTAATGTTCGATTAGAGTTAGCAGCAGTAATGTTAGAGTAGGATCCCCACCAGTAATGTTAGTGTAATCTGACCACCAGTAATGTTAGAGTAGACTCACCACCAGTAATATTAGAGTAGGGTCACCACCAGTAATGTTAGAGTAGGTTTAGCACTAATAACGTTAGAGTAGGGTCATCACCAGTAATGTTAGAGTCGACTCACCACCAATAATATTAGAGTAGGATCTCCACCAGTAATGTAAGATTAGACGGACCACCAGTAATGTTAGAGTGGACTCACCACCAGTAATGTTAGAGTAGTGTCACCACCAGTAATGTTAGAGATGTGTTACCACAAGTAATGTTAGAGTAGAGTCACCACCAGTAATGTTATGAAGATTTACCACCAGTACTGTTATAGTAGACTCACCACCAGTAATTTTAGAGTAGACTCACCACCGGTAATGTTAGAGTAGACTCACCACCAGTAATGTTAGAGTAGCCTCACCACCAGTATTGTTAGAGTAGGTTCACCACCAGTTATGTTAGAGTAGACTCACCACCAGTATTGTTAGAGTAGAGTCACCAGCAGTAATGTTAGACTAGATCTAACACCTGTAGTGTTAGAGTAGACTCACCACCAGTAATGTTAGAGTAGGATCACCACCAGTATTGTTAGAGTAGAGTCACCAGCAGTAATGTTAGACTAGATCTAACACCTGTAATGTTAGAATAGACTCACCACCAGTAATGTTAGAGGAGACTCACCACCAGTAATGTTAGAGTAGGATCCCCACCAGTAATGTTAGTGTAATCTGACCACCAGTAATGTTTGAGTAGACTCACCACCAGTAATGTTAGAGAAGACGCACCACCAGTAATGGAAGAGGAGGTCAGCACCAGTAATGTTAGGATAGACTGACCACCAGTAATGTTAGAGTGGACTCACCACCAGTAATGTTAGATAAGACTCAGCACCAAAATGTTACAGTAGTGTCATCAGCAGTATTTTTCGAGTAGACTGACCAACAGGAATGTTAGAGTGGACTCACCACCAGTAATTTTAGAGTAGACTCACCACCAGTAATATTAGAGTAGATTCACCAGCAGTAATGGTAGAGCAGACTCACCACCAGTAATGTTTGGGTAAGGTAAACACTAGTAATGTTAGAGTAGGGTCACCACCACCAATGTTTGAGTAGACTCACCACCAGTAATGTTAGAGTAGGGTAAACACTAGTAATGTTAGAGTAGAGTTAACACCAGTAATGTTAGAGTAGACTCACCACCAGTAATGATAGAGTAGACGCAGCACCAGTTATGATAGTTTCGGGTCATCACCAATAATGTTAGAGTACGGTCACCACCAGTAATCTTAGATTTGGGTCACCTCCATTAACGTTAGCGTAGAGTCGCCACCATTTATTGTATAGTAGACTCACCACCAGTAATGTTAGAGTAGGGTAAGCACCAGTAATGTCAGAAGAGTGTTACCACCAGTAATGTTAAAGTAGATTCACCACCAGTAATTGTAGAGTAGACTTACAACCAGTAATGCTGGAGTTGGGTCACCACCATAATGTTAGAGAAGAGTCACTACCAGTTATTTTACTTTAGGGTCAATACCAATAATGGTAGAGTAGGGTCACCACCAATAATGTTAGAGTAGGGTCACCACCAATCATGTTAGAGATGTGTTACCACAAGTAATGTTAGAGTAGAGTCACCACCAGTAATGTTATGAAGATTTACCACCAGTACTGTTATAGTAGACTCATCACCAGTAATTTTAGAGTAGACTCACCACCGGTAATGTTAGAGTAGACTCACCAACAGTAATGTTAGAGTAGCCTCACCACCAGTATTGTTAGTGTAGACTCAACACCAGTAATGTTAGAGTAGGATCACCACCAGTATTGTTAGAGTAGCCTCACCACAAGTATTGTTAGAGTAGACTCACCACCAGTAATGTTAGATTAGGATCACCACCAGTATTGTTAGAGTAGAGTCACCAGCAGTAATGTTAGACTAGATCTAACACCTGTAATGTTAGAGTAGACTCACCACCAGTAATGTTAGAGGAGACTCACCACCAGTTATGTTAGAGGAGACTCACCACCAGTAATGTTAGAGTAGGATCCCCACCAGTAATGTTAGTGTAATCTGACCACCAGTTATGTTAGAGTAGACTCACCACCAGTAATGTTAGAGTGGGGTCACAAGCATTAATGTTAGAGTAGGGTTAGCACTATTAATGTTAGAGTAGGTTCATCACCAGTAATGATAGAGAAGAGTCACCGACAGTAATGTTAGAGTAGACTCAACACCAGTAATGTTAGATTCGACTCACCACCAGTAATATTAGAGTAGGATCCCCACCAGTAATGTTAGAGTAGTCGGAAAACCAGTAATGTTAGTGTGGACTCACCTCCAGTAATGTTAGAGATGAGTTTACACCAGTAATGTTAGAGTAGGGTCGCCACCAGTAATGTTAGAGTAGAGTCACCACCAGTAATGTTAGTGAAGACTTACCACAAGTACTGTTATATTAGACTCACCAACAGTAATTTTAGAGTTGACTCACCACCAGTAATGTTACAGTAGACTCACCACCAGTAATGTTAGAGTAGACTCACCACCAGTAATGTTAGAGTTGGGTTACCACCAGTAATGTTAGAGTAGAGTTAACACCAGTAATGTTAGAGTAGACTCACCACCAGTAATGATAGAGTAGACGCAGCACCAGTAATGTTAGGGTAGGATCCCCTCCAGTAATGTTAGTGTAATCTGACCACCAGTAATGTTTGAGTAGACTCACCACCAGTAATGTTAGAGAAGACGCACCACCAGTAATGGAAGAGGAGGTCAGCACCAGTAATGTTAGGATAGACTGACCACCAGTAATGTTAGAGTGGACTCACCACCAGTAATGTTAGATAAGACTCAGCACCAAAATGTTACAGTAGTGTCATCAGCAGTATTTTTCGAGTAGACTGACCAACAGGAATGTTAGAGTGGACTCACCACCAGTAATGTTAGAGTAGATTCACCAGCAGTAATGGTAGAGCAGACTCACCACCAGTAATGTTAGAGTAGGGTAAACACTAGTAATGTTAGAGTAGGGTCACCACCACCAATGTTTGAGTAGACTCACCACCAGTAATGTTAGAGTAGGGTAAACACTAGTAATGTTAGAGTAGAGTTAACACCAGTAATGTTAGAGTAGACTCACCACCAGTAATGATAGAGTAGACGCAGCACCAGTTATGATAGTTTCGGGTCATCACCAATAATGTTAGAGTACGGTCACCACCAGTAATCTTAGATTTGGGTCACCTCCATTAACGTTAGCGTAGAGTCGCCACCATTTATTGTATAGTAGACTCACCACCAGTAATGTTAGAGTAGGGTAAGCACCAGTAATGTCAGAAGAGTGTTACCACCAGTAATGTTAAAGTAGATTCACCACCAGTAATTGTAGAGTAGACTTACAACCAGTAATGCTGGAGTTGGGTCACCACCATAATGTTAGAGAAGAGTCACTACCAGTTATTTTACTTTAGGGTCAATACCAATAATGGTAGAGTAGGGTCACCACCAATAATGTTAGAGTAGGGTCACCACCAATCATGTTAGAGATGTGTTACCACAAGTAATGTTAGAGTAGAGTCACCACCAGTAATGTTATGAAGATTTACCACCAGTACTGTTATAGTAGACTCATCACCAGTAATTTTAGAGTAGACTCACCACCGGTAATGTTAGAGTAGACTCACCAACAGTAATGTTAGAGTAGCCTCACCACCAGTATTGTTAGTGTAGACTCAACACCAGTAATGTTAGAGTAGGATCACCACCAGT
Organism: Squalus acanthias; assembly: GCA_030390025.1. Taxonomy (NCBI): domain Eukaryota; kingdom Metazoa; phylum Chordata; class Chondrichthyes; order Squaliformes; family Squalidae; genus Squalus; species Squalus acanthias. The sequence continues at coordinate 339,522 of JASTWF010000081.1, forward strand.
ATTGTTAGAGTAGCCTCACCACAAGTATTGTTAGAGTAGACTCACCACCAGTAATGTTAGATTAGGATCACCACCAGTATTGTTAGAGTAGAGTCACCAGCAGTAATGTTAGACTAGATCTAACACCTGTAATGTTAGAGTAGACTCACCACCAGTAATGTTAGAGGAGACTCACCACCAGTTATGTTAGAGGAGACTCACCACCAGTAATGTTAGAGTAGGATCCCCACCAGTAATGTTAGTGTAATCTGACCACCAGTTATGTTAGAGTAGACTCACCACCAGTAATGTTAGAGTGGGGTCACCAGCATTAATGTTAGAGTAGGGTTAGCACTATTAATGTTAGAGTAGGTTCATCACCAGTAATGATCGAGAAGAGTCACCGACAGTAATGTTAGAGAAGACTCACCACCAGTAATGTTAGATTCGACTCACCACCAGTAACATTAGAGTAGGATCCCCACCAGAAATGTTAGAGTAGTCGGAAAACCAGTAATGTTAGAGTGGACTCACCTCCAGTAATGTTAGAGTAGTGTCACCTCCAGTAATGTTAGAGTAGAGTTAACACCAGTAATGTTAGAGTAGACTCACCACCAGTATTGTTAGAGGAGACTCACCATCAGTAATGTTAGAGTAGGGTCACCACCAGTAATGTTAGAGTAGACTCACCACCAGTAATGTTAGAGTAGACTCACCTCCAGTAATGTTAGAATAAGCTCACCAGCAGTAATGTTAGAGTAGAGTCTCCAGCAGTAATGTTAGAGTAGAGTTAACACCAGTAATGTTAGAGTAGACTCACCACCAGTATTGTTAGAGGAGACTCACCATCAGTAATGTTAGAGTAGGATCCCCACCAGTAATGTTAGTGTAATCTGACCACCAGTAATGTTAGAGTAGACTCACCACCAGTAATATTAGAGTAGGGTCACCACCAGTAATGTCAGAGTGGACTCACCACCAGTAATGTCAGAGCAGACTCACATACAGTAATGTTAGAGTAGGTTTAGCACTAATAACGTTAGAGTAGGGTCATCACCAGTAATGATAGAGTAGAGTCACCACTAATAATGTTAGAGTAGACTCACCACCAGTAATGTTAGAGTCGACTCACCACCAATAATATTAGAGTAGGATCTCCACCAGTAATGTAAGATTAGACGGACCACCAGTAATGTTAGAGTGGACTCTCCACCAGTAATGTTAGAGTAGTGTCACCACCAGTAATGTTAGAGATGTGTTACCACAAGTAATGTTAGAGTAGAGTCACCACCAGTAATGTTATGAAGATTTACCACCAGTACTGTTATAGTAGACTCACCACCAGTATTGTTAGAGTAGACTCACCACCAGTAATGTTAGGGTAGCCTCACCACCAGTATTGTTAGAGTAGGATCACCACCAGTTATGTTAGAGTAGACTCACCAACAGTAATGTTAGAGTAGCCTCACCACCAGTATTAGAGTAGACTCACCACCAGTAATGTTAGAGTAGGATCACCACCAGTATTGTTAGAGTAGAGTCACCAGCAGTAATGTTAGATTAGATCTAACATCTGTAATGTTAGAGTAGACTCACCACCAGTAATGTTAGAGTAGACTCACCACCAGTAATGTTAGAGTGGGGTCACAAGCATTAATGTTAGAGTAGGGTTAGCACTATTAATGTTAGAGTAGTTTCATCACCAGTAATGATAGAGAAGAGTCACCGACAGTAATGTTAGAGTAGACTCACCACCAGTAATGTTAGATTCGACTCACCACCAGTAAAAGTAGAGTAGGATCCCCACCAGTAATGTTAGAGTAGTCGGAAAACCAGTAATGTTAGAGTGGACTTACCTCCAGTAATGTTAGAGTAGTGTCACCTCCAGTAATGTTAGAGTAGGGTCACCACCAGTACTGTTAGAGATGAGTTTACACCAGTAATGTTAGAGTACGGTCGCCACCAGTAATGTTAGAATAGAGTCACCACCAGTAATGTTAGAGTAGACTCACCACCAGTAATGTTAGAGTTGGGTTACCACCAGTAATGTTAGAGTAGAGTCACCAGCAGTAATGTTAGCGTAGACTTACCACAAGTACTGTTATATTAGACTCACCAACAGTAATTTTAGAGTTGACTCACCACCAGTAATGTTAGAGTAGTCTCACCACCAGTAATGTTAGAGTAGACTCACCACCAGTAATGTTAGAGTAGACTCACCACCAGTAATGTTAGAGTTGGGTTACCACCAGTAATGTTAGAGTAGTGTCACCAGCAGTAATGTTCAAGTAGAGTTAGCACCAGTAATGTTAGAGTAGACTCACCACCAGTAATGTTAGAGGAGACTCACCACCAGTAATGTTAGGGTAGGATCCCCTCCAGTAATGTTAGTGTAATCTGACCACCAGTAATCTTTGAGTAGACTCACCACCAGTAATATTAGAGAAGACGCACCACCAGTAATGTTAGAGAAGGCGCACCACCAGTAATGGAAGAGGAGGTCACCACCAGTAATGTTAGGATAGACTGACCACCAGTAATGTTAGAGTGGACTCACCACCAGTAATGTTAGATAAGACTCAGCACCAATAATGTTACAGTAGTGTCACCAGCAGTATTGTTCGAGTAGACTGACCAACAGGAATGTTAGAGTGGACTCACCACCAGTAATGTTAGAGGAGACTCACCACCAGTAATGTTAGAGTAGGATCCCCACCAGTAATGTTAGTGTAATCTGACCACCAGTTATGTTAGAGTAGACACACCACCAGTAATGTTAGAGTGGGGTCACAAGCATTAATGTTAGAGTAGGGTTAGCACTATTAATGTTAGAGTAGGTTCATCACCAGTAATGATAGAGCAGTGTCACCGACAGTAATGTTAGAGTAGACTCACCACCAGTAATGTTAGATTCGACTCACCAACAGTAAAAGTAGAGTAGGATCCCCACCAGTAATGTTAGAGTAGTCGGAAAACCAGTAATGTTAGAGTGGACTTACCTCCAGTAATGTTTGAGTAGTGTCACCTCCAGTAATGTTAGAGTAGGGTCACCACCAGTACTGTTAGAGATGAGTTTACACCAGTAATGTTAGAGTAGGGTCGCCACCAGTAATGTTAGAGTAGAGTCACCACCAGTAATGTTATTGAAGACTTACCACAAGTACTGTTATATTAGACTCACCAACAGTAATTTTAGAGTTGACTCACCACCAGTAATGTTAGAGTAGACTCACCACCAGTAATGTTAGAGTAGACTCACCACCAGTAATGTTAGAGTAGACTCACCACCAGTAATGTTAGAGTTGGGTTACCACCAGTAATGTTAGAGTAGAGTCACCAGCAGTAATGTTCGAGTAGAGTTAGCACCAGTAATGTTAGAGTAGACTCACCACCAGTAATGTTAGAGGAGACTCACCACCAGTAATGTTAGGGTAGGATCCCCTCCAGTAATGTTAGTGTAATCTGACCACCAGTAATGTTTGAGTAGACTCACCACCAGTAATGTTAGAGAAGACGCACCACCAGTAATGGAAGAGGAGGTCACCACCAGTAATGTTAGGATAGACTGACCACCAGTAATGTTAGAGTGGACTCACAACCAGTAATGTTAGATAAGACTCAGCAGCAATAATGTTACAGTAGTGTCACCAGCAGTATTGTTCGAGTAGACTGACCAACAGGAATGTTAGAGTGGACTCACCACCAGTAATGTTAGAGTAGACTCACCACCAGTAATATTAGAGTAGATTCACCAGCAGTAATGGTAGAGCAGACTCACCACCAGTAATGTTAGAGTAGGGTAAACACTAGTAATGTTAGAGTAGAGTTAACACCAGTAATGTTAGGATAGACTGACCACCAGTAATGTTAGAGTGCACTCACCACCAGTAATGTTAGATAAGACTCAGCACCAATAATGTTACAGTAGTGTCATCAGCAGTATTGTTCGAGTAGACTGACCAACAGGAATGTTAGAGTGGACTCACCACCAGTAATATTAGAGTAGATTCACCAGCAGTAATGGTAGAGTAGACTCACCACCAGTAATGTTAGAGTAGGGTAAACACTAGTAATGTTAGAGTAGAGTTAACACCAGTAATGTTAGAGTAGACTCACCACCTGTAATGATAGAGTAGACTCAGCACCAGTTATGATAGTTTAGGGTCACCAACAATAATGTTAGAGTCGGGTCATAACCAATAATGTTAGAGTACGGTCACCACCAGTAATCTTAGATTAGGGTCACCTCCATTAACGTTAGAGTAGAGTCGCCACCATTTTTTGTATAGTAGACTCACCACCAGTAATGTTAGAGTATGGTAAGCACCAGTAATGTCAGAGGAGGGTTGCCACCAGTAATGTTAAAGTAGATTCACCACCAGAAATTGTAGAGTAGACTTACAACCAGTAATGTTAGAGTTGGGTCACCACCAGTAATGTTAGAGAAGAGTCACTACCAGTTATTTTACTTTAGGGTCAATAGCAATAATGGTAGAGTAGGGTCACCACCAATAATGTTAGAGTAGGGTCACCACCAATCATGTTAGAGTAGGGTTAGCACGATTAATGTTAGAGTAGAGTCACCACCAGTAATGTTAGAGTAGTCACCACCTGTAATGTTAGTGTAGGCTCACCTCCAGTAATGTTAGAATAAGCTCACCACCAGTAATGTTAGAGTAGAGTCACCAGCAGTAATGTTAGAGTAGAGTTAACACCAGTAATGTTAGAGTAGACTCACCACCAGTATTGTTAGAGGAGACTCACCATCAGTAATGTTAGAGTAGGATCCCCACCAGTAATGTTAGTGCAATCTGACCACCAGTAATGTTAGAGTAGACTCACCACCAGTAATATTAGAGTAGGGTCACCACCAGTAATGTCAGAGTGGACTCACCACCAGTAATGTCAGAGCAGACTCACCAACAGTAATGTTAGAGTAGGTTTAGCACTAATAACGTTAGAGTAGGGTCATCACCAGTAATGATAGAGTAGAGTCACCACTAATAATGTTAGAGTAGACTCACCACCAGTAATGTTAGAGTCGACTCACCACCAATAATATTAGAGTAGGATCTCCACCAGTTATGTAAGATTAGACGGACCACCAGTAATGTTAGAGTGGACTCTCCACCAGTAATGTTAGAGTAGTGTCACCACCAGTAATGTTAGAGATGTGTTACCACAAGTAATGTTAGAGTAGAGTCACCACCAGAAATGTTATGAAGATTTACCACCAGTACTGTTATAGTAGACTCACCACCAGTAATTTTAGAGTAGACTCACCACCGGTAATGTTAGAGTAGACTCACCACCAGTAATGTTAGAGTAGCCTCACCACCAGTATTGTTAGAGTAGGATCACCACCAGTTATGTTAGAGTAGACTCACCAACAGTAATGTTAGAGTAGCCTCACCACCAGTATTGTTAGAGTAGACTCACCACCAGTAATGTTAGAGTAGGATCACCACCAGTATTGTTAGAGTAGAGTCACCAGCAGTAATGTTAGACTAGATCTAACACCTGTAATGTTAGAGTAGACTCACCACCAGTAATGTTAGAGGAGACTCACCACCAGTAATGTTAGAGTAGGATCCCCACCAGTAATGTTAGTGTAATCTGACCACCAGTTATGTTAGAGTAGACTCACCACCAGTAATGTTAGAGTGGGGTCACAAGCATTAATGTTAGAGTAGTGTTAGCACTATTAATGTTAGAGTAGGTTCATCACCAGTAATGATAGAGAAGTGTCACCGACAGTAATGTTAGAGTAGACTCACCACCAGTAATGTTAGATTCGACTCACCAACAGTAAAAGTAGAGTAGGATCCCCACCAGTAATGTTAGAGTAGTCGGAAAACCAGTAATGTTAGAGTAGTGTCACCTCCAGTAATGTTAGAGCAGGGTCACCAACAGTACTGTTAGAGATGAGTTTACACCAGTAATGTTAGAGTAGGGTCGCCACCAGTAATGTTAGAGTAGAGTCACCACCAGTAATGTTAGTGAAGACTTACCACAAGTACTGTTATATTAGACTCACCAACAGTAAATTTAGAGTTGACTCACCACCAGTAATGTTAGAGTAGACTCACCACCAGTAATGTTAGAGTAGACTCACCACCAGTAATGTTAGCGTAGACTCACCACCAGTAATGTTAGAGTAGACTCACCACCAGTAATGTTAGAGTTGGGTTACCACCAGTAATGTTAGAGTAGAGTCACCAGCAGTAATGTTCGAGTAGAGTTAGCACCAGTAATGTTAGAGTAGACTCACCACCAGTAATGTTAGAGGAGACTCACCACCAGTAATGTTAGGGTAGGATCCCCTCCAGTAATGTTAGTGTAATCTGACCACCAGTAATGTTTGAGTAGACTCACCACCAGTAAAGTTAGAGAAGACGCACCACCAGTAATGGAAGAGGAGGTCACCACCAGTAATGTTAGGATAGACTGACCACCAGTAATGTTAGAGTGGACTCACAACCAGTAATGTTAGATAAGACTCAGCACCAATAATGTTACAGTAGTGTCACCAGCAGTATTGTTCGTGTAGATTGACCAACAGGAATGTTAGAGTGGACTCACCACCAGTAATGTTAGAGTAGACTCACCACCAGTAATGTTAGAGTAGGGTCACCACCACCAATGTTTGAGTAGACTCACCACCAGTAATGTTAGAGTAGGGTAAACACTAGTAATGTTAGAGTAGAGTTAACACCAGTAATGTTAGGATAGACTGACCACCAGTAATGTTAGAGTGGACTCACCACCAGTAATGTTAGATAAGACTCATCACCAATAATGTTACAGTAGAGTCACCAGCAGTATTGTTCGTGTAGACTGACCAACAGGAATGTTAGAGTTGGCTCACCACCAGTAATGTTAGAGTAGACTCACCAATAGTAATATTAGAGTAGATTCACCAGCAGTAATGGTAGAGCAGACTCACCACCAGTAATGTTATAGTAGGGTCACCACCACCAATGTTTGAGTAGACTCACCACCAGTAATGATAGAGTAGGGTAAACACTAGTAATGTTAGAGTAGAGTTAACACCAGTAATGTTAGATTAGACTCACCACCTGTAATGATAGAGTAGACGCAGCACCAGTTATGATAGTTTAGGGTCACCAACAATAATGTTAGATTCGGGTCATAACCAATAATGTTAGAGTACGGTCACCACCAGTAATCTTAGATTAGGGTCCCCTCCATTAACGTTAGAATAGAGTCGCCACCATTTTTTGTATAGTAGACTCACCACCAGTAATGTTAGAGTAGGGTAAGCACCAGTAATGTCAGAGGAGGGTTACCACCAGTAATGTTAAAGTAGATTCACCACCAGTAATTGTAGAGTAGACTTGCAACCAGTAATGTTAGAGTTGGGTCACCACCAGTAATGTTAGAGAAGAGTCACTGCCAGTTATTTTACTTTAGGGTCAATACCAATAATGGTAGAGTAGGGTCACCACCAATAATGTTAGAGTAGGGTCACCACCAATCATGTTAGAGTAGGGTTAGCACGATTAATGTTAGAGTAGTCACCACCTGTAATGTTAGAGTAGGATCACCACCAGAACTGTTAGAGTATGTTCACCACCAGTAATGTTAGAGTGGAGTCACCACCAGTAATGTTAGTGTAGTTTTACCACCAGTACTGTATAGTAGACTTAACACCATTAATGTTAGCGTAGAGTCACCACCAGTAATGATAGAGTAGGGAAAACACCAGTAATGTTAGAATAGAGTCACCACCAGTAATTGTAGAGTAGACTTACCAACAGTAATGTTAGAGTAGACTTACCACCAGTAATGTTAGAGTTGGGTCGCAACCAGTAATGTCGAGTAGAGTCACCATATGTTATGTTAGATTAGGGTCACCACTAATAATGTTAGAGTAGGGTCACCACCAATAATGTTAGAGTAGGGTCACGATCAGTAATGTTATAGTAGGATCTCCACCAATAATGTTAGAATAGCGTTAGCACTATTAATGTTAGAGGAGAGTCACTACCAGTAATGTTAGAGTCGGGTCACCACCAGTACTGTTAGAATAGGTTCACCATCAGTAATGTTAGTGTATAGTTACCAACAGTACTGTTATACTAGACTCACCACCAATAATGTTAGAGTAGACTCACCACCAGTAATGTTAGAGTAGTGTCCCCACCAGTAATGTTAGATTAGGGTCACGACCAGTAATTGTAGAGCAGGGTCACCACCAATAATGTTAGAGTAGGGTTCGCACGATAAATGTTAGGGTAGAGTCACCGCCAGTAATGTTAGAGTAGAGTCACCACCAGTAATGTTAGAGTAGGGTCCACACCAGTAATGTTAGAGTCGAGTCACCAGCAGTAATGTTAGAGTAGCGTTACCACCAGTAATGTAAGAGTAGACTCACCACCAGTAATGTTAGAGAAGACGCACCACCACTAATGTTAGAGTAGTGTCACCACCAGTAATGTTAGGATAGACTGACCACCAGTAATGTTAGAGTGGACTCACCACCAGTAATGTTAGAGTAGACTCAGCACCAATAATGTTACAGTAGTGTCACCAGCAGTATTGTTCGAGTAGACTGACCAACAGGAATGTTAGAGTGGACTCACCACCAGTAATGTTAGAGTAGACTCACCACCAGTAATGTTAGAGTAGGGTAAACACTAGTCATGTTAGAGTAGAGTTAACACCAGTAATGTTAGAGTAGACTCACCACCTGTAATGATAGAGTAGACTCAGCACCAGTTATGATAGTTTAGGGTCACCAACAATAATGTTAGAGTCGGGTCATAACCAATAATGTTAGAGTACGGTCACCACCAGTAATCTTAGATTAGGGTCACCTCCATTAACGTTAGAATAGAGTCGCCACCATTTTTTGTATAGTAGACTCACCACCAGTAATGTTAGAGTAGGGTAAGCACCAGTAATGTCAGAGGACGGTTACCACCAGTAATGTTAAAGTAGATTCACCACCAGTAATTGTAGAGTAGACTTACAACCAGTAATGTTAGAGTTGGGTCACCACCAGTAATGTTAGAGAAGAGTCACTTCCAGTTATTTTACTTTAGGGTCAATACCAATAATGGTAGAGTAGGGTCACCACCAATAATGTTAGAGTAGAGTCACCACCAATCATGTTAGAGTAGGGTTAGCACGATTAATGTTAGAGTAGAGTCACCACCGGTAATGTTAGAGTAGTCACCACCTGTAATGTTAGAGTAGGATCACCACCAGAACTGTTAGAGTATGTTCACCACCAGTAATGTTAGAGTGGAGTCACCACCAGTAATGTTAGTGTAGTTTTACCACCAGTACTGTATAGTAGACTTAACACCATTAATGTTAGAGTAGAGTCACCACCAGTAATGATAGCGTAGGGAAAACACCAGTAATGTTAGAATAGAGTCACCACCAGTAATTGTAGAGTAGACTTACCAACAGTAATGTTAGAGTAGACTTACCACCAGTAATGTTAGAGTTGGGTCGCAACCAGTAATGTCGAGTAGAGTCACCATAGATTAGGGTCACCACTAATAATGTTAGAGTAGGGTCACCACCAATAATGTTAGAGTAGGGTCACGATCAGTAATGTTATAGTAGGATCTCCACCAATAATGTTAGAATAGCGTTAGCACTATTAATGTTAGAGGAGAGTCACTACCAGTAATGTTAGAGTCGGGTCACCACCAGTACTGTTAGAATAGGTTCACCATCAGTAATGTTAGTGTATAGTTACCAACAGTACTGTTATACTAGACTCACCACCAACAATGTTAGAGTAGACTCACCACCAGTAATGTTAGAGTAGTGTCCCCACCAGTAATGTTAGAGTAGGGTCACGACCAGTAATTTTAGAGCAGGGTCACCACCAATAATGTTAGAGTAGGGTTCGCACGATAAATGTTAGAGTAGAGTCACCGCCAGTAATGTTAGAGTAGAGTCACCACCAGTAATGTTAGAGTAGGGTCCACACCAGTAATGTTAGAGTCGAGTCACCAGCAGTAATGTTAGAGTAGCGTTACCACCAGTAATGTAAGAGTAGACTCACCACCAGTAATGTTAGAGAAGACGCACCACCACTAATGTTAGAGTAGTGTCACCACCAGTAATGTTAGGATAGACTGACCACCAGTAATGTTAGAGTGGACTCACCACCAGTAATGTTAGAGTAGACTCAGCACCAATAATATTACAGTAGGGTCACCACCATTAATGTTCGTGTAGAGTAACCACCAGTAATGTTAGATTAGATTCACCATCAGTAATGGTAGAGCAGACTCACCACCAGTAATGTTAGAGTAGAATCACCACTTGTAATGTTAGAGTTGAGACACCAACAGTAATTGTAGAGCAGACTTACAACCTGTAATGTTAGAGTTGGGTCAGCAAAAGTAATGTTAGAGTAGACTCAGCACCAGTAATGTTAGAGGAGGGTCATCACAAATTATGTTAGAGTAGGGTCACCACCAGTGTTATTAGAGTAGAGTCACCACCAGCAATGTTAGAGTAAAGTCATCACCAGTAATGTTAGATTAGGGTCACCACCAGTATTGTTAGAGAAGACTCACCACCAGTAATGTTAGAGTAGAGTCAACACCATTTATTGTAGAGCAGTCTCACCACCAGTAATGTTAGAGTAGAGTCACCACCAGTAATGTTAAAGTAGATTCACCACTAGTAATTGTAGAGTAGACTTACCACCAGTAAAGTTAGAGTTGGGTCACCACCAGTAATGTTAGAGTAAAGTCATTACCTGTTATGTTACTTTAGGGTCACCACCAATAATGGTAGAGTAGGGTCACCACCAATAATGGTAGAGTAGTGTCACCACCAGTGTTGTTAGAGTAGAGTCACCACTAGCAATGTTAGAGTAGAGTCACCAACAGTAATGTAAGAGTAGACTCACCACCAGTAATGTTAGAGTAGGGTCACCACCAGTACTGTTAGAGTAGAGTCACTACCAGTTATGTTAGAGTATAGTTCCCACCAGTACTGTTATACTAGACTCACCACCAGTAATGTTAGAGTTGACTCACCGCCAGTAATGTTAGAGTAGGGTCACCAACAGTACTGTTAGAGTAGAGTCACTACCAGTTATGTTAGAGTATAGTTCCCACCAGTACTGTTATACTAGACTCACCACCAGTATTGTTAGAGTAGACACACCACCAGTAATGTTAGAGTAGTGTCCCCCCAGTAATGTTAGAGTAGAGTCACTACCAGTAATGTTAGTTTAGGTTCACCACCAATAATGGTAGAGTAGGGTCACCACAAATAATTTTAGAGTAGTGTCACCACCAGTGTTGTTAGTGTAGAGTCACCACTAGCAATGTTAGAGCAGATTCACAACCAGTACTGTTAGAGTAGGTTCACCACCAGTAATGTTAGAGTCGGGTCACCACCAATAATGGTAGAGTAGGGTTAGCACTATTAATGTTAGAGTAGAGTCAGCACCAGTAATGTTAGAGTAGAATCACCACCAGTAATGTTAGAGTAGGGTCACCACCAGTACTGTTAGAGTAGGTTCACCACCAGTAATGTTAGAGTAGAGTCACCACCAGTAATGTTAGTGTAGTTTTACCACCAGTACTGTTATAATAGACTTAACACCAGTAATGTTACAGTAGACTCACCACCAGTAATGTTAGAGTAGACTCACCACCAGTAATGTTAGAGAAGATTAACCACCCGTAATGTTAGAGTAGGGTCACCACAAGTAATGTTCGGGTAGACTGACTACCAGTAATGTTAGAGTGGACTCACCACCAGTAATGTTAGAGTAGGCTCACCACCAGTAATGTTAGAGTAGTGTCACCACCAGTAATGTTAGAGTAGACTCACCACCAGTAATGTTAGAGTTGACTCACCACCAGTAAAGTAAGAGTAGGGTCACCACCAGTAATGTTAGAGTAGACTCATCAACAGTAATGTTAGAGTACAGTCACAACCAGTAATGTTAGAATAGTGACAACACCAGTAATGTTCGAGTAGATTCACAACCAGTAATGTTATAGTAGACTCACCACCAGTAATGTAAGAGTAGGGTCACCACCAATACTGTTAGAGTAGAGTCACCACCAATTATGTTGGTGTAAAGTCACCACCAGTAATGTTAGAGGAGGGTCACCACCATTAATGTTAGAGTATGGTCACCACCAGTAATGTTAGAGTAGGTTCACGACCAGTAATGTTACAGTAGGATTACCACCAATAATGTTAGAGTAGTGTCACCACTAGTAATGTTAGAGAAGAGTAACCACCAGTAATGTTAAAGTAGGGTCACCAGCAGTAATGTTAGAGTAGAGTCACAAACAGTAATGTTAGTGTAGAATTACCACCAGTAATGTTATAGTAGACTCACCACCAGTAAAGTTAGAGTAAATTCACCACCAGTAATGTTAGTGCAGTGTCACCATCAGTAATGTTAGAGCAGGGTCACCACCAGTAATGTTAGATTAGAGTCAGCACCAGTATTGTTAGAGTCGGGTCACCACCAGTAATGTTAGAGTAGAGTCACCACCATTAATGTTAGAGCAGTGTCACCACGAGTAATGTTAGAGCAGTGTCACCACCAGTAATGTTAGAGTAGGTTCACCACCAGTCATGTTAGAGTAGGGTCACCACCAGTAATGTTAGAGTAGAGTCACCACCAGTAAGGTTGGAGCAGTGTCACCACCAGTAATGTTAGAGTAGTTTCACCACCAGTAATTTTAGAGTAGGTTCACCAGCAGTAATGTTAGAGTAGGGTCACCGCCAGTAATGTTAGAGTGGGGTCACCACCAGTAATGTTAGAGTAGACTCACCACCAGTAATGTTGGAGTGGGGTCACCACCAGTAATGTTAGAGTAGACTCACCACCAGTAATGTTGGAGTAGGGTCATCACCATTAATGTTAGAGTAGTGTCACCACCAGTACTGTTAGAGTAGAGTCACCACCAGTAATGTTAGAGTAGGCTCACCACCAGTAATGTTAGAGTAGAGTCACCACCAGTAATGTTAGAGTAGACTCACCACCAGTAATGTTAGAGTAGATTCACCACCAGTAATGTTAGAGTAGAGTCACCACCAGTAATGTTAGAGTAGACTCACCACCAGTAATGTTAGAGTAGAGTCACCACCAGTAATGTTAGAGTAGACTCACCACCAGTAATGTTAGAGTAGTGTCACCACCAGTAATGTTAGAGTAGTGTCACCACCAGTAATGTTAGTGTAGAGTCACCACCAGTAATGTTAGAGTAGACTCACCACCAGTAATGTTAGAGTAGTGTCACCACCAGTAATGTTAGAGTAGAGTCACCACCAGTAATGTTAGAGTAGACTCATCACCAGTAATGTTAGAGTAGACTCACCACCAGTATTGTTAGAGTAGACTCACCACCAGTAATGTTAGAGTAGACTCACCACCAGTAATGTTAGAGTAGACTCACCCCCAGTATTGTTAGAGTAGGTCACCATAGTTAATCTTAGAGTAGAGTCACAATCACCATGTTGGAGTAGGGTCACCACCAGTAATGTTAGAGTAGGGTCACCACCAGTAATGTTAGAGTAGGGTCACCTCCAGTAATGTTAGAGTAGACTCACCACCAGTAATGTTAGATTAGGTTCACCACCAGTAATGTTAGAGTAGGTTCACCACCAGTAATGTTAGAGTAGGGTCACCACCAGTAATGTTAGAGCCGATTCAATTTCATTAATCATCACAGTAGAAAACAAATTTTACTTGTGCAATGGATGAGTGACGATTTCACCAAATAAGATGAGGCTCCAAGAAATCAACGCAGTGTCCGGGAGTTTACTAGACACGCAGAGTCTATTTTCTCTGCGACTAATTTCGTTTCATTGATTGTAAAGGACGGAGTTTCTTGCACTGAGCTGGAAAATTTCCCCATTGGCAGCCCGGGCACACTGAACTTGAAATTCGCCCCTTGTTTGTTAAGTGACTGTAACTAACGTCAATTATTGTGCAACCTGATTATGTCACCGGGCACCGGTTGTTCTATAAAGGGGGAGCATTTACGGATCTCTGAAACACTCCACTCAGAATCGGAGAGCAGCGCAGAATTCATGCAAATCTTCAAAACAATGGTACGGCCAATAATTTTACAGATACGGGATATTTACTACCATATTCTCGCAGCATTTGGCATTCCCGGTAAGTCAATGTATCCTGTTGCCTAAAACCTGTTGACTATCTCATTGTTAATATAAGGGATTCTGAGAATGTCCACATTGCAGAGCCATTTATTCACCGGGATCTGTCGGTGAAAATCAGCGGCAATCCCAGTCGTCCGCACGACCGCTGAGGCGCTGTTCTGGTCGCTAGATCGCGGGCACCGGGCGCTCAAAGTTCCTCCGTTAACTGAGGGAGGGCCAGGCTGATTCCCCGGCCCCTCCAACAGTATATAGCTCATTAAAGAATGTGTTGCTCAGTGCCCTTTGTAATCACGTAATTTGTGCTGTTGTTCCCCGTCTACATTAAGTAGATTATGGGCCGAAAATTGCGTACTCTCGCGTATTCCCACTCCAATTGCCGGTTTGCTGCATGCCCTGCGCATGCGCTGAAAACCGGCAATTGCTCTTCTGAAAAGGGGGCGGGTCCTCGGTGCATCGCGTGCGCGCTACAGGCTGCGCGCACGCTGTGCACTTCATGCTTTGGACGCGCAGGTAAGTACGGAAGATTTTGGAAATGTAAATAGGAGGAGTAAGACCCGCTTTTAAGAAGGTAAGTAGTGAATTAAGTATTTTTTTGATTTTTTTTTAACAGGTATATCTTTTTTAGAGACTTTAAAGACAGGTAAGTTTATTTTTATAACTTTTTAAAAGATTTGAATTTTTTTCAAAAATTTAATTTTTTATTTAAAATGGTTAATTTAATTAACTATACTTATTTTATTAATGTGATGGGTTTTTTAAAAAAAATAATTGAGGTTTAGCTGTTATTTTGGGGGGTGTAAGATTCATAGATTTCACAGCCTGCTGTGAAACTTATGAATGGAAGATGGTGTGCTGCCATTGGCTCTAACTGAGTCACGTGATCCCACAGCTCGCACGAATTCACTACGCCGCTGGGATACGGAAACACTGCCCAGCTGATCTCGAGAACATGAAGTTCGTGCGAGCTGGATCTGAAAAAGCACAAGCGAGGTGAGAGACAGCGGGAAGGCCTTACCCCCGCGGGAACAGAGCGAGATCATTTTATAAGAACATAAGAACATAAGAAATAGGAGCAGGAGTAGGCCAATCGGCCCCTCGAGCCTGCTCCGCCATTCAATAAGATCATGGCTGATCTGATCCTAACCGCCAATCTACTATCTATCACAGAACCATCTCCTGCATCTAACAGAATTGCAGAACTGGGCCAATAACTCGGACTGCAGAAACCTCCACCCAACAGGGGATTTTGAATGGTATTTTACGAAATAATTTCCACTCAGGAAGGTGCTCCCCTCCTCTCGGCAGCGTTTGAGTATAATTTGAACGTTTTTTAAAATCGGAGTTGAATGTTTTATTTGAATTATATTTTTCCATTAATTGCCGTGTAATTATATTGAATACTTGACTGAAGTTTGCTGGACGGACGGCGGATTTTCAGCTCCTCTATATTGAATGTCATTGATTTCATTACCTTAAATAAAGTGTCTTCACCCTCGCCTATATTAATGATAAAAATCCGTGTGCATAACGCTAAATAGGGACACATCTGAACATTTCCCCACAATAATCTGCGAGATTCACCTGAATGACCCCGTTACTGACCTCTTGTCCCTCTTTATCACAGCGAACCTTCTGACAATCGTGATTCTCTCCAGAGGAAACTGCGGCCTTTCCAATTGTATCTCTGTCTACATGGTGGCCATGGCAACAGCAGATCTACTGGTCATGATCATCAATATATTAGTGAACCGCATTTTACGTTACCACATTCCACATACATTCCTGTCCTACACTGCCGTTTGTAAGATCATTATATACCTGCAATGTGTCGCCCTGTATTGGTCGGTGTGGTTTACAGTCTCGTTCACATTTGACCGCTTTGTAGCTATATGTTGTAAGAGGTTTAAAATAAAGTATTGCACAGTGAGAACTGCGGCCGCGGTTATAACAACGGTCTCTGTCCTGATCTCTTTACAGAGCCTCCTCTTTTGGTTTTCATTTGAACCTGAGAGAATCATTAACAATGTTCCCCGGGGTTGCCGACCAAGAGTCGAGTTTTCTTCATCGCCTGTAGGTGTGGCGTTTTCCTGGTTACGTAGCATTTGTTTTTCTTGGCTTAGTTATGCTTTGATATTACTGTTTAATTGTTTGACAGTCAGACGTATTTTAGTGGCCAGTAGAGCCCGCAGGGGACTCCGTGGTCACAGCAGTGAGAATCAGAGCGATCCAGAAATGAAAAACCGAAGGAAATCCATCATTTTACTGTTCAGTGTATCGGGCAGTTTTATACTGTTGTGGCTGACAACTAGCGTTACTTATTTAACTACAAAACTGACAGGCACTGTGCATTACCGAGGCGATTATGCAGCCCCTGCCTATATTGCCGCTGAAACCGGATATATGCTCATGTATTTGAGTTCCTGTTCAAACACGTGTATTTACGCAGCTACACAAACTAAATTCAGGAAAGAGCTGAAGCAGGTGATGAAAACTCCTTGGACATTTATTTGCAAATAAATGAAAAAATAAAGCAATGATTCCGGTCCAAATTAGAGCTCAATTATTATTGTTTTCTGTTGTGAAAATATAAAGGTATCAGAAAACATTTCTCCTACTTTGTGCCGTGTGTTTGATGTCTGCTGCTTTCCCCGGGTGAATTAAATCGATTCCCGCTAAAAAAGCGCATTACCCGCTCAAGATTCAAGGAGAACATTCAGGATTGAGCTTCAGCAGTGGAGTGGAACATGTGGGCATCAGCGGTAACTGTCTCACACCGCAGGTACTGGAATGAGGCGCCCCAGTTTAATTAACAGATAAAGTTTCCTTCAGTGTCGAAACAATGTGTTACAATGGTGGTTATCTGTAATTCTGTAATCTTGGTGTGAATGTTCCAGGCGCTGTTCTCCCCATCAGACCCCGCCCCCCATTGTCTCCTGGACCAATAGAACGGCGCCCTGTCTCCTGATCATTGTCTGATGATGGAGACAGTATGAACTGGACTCGTCAATGTGACATTAGACATCTTTGTTCACAGATATTTACTTAAATCCCAAACTGGTCATCAAAATGTTGTAGAATTGATAACAGGGGAACAGATCATTTTACCCAACCAGTCCGTGTCCGCGTTTACACTGCACCCGAAAAAATATTTCCAATCAGTTTACCCGCCTTATCTCAACATCCCATCAACCTATTTTTATTCATTGATATATCCAATTTTAACTTGAACTGGACATGATTTCTCCCTCTGTGAATTCCAAAGCCTCACAACTCTCCATGTAAAGAGGGTAATCCTTCCCTCAGTTCGAAATCTCTTTCAATTATCCTTTTATCTATGGCAGTTAGTTGTTGATCCACAACAAATGGAAACTGTCTCATTCTATCTATGCTGTTACGTCCCTTCTTAACTTAAGTCAACTCGGCACGACTCGCCAAAATATGTAAGTCTGAAATCAATGCACAATCTCGTGAAAGTCAAGAAAGTTTAGTTAAGATGGTGAATTGATAGCTTTCCGTTGGAGATGGTTGTGTCCTTGCTTAAACTGAATATTGAGAAGATGGTAGCTGATATCTTGAAATCTAACACCTACAGAGTCCTCCCCGCCCCACCCGGATTGTCAGAAAAGGCAGGAATGGTTTGTGTCGCATGTATTGCGCTGCATGATCTTGGATTATCTATGTGTGTGCAGAAGTGACGTGTTGTGCAAGAAGCAACTAGCCTGCAATATTCATGATGAAGATACTCTGACGATTAGATCCAAGACACGGTCAATCATGCTGAAAACAACCCTACTTGAGAAGGTTAACGTGGCTCTGGAGAGTTTAACGTGTAAAACCGATGGGTAGAGATCTGCACAAACGAATAGACCGCGATAGGTATAAGTTGCTGATAAGATATATAGTTTAATGCTGACATTTAATACTCTAATGCTCCGACAGAGGGCACTGTACGGGAAGGGATAATCAGACGCTCCTGAAGTCTGCTAATGTTATACTGTATTGATTTATCTTAATATTATAGTAATGTTAACCTTTAGCCTTTGCCTGTTAAGCAGCCAATTTAAAGTAGCACTGAGCGGATGAGCGAGGGCTCACCCTGCAGCAATGGTCAGATTCAGGATGCAGTAAGGAGAAATGTAATTACAGACATGTCATTGTAAACTGATTCATACATTTCAGAGAACTTTAATCATTTGATAACAGTGTTGACAATCTGTTAACTATGTTAAGGAAAACATCTGGACAGTCATCAGCATTTTTTTATACGTTCATGGGATGTGGGCGTCGCTGGCAAGGCCAGCATTTATTGCTCATCGCTAATTGCTCTTGAGAAGGTGCTGGTGAGCCGCCCTCTTGAACCGCTGCAGTCCATGTAGTGAAGGTATTGCTACAGTGCTGTTAGGGAGGGAATTCCAGGATTTTGACCCAGCGATGAGGAAAGAACAGCGATATATTTCCAAGTCAGGATGGTGTGTGACTTGGAGGGGAATGTGGAGGAGGTGGTGTTCCCTTGCGCCTGCTGACCTTGTACTTCGAGTTGGAAAACGTCGCGGGTTTGGGAGGTGCTCCCGTAGGAGCCTTGGCGAGTTAATTGATACAAATGGTACAGAAATAAAGACAGATTTATAATTAAAGTATTCACTTGGTCGCATTGTAATTATAGGAACAAAAATGAAATTATTGGTAATATAACGAACTAAGGTAATTATACGGGTCAACCCAAAGGAAAAGGTGCTCTTTAAGTAAAGGAAACTGTCATTTATGAGAAAAAGATCTGTCCATTTTATTTTCCTTATATGGAATTATATTTTCACTTCTATAAGATTAGATTATACAAAATTGTGTGGATTGACACGAACAGGCAGTGGAAGCGTGACAGTTAGTAATGAACATTCGCAATGATCCAAGATACTGACTTCAGAACTACAACACGTTTGAATGCCCAACAAACAATCAGCAGCTGTGATTATAGTTAGTACCTTTAATTGTGTGTTTAAGTACTATTGCATATACTGTGTGCTTCAAATACCTATGCCACTTCACTGTCAGCCGACCAACAGTTCTTAAGGCACCAGGAAGGCTTCATGCAGAGGTTTTCACTCCATCAGACTCAGATGCGATGCATCTGCACCCAGCTACAATCGTGAGAAGTCGATATGTAATCAGCCACATCATTCAAAATCACAAAGTAAAATAGAAAGCAAAGTTAAACATTACATTACATTACCGTGTCAAATTCCATCCCATATGGTTGTGATTCGCGCCCTCGCTTCTAATTAAACATTGCCATTACTTAACAATCTCTCTCCCCTTACCTTTTCCAATTCTGACGAAGGGTTCGATCCGTAACGTTGACTTTTTTTATCTCTCCCCGATGCGGCCTGACCTGCTGAGTGTTTGCAGCACTTTCTTTTCTTATTTCAGATTCCCAGCATCCGCTCTCTGTTGCTATTCTTATTGTACAGTTGTTGTGTTTTCCTGGCATTACTGTGTCCTCTATATGTTATTAAACGGTTAATATCTTTCCGTGTCCCGTAATTCTAAATAAATGGTTTATATCTCCCCCTGGTCCCCATTTATAATTAAACAGATACAGCATTCCCCATATTCTCCTGTCCTCTATTTCTAACGAAAATGTTAACATGTTCCCCTTACTTCTCCGGTCCTCTATCACTATTTACACAGTTACTGTGTTCCCCTAAATTACACTGTCCTCTATCACTATTTACACAGTTTACTGTGTTCCCCTAAATTTCCCTGCCCTCTTTCTCTAATTACACAGTCAATGCATTCCACTAAATTAACCTGTCCTCTATCTCTAATTACACAGTTACTGTGTTCCCCTAAATTACCCTGTCCTCTATCTTTAATTACACAGTTACTGTTTTCCCCTAAATTAACCTGTCCTCTATCTCTAATTACACAGTTACTGTGTTCCCCTAAATTACCCTGTCCTCTATCTCTAATTACACAGTTACTGTCTTTCCCTAAATAACCCTGTCCTCTATCTCTAATTACACAGTTACTGTGTTCCCCTAAATTACACTGTCCTCTATCTCTAATTACACAGTTACTGTGTTCCCCTAAATTACCCTGTCCTCTATCACTAATTACAAAGTTACTGTGTTCCTCTAAACTACCCTGTCCTCTATCTCTAATTGCACTGTTACTGTGTTCCCCTAAATTACCCTGTCCTCTATCACTAATTACAAAGTTACTGTGTTCCTCTAAACTACCCTGTCCTCTATCTCTAATTGCACTGTTACTGTGTTCCCCTAAATTAACCTGTCCTCTATCTCTAATTACACAGTCACTGTGTTCCCCTAAATTACCCTGTCCTCTATCTCTAATTACACAGTCACTGTGTTCCCCTAAATTAACCTGTCCTCTATCTCTAATTACACTGTTACTGTCTTCCCCTAAATTACCCTGTCCTCTCTCTCTAATTACATATTTACTGTGTTCCCCAAAATTACCCTGTCCTCTATCTCTAATTACACTGTTACTGTATTCCCCTAAACTACCATGTCCTCTATCTCTAATTGCACTGTTACTGTGTTCCCCTAAATTACCCTGTCCTCTATCTCTAATTACACAGTTACTGTATTCCCCTAAACTACCATGTCCTCTATCTCTAATTACACTGTTACTGTATTCCCCTAAACTACCATGTCCTCTATCTCTAATTGCACTGTTACTGTGTTCCCCTAAATTACCCTGTCCTCTCTCTCTAATTACACTGTTACTGTATTCCCCTAAACTACCATGTCCTCTATCGCTAATTACAGTTACTGTGTTCCCTTAAATTAGCCTGTCCTCTATCTCTAATTACACATTTAGAGTATTCCACTGAATTACTCTGTCCTCTATCTCTAATTACACAGTTACTGTGTTCCCCTAAATTAACCTGTCCTCTATCTCTAATTACACAGTTACTGTTTTCCCCTGAATTACCCTGTCATCTATCACTAATTACACAGTTACTGTGTTCCCCTGAAATAAACTGTACTCTATCTCTAATTACACAGTTACTGTGTTCCCCTGAAATACCCTGTCCTCTATCTCTAATTATACAGTTACTGTGTTCCCCTAAATTACCCTGTCCTCTATCTCTAATTACACAGTTACTGTGTTCCCCTGAATTACCCTGTCCTCTATCTCTAATTACAGTTACTGTGTTCCCCTAAATTACACTGTCCTCTATCTCTAATTACACAGTTACTGTGTTCCCCTGAAATACCCTGTCCTCTATCTCTAAGTATACAGTTAGTGTGTTCCCCTAAATTACCCTGTCCTCTATCTCTAATTACACAGTTACTGTGTTCCCCTAAATTACCCTGTCCTCTATCTCTAATTACACAGTTACTGCGTTCCCTTAAATTACCCTGTTCTCCATCTCTAATTACACAGTTACTGTGTTCCCCTAAATTACTCTGTCCTCTATCTCTAATTACACAGTTACTGTGTTCCCCTAAACTACACTGTCCTCTATCTCTAATTACACAGTTACTGTGTTCCCCTAAATTAACCTGTCCTCTTTCTGTAATTACACAGTTACAGTATTCTCCTAAATTACCCTGTCCTCTATCTCTAATTACACAGTTACTGGATTCCCCTAAATTACCCTGTCCTCTATCTCGAATTACACAGTTACTGTATTCCCGTAAATTACCCTGTCCTCTATCTCTAATTACACAGTTACTGTATTCCTCTAAATTACCCTCTCCTCTATCTCTAATAACACAGTTACTGTGTTCCCCTGAATTACCATGTCCTCAATCTCTAATTACACAGTTACTGTTTTCCCCTGAATTTCGCTGCCCTCTATATCTAATTACACAGTTACTGTGTTTCCCTAACTTAACCTGTCCTCTCTCTCTTATTACACAGTTACTGTGTTCCACTAAATTATCCTGTCCTCTATCTCTAATTACACATTTACTGTGATCCCATAATTTACCCTGTCCTCTATCTCTAATTACAGTTACTGTGTTCCCCTAAATTACCCTGTCTTCTATCTCTAATTACTCAGTTACTGTGTTCCCCTAAATTACCCTGTCCTCTATCTTTAATTACACAGTTACTGTGTTCCCCAAAATTACCCTGTCCTATATCTCTAATTACAGTTACTGTGTTCCCCTAAAGTACCCTGTCCTCTATCTCTAATTACAGTTACTGTGTTCCCCTAAATTACTATGTCCTCTATCTCTAATTACACAGTTACTGTGTTCCCCTAAATTACCCTGTCCTCTATCTCTAATTAGACAGTTACAGTGTTCCCCTGAATTATCCTGCCCTCTATCTCTAATTACAGTTACTGTGTTCCCCTAAATGAACCTGTCCTCTATCTCTAATTACACAGTTACTGTGTTCCCCTAAATTACCCTGTCCTCTATCTCTAATTACACAGTTCCTGTGTACCCCTAAATTACCCTGTCCTCTATCTCTAATTACAAAGTTCCTGTGTACCCCTAAATTACCCTGTCATCTATCTCTAATTACACAGTAACTGTGTTCCACTAAATTACTCTGTACTCTCTCTCTAATTACAGTTACTGTGTTTCCCTAAATTACCCTGGCCACTATCTCTAATTACACAGTTACTGTGTTCCCCTAAATTACCCTGTCCTCTATCTCTAATTACACAGTTACTGTGTTCCCCTATTTTACCCTGTCCTCTATCTTTAATTACACAGTTACTGTTTTCCCCTAAATTACCCTGTACTCTATCTCTAATTACACAGTTACTGTGTTCCCCTACATTACCCTGTCCTCTATCTCTAATTACACAGTTACTGTCTTTCCCTAAATAACCCTGTCCTCTATCTCTAATTACACAGTTACTGTGTTCCCCTAAATTACACTGTCCTCTATCTCTAATTACACAGTTACTGTGTTCCCCTAAATTACCCTGTCCTCTATCTCTAATTACACAGTCACTGTGTTCCCCTAAATTAACCTGTCCTCTATCTCTAATTACACTGTTACTGTCTTCCCCTAAATTACCCTGTCCTCTCTCTCTAATTACATATTTACTGTGTTCCCCTAAATTACCCTGTCCTCTATCTCTAATTACACTGTTGCTGTATTCCCCTAAACTACCATGTCCTCTATCTCTAATTGCACTGTTACTGTGTTCCCCTAAATTACCCTGTCCTCTATCTCTAATTACACAGTTACTGTGTTCCCCTAAATTACCCTGTCCTCTCTCTCTAATTACACTGTTACTGTATTCCCCTAAATTACCATGTCCTCTATCTCTAATTGCACTGTTACTGTGTTCGCCTAAATTACCCTGTCCTCTATCTCTAATTACACAGTTACTGTGTTCCCCTAAATTACCATGTCCTCTATCTCTAATTGCACTGTTACTGTGTTCGCCTAAATTACCCTGTCCTCTATCACTAATTACACAGTTACTGTGTTCCCTTAAATTAGCCTGTCCTCTATCTCTAATTACACATTTAGAGTATTCCGCTGAATTACTCTGTCCTCTATCTCTAATTACACAGTTACTGTGTTCCCCTAAATTACCCTGTCCTCTATCTCTAATTACACAGTTACTGTCTTTCCCTAAATAACCCTGTCCTCTATCTCTAATTACACAGTTACTGTGTTCCCCTAAACTACCCTGTCCTCTATTTCCAATTGCACTGTTACTGTGTTCCCCTAAATTACCCTGTCCTCTATCTCTAATTACACTGTTACTGTCTTCCCCTAAATTACCCTGTCCTCTCTCTCTAATTACATATTTACTGTGTTCCCCTAAATTACCCTGTCCTCTATCTCTAATTACACTGTTACTGTCTTCCCCTAAATTACCCTGTCCTCTCTCTCTAATTACACAGTTACTGTGTTCCCCTAAATTAACCTGTCCTCTATCTCTAATTACACAGTTACTGTTTTCCCCTGAATTACCCTGTCATCTATCACTAATTACACAGTTACTGTGTTCCCCTGAAATAAACTGTCCTATATCTCTAATTACACAGTTACTGTGTTCCCCTGAAATACCCTGTCCTCTATCTCTAATTACACAGTTACTGTGTTCCCAGAATTAGCCTGTCCTCTATCTCTAATTACACAGTTACTGTGTTCCCCAGAATTATCCTGTCCTATATCTCTAATTACACAGTTACTGTGTTCCCCTGAAATACCCTGTCCTCTATCTCTAATTATACAGTTACTGTGTTCCCCTAAATTACCCTGTCCTCTATCTATAATTACACAGTTACTGTGTTCCCCTGAATTTACCTGTCCTCCATTTTTAAGTACACAGTTACTCTGTTCCCCTGAATTACCCTGTCCTCTATCTCTAATTACAGTTACTGTGTGCCCCTAAATTACACTGTCCTCTATCTCTAATTACACAGTTACTGTGTTCCCCTGAAATACGCTGTCCTCTATCTCTAAGTATACAGTTAGTGTGTTCCCCTAAATTACCCTGTCCTCTATCTCTAATTACACAGTTACTGTGTTCCCCTAAATTACCCTGTCCTCTATCTCTAATTACACAGTTACTGCGTTCCCTTAAATTACCCTGTTCTCCATCTCTAATTACACAGTTACTGTGTTCCCCTAAATTACTCTGTCCTCTATCTCTAATTACACAGTTACTGTGTTCCCCTAAACTACACTGTCCTCTATCTCTAATAACACAAGTACTGTGTTCCCCTAAATTAACCTGTCCTCTTTCTGTAATTACACAGTTACAGTATTCTCCTAAATTACCCTGTCCCCTATCACTAATTACACAGTTACATTGTTCTCCTATATTTCCCTGTCCTCGATCTCTAATTACACAGTTACTGGATTCCCCTAAATTACCCTGTCCTCTGTCTCTAATTACACAGTTACTGTATTCCCGTAAATTACCCTGTCCTCTATCTCTAATTACACAGTTACTGTATTCCTCTAAATTACCCTCTCCTCTATCTCTAATTACACAGTTACTGTGTTCCCCTGAATTACCATGTCCTCTATCTCTAATTACACAGTTACTGTTTTCCCCTGAATTTCGCTGCCCTCTATATCTAATTACACAGTTACTGTGTTTCCCTAACTTAACCTGTCCTCTCTCTCTTATTACACAGTTACTGTGTTCCACTAAATTATCCTGTCCTCTATCTCTAATTACACATTTACTGTGATCCCATAATTTACCCTGTCCTCTATCTCTAATTACAGTTACTGTGTTCCCCTAAATTACCCTGTCTTCTATCTCTAATTACTCAGTTACTGTGTTCCCCAAAATTACCCTGTCCTATATCTCTAATTACAGTTACTGTGTTCCCCTAAAGTACCCTGTCCTCTATCTCTAATTACAGTTACTGTGTTCCCCTAAATTACTATGTCCTCTATCTCTAATTACACAGTTACTGTGTTCCCCTAAATTACCCTGTCCTCTATCTCTAATTACACAGTTACAGTGTTCCCCTAAATTACTATGTCCTCTTTCTCTAATTACATAGTTAATGTGTTCCCCCAAATGACCCTGTCATCTATCTCTTTTTACACATTTACTGTGTTCCCCTGAATTACCCTGTCCTCTATCTCTAATTTCAGTTACTGTGTTTCCCTGAATTATCCTGCCCTCTATCTCTAATTACAGTTACTGTGTTCCCCTAAATGAAACTGTCCTCTATCTCTAATTACACAGTTACTGTGTTCCCCTAAATTACCCTGTCCTCTATCTCTAATTACAAAGTTCCTGTGTACCCCTAAATTACCCTGTCCTCTATCTCTAATTACACAGTAACTGTGTTCCACTAAATTACTCTGTCCTCTCTCTCTAATTACAGTTACTGTGTTTCCCTAAATTACCCTGGCCACTATCTCTAATTACACAGTTACTGCGTTCCCCTAAATTACCCTGTCCTCTATCTCTAATTACACAGTTACTGTGTTCCCCTAAATTATCCGGTCCTCTATCTCTAATTACACTGTTACTGTATTCCCCTAAATTAACCTGCCCTCTATCTCTAATTACAGAGATACTGTGTTCCCCTAAATTACCCTGTCCTCTATCTCTAATTACACAGTTACTGTGTTCCCCTAAATTACCCTTTTCTCTATCTCTAATTACACAATTACTGTGTTCCCCTAAATTAACCTGCCCTCTATCTCTAATTAAACAGATACTGTGTTTCCCTGAATTATCCTGTCTTCTATCTCTAATTACTCAGTTACTGTGTTCCCCAAAATTACCCTGTCCTGTATCTCTAATTACAGTTACTGTGTTCCCCTAAATTACCCTGTCCTCTATCTCTACTTACAGTTACTGTGTTCCCCTAAATTACTATGTCCTCTATCTCTAATTACACAGTTACTGTGTTCCCCTAAATTACCCTGTCCTCTATCTCTAATTACACAGTTACATTGTTCCCCTAAATTACTATGTCCTCTTTCTCTAATTACATAGTTAATGTGTTTTCCCAAATGACCCTGTCATCTATCTCTTTTTACACATTTACTGTGTTCCCCTGAATTACCCTGTCCTCTATCTCTAATTTCAGTTACTGTGTTTCCCTGAATTATCCTGCCCTCTATCTCTAATTACAGTTACTGTGTTCCCCTAAATGAACCTGTCCTCTATCTCTAATTACACAGTTACTGTGTTCCCCTAAATTACCCTGTCCTCTATCTCTAATTACGCAGTTCCTGTGTACCCCTACATTACCATGTCCTCTATCTCTAATTACAAAGTTCCTGTGTACCCCTAAATTACCCTGTCCTCTATCTCTAATTACACAGTTACTGTGTTCCACTAAATTACTCTGTCCTCTCTCTATAATTAAAGTTACTGTGTTTCCCTAAATTACCCTGGCCACTATCTCTAATTACACAGTTACTGTGTTCCGCTAAATTACCCTGTCCTCTATCACTAATTACACAGTTACTGTGTTCCCCTAAATTATCCGGTCCTCTATCTCTAATTACACTGTTACTGTATTCCCCTAAATTAACCTGCCCTCTATCTCTAATTACAAAGATACTGTGTTCCCCTAAATTACCCTGTCCTCTATCTCTAATTACACAGTTACTGTGTTCCCCTAAATTACCCTGTTCTCTATCTCTAATTACACAATGACTGTGTTCCCCTAAATTAACCTGCCCTCTATCTCTAATTACACAATGACTGTGTTCCCCTAAATTACCCTGTCCTCTAGCTCTAATTACACAGTTACTGTGTTCCCCTGAATTACCCTGTTCTCTATCTCTAATTACAGAGTTAATGTATTTCCCTATATTATTCTGTCCTCTATCTCTAATTACACAGTTAATGTATTCACCTAAATTACTCTGTCATCTATCTCTAATTACACAGTTCCTCTGTACCCCTAAATTACCCTGTCCTCTATCTCTAATTACAAAGTTCCTGTGTGCCCCTAAATTACCCTGTCCTCTATCTCTAATTACACAGTTACTGTGTTCCCCTAAATTACCCTGTTCTCTATCTCTAATTACACAATTACTGTGTTCCCCTAAATTAACCTGCCCTCTATCTCTAATTAAACAGATACTGTGTTTCCCTGAATTATCCTGTCTTCTATCTCTAATTACTCAGTTACTGTGTTCCCCAAAATTACCCTGTCCTGTATCTCTAATTACAGTTGCTGTGTTCCCCTAAATTACCCTGTCCTCTATCTCTACTTACAGTTACTGTGTTCCCCTAAATTAACTGTCCTCTATCTCTAATTACAGTTACTGTGTTCCCCTAAATTACCCGGTCCTCTATCTCTAATTACAGTTTCTGTGTTCCCCTAAATTACCCTGTCCTCTATCTCTAATTGCACAGTTATTGTGTTCCCCTAAATTACCCTGTCCTCTATCTCTAATTACATAGTTACTGTCTTCCGCTAAATTACCCTGTCCTCTTTCTCTAATTACACAGTTACTGTGTTCCCCTAAATTACCCTGTCCTCTATCTCTAATTACACAGTTACTGTGTTCCCCTGAATTACCCTTTCCTCTATCTCTAATTTCAATTACTGTGTTCCCCTAAATTACCCTGTCCTCTATCTGAATTACTCAGTTACTGTGTTCCCCTAAATTATCCGGTGCTATATCTCGAATTACTCAGTTACCGTGTTTCCCTGAATTACTCCTGCCCTCTATCTCTAATTACAGTTACTGTGTTCCCCTAAATTACCCTGTCCTCTATCTCTAATTACACAGTTACTGTGTTCCTCTAAATTACCCTGTCCTCTATCTCTAATTACAGAGTTACTGTGTTTCCCTAAATTAACCTGTCCTCTGTCTCTAATTACTCAGTTACTGTGTTCCCCTGAATTACCTGTCGTCTATCTCTAATTACACTGTTACTGTTTTCCCGTAAATTAACCTGTCCTCTATCTCTAATTACACAGTTACTGTGTTCCCATCAATTACCCTGATCTCTATCATTAATTACACTGTTACTGAGATTCCCTAAATTAACGTGTCCTCTATCACTAATTACACAGTTACTGTGTTCCCCTAAATTACACTGTCCTCTATCTCTAATTGCAGAGTTACTGTGTTTCCCTAAATTTACCTGTCCTCTGTCTCTAATTACACTGTTACTGTGTTCCCCTAAATTAATCTGTCCTCTATCGCTAATTACACTGTTACTGTTTTCCCGTAAATTAACCTGCCCTCTATCTCTAATTACACAGTGACCGTGTTCCCGTAAATTAACCTGTCCTCTATCTTTACTTACTCTGTTACTGTGTTCCGATCAATTACCCTGATCTCTATCATTAATTACACTGTTACTGAGATTCCCTAAATTACCGTGTCCTCTATCTCTAATTACACTGTTACTGTGTTCCCCTGAATTACCCTGTCCTGTATCTCTAATTACAGTTACTGTGTTCCCCTGAATTACCCTTTCCTCTATCTCTAATTTCAATTACTGTGTTCCCCTAAATTATCCTGTCCTCTATCTCTAATTACAGTTACTGTGTTCCCCTAAATTACCCTGTCCTCTGTCTCTAATTACACAGTTAATGTGTTCCCCTAAATTAACCTGCCCTCTATCTCTAATTACACAGATACTGTGTTCCCCTGAATTACCCTGTCATCTATCTATAATTACACAGTTACTGTTTTCCCTAAATTACCCTGTCCTCTATTGCTAATTACACAGTTACAGTGTTCCCCTAAAATACCCTGTCCTCTATCGCTAATTACACAGTTACAGTGTTCCCCTAAATTACCCTGTCCTCTATCGCTAATTACACAGTTACTGTGTTCCCCTAAAATACCCTGTCCTCTATCTCTAATTAAACAGTTACTGTGTTCCCCTGAATTATCCTGTCCTCTATCTCTAATTACAGGGTAATTGTATTTCCCTATATTACCCTGTCCACTATCTCTAATTACACAGTTACTGTGTTCCCTTAATTTACCCTGTCCTCTATCTCTAATTACACAGTTACTGTGTTCCCCTGAATTACCCTGTCCTCTATCACTAATTACAGTTACTGTGTTCCCCTAAATTAACCTGCCCTCTATCTCTAATTACACAGTTACTGTGTTCCCCTGAATTACCCTGTCCTCAATCACTAATTACAGTTACTGAGTTCCCCTAAATTACCCTGTCCTCTATCTCTAATTACAGTTACTGTGTTCCCCTAAATTACCCTGTCCTCTATCTCTAATTACAGTTACTGTGTTCCCCTAAATTACCCTGTCCTCTATCTCCAATTACACAGTTACTGTGTTCCCTTAATTTACCCTGTCCTCTATCTCTAATTACACAGTTACTGTGTTCCCCTGAATTACCCTGTCCTCTATCACTAATTACAGTTACTGTGTTCCCCTAAATTAACCTGCCCTCTATCTCTAATTACACAGATACTGTGTTCCCCTGAATTACCCTGTCATCTGTCTCTCATTACACAGTTACTGTTTTCCCGTGAATTACCCTGTCCTCTATCACTAATTACAGTTACTGTGTTCCCCTAAATTAACCTGCCCTCTATCTCTAATTACACAGTTACTGTGTTACCCTGAATTACCCTGTCCTCTATCTCTAATTATTGTGTTACTGTATTTCCCTATATTACCCTGTCCTCCATCTCTAATTGCACTGTTACTGTGTTCCCCTGAATTACCCTGTCCTCTATCTCTAATTTCTGTTACTGTGTTCCCCTAAATTACCCTGTCCTCTATCTCTAATTACACAGATACTGTGTTCCCCTGAATTACCCTGTCCACTATCTCTAATTACAGTTTCTGTGTTCCCCTAAATTACCCTGTCCTCTATCTCTAATTACACAGATACTGTGTTCCCCTGAATTACCCTGTCCACTATCTCTAATTACACATTTACTTTGTTCCCCTAAATTACCCTGTCCTCTTCCTCTAATTACACAGTTACTGTGTTCCCCTAAATTGCCCTGTCCTCTTTCTCTA
This sequence comes from Squalus acanthias, assembly GCA_030390025.1. Lineage (NCBI taxonomy): Eukaryota > Metazoa > Chordata > Chondrichthyes > Squaliformes > Squalidae > Squalus > Squalus acanthias. The sequence goes on from JASTWF010000081.1 coordinate 370,056, forward strand.
ATTACAGTTTCTGTTTTCACTTAAATTACCCTGTCCTCTATCTCTAATTACACAGTTACTGTGTTCCCCTAAATTACCCTGTCCTCTATCTGGAATTACTCAGTTACTGTGTTCCCCTAAATTATCCGGTCCTCTATCTCGAATTACTCAGTTACTGTGTTTCCCTGAATTATCCTGCCCTCTATCTCTAATTACAGTTACTGTGTTCCCCTAAATTACCCTGTCCTCTTCCTCTAATTACACAGTTACTGTGTTCCCCTAAATTGCCCTGTCCTCTTTCTCTAATTACAGTTTCTGTTTTCACTTAAATTACCCTGTCCTCTATCTCTAATTACACAGTTACTGTGTTCCCCTAAATTACCCTGTCCTCTATCTGGAATTACTCAGTTACTGTGTTCCCCTAAATTATCCGGTCCTCTATCTCGAATTACTCAGTTACTGTGTTTCCCTGAATTATCCTGCCCTCTATCTCTAATTACAGTTACTGTGTTCCCCTAAATTACCCTGCCCTGTATCTCTAATTACATAGTTACTGTTTTACCCTAAATTATCCGGTCCTCTATATCTAATTACACAGTTACTGTGTTCCTCTAAATTACCCTGTCCTCTATCTCTAATTACAGAGTTACTGTGTTCCCCTGAATTGCCCTGTCCTCTATCTTTAATTACATAGTTACTGTGTTCCGCTAAATAACCCTGTCCTCTTCCTCTAATTACACAGTTACTGTGTTCCCCTAAATTACCCTGTCCTCTTTCTCTAATTACACAGTTACTGTGTTCCCCTAAATTACCCTGTCCTCTATCTCTAATTACACAGTTACTGTGTTCCCTTAAATTACCCTGTCCTCTATCTGGAATTACTCAGTTTCTGTGTTCCCCTGAATTACCCTGTCCACTCTCTCGAATTACTCAGTTACTGTGTTCCCCTAAATTACCCTGTCCTCTATCTCTAATTACAGTTACTGTGTTCCCCTAAATTACCCTGTCCTTTATCTTTAATTACACAGTTACTGTGTTCCACTAAATTACCCTGTCCTCTCTCTCTATTTACACAGTTACTGTGTTCCCCTGAATTACCATGTCCTCTATCTCTAATTACACAGTTACTGTGTTCCCCTAAATTACTCTGTACTCTAACTGGAATTACTCAGTTACTGTGTTCCCCTGAATTAACCTGTCCTCTATCTCGAATTACTCAGTTACTGTGTTCCCCTAAATTACACTGTTCTCTATCTTTAATTACACAGTTACTGTGTTTCCCTAAATTACTATGTCCTCTATCTCTAATTACACAGTTACTGTGTTCCCCTAAATTACTATGTCCTCTTTCTCTAATTACATAGTTAATGTGTTCCCCCAAATGACCCTGTCATCTATCTCTTTTTACACATTTACTGTGTTCCCCTGAATTACCCTGTCCTCTATCTCTAATTTCAGTTACTGTGTTTCCCTGAATTATCCTGCCCTCTATCTCTAATTACAGTTACTGTGTTCCCCTAAATGAACCTGTCCTCTATCTCTAATTACACAGTTACTGTGTTCCCCTAAATTACCCTGTCCTCTATCTCTAAATACACAGTTCCTGTTTACCCCTAAATTATCCTGTCCTCTATCTCTAATTACAAAGTTCCTGTTTACCCCTAAATTACCCTGTCCTCTATCTCTAAGTACACAGTTACTGTGTTCCACTAAATTACTCTGTCCTCTCTCTCTAATTTCAATTACTGTGTTTCCCTGAATTATCCTGCCCTCTATCTCTAATTACAGTTACTGTGTTCCCCTAAATGAACCTGTCCTCTATCTCTAATTACACAGTTACTGTGTTCCCCTAAATTACCCTGTCCTCTATCTGTAATTACACAGTTCCTGTTTACCCCTACATTATCCTGTCCTCTATCTCTAATTACAAAATCCTGTGTACCCCTAAATTACCCTGTCCTCTATCTCTAATTACACAGTTACTGTGTTCCACTAAATTACCATGTCATCTATCTCTAATTACACAGTTACTGTGCTCCCCTGAATTACCCTGTACTCTATCTCGAATTACAGAGTTACTGTGTTTTCCTAAATTATCCTGTCCTCTGTCTCTAATTACACAGATAATGTGTTCCCCTGAATTACCCTGTCCTCTATCTCTAATTACACAGTTGCTGTGTTCCCCTGAATTGCCTTGTCCTCTATCTCTAATTGCACATTTACTGTGTTACCCTAAATTACCCTGTGTTCTATCTCTAATTACACAGTTACTGTGTTTCCCTGAATTACCATGTCATCTATCTCTAATTACACAGTTACTCTGTTCCCCTAAATGAACCTGTCCTCTATCTCTAATTACACAGTTACTGTGTTCCCCTAAATTACCCTGTCCTCTATCTGTAATTACACAGTTCCTGTTTACCCCTAAATTAACCTGTCCTCTGTCTCTAATTACACAGTTACTGTGTTTCCCTGAATTACCATGTCATCTATCTCTAATTACACAGTTACTCTGTTCCCCTAAATTACCCTGTCCACTATCTCTAATTACACAGTTACTCTGTTACCCTGAATTAGCCTATCCTCTATCTCTAATTACAAAGTTATTGTTATCCCCTGAATTATCCTGTCCTCTCTCTTTAATTACACAGTTACCGTGTTCCCCTGAATTACCCTGTACTCTATCTCGAATTACAGAGTTACTGCGTTTTCCTAAATTATCCTGTCCTCTGTCTCTAATTACACAGATAATGTGTTCCCCTGAATTACCCTGTCCTCTATCTCTAATTACACAGTTGCTGTGTTCCCCTGAATTGCCCTGTCCTCTATCTCTAATTGCACATTTACTGTGTTACCCTAAATTACCCTGTGTTCTATCTCTAATTACACAAATGTGAAGTCGCACAACACCAGGTTATAGTCCAACAGATGTATTTGAAATTACAAGTTTTCGGAGCTCTGCTCCTTCGTCAGGTACAGTGAGGGAGTAAAAATCGGTTACAAAGTATATATAGACAGAGAACAATGTTTCTGCAGAAATACAATCCGTCAGGGAGGAATTACATCAAAGACACAGCAGAGTACAGCTAAAACAATGAGGTGAGTCACAGGGGGTCCAACGTGTCAAATGCTGCAGTCTGCAGTTAAGCTTTTTACTTTTTTTTTAAACTGGAAATCACATCTGTGAACCAGACAACGACGTCGAGTCACGTCCTGTAGCGTGACATGAAACCGAGATCCTGTTTGAGGCGATCCTCATGGGTGAGGAACTTTCCTATCAGTAACTGCTCGATGATTTTGCGTTGTCGTGTGTCTCGAAGGCCGCCTTGGAGAACGCTAACCCGCAGATCCGAGGCTGACTGTCCTTGACTGCTGAAGTGTTCCCCGACTGGGAGGTAACAATCCTGCCTGGCGATTGTTGTGCGGTGCCCGTTCATACATTGTCTCAGTTTCTGTATGGTCTCGCCGATGTACCATGCTGCGGGGCATCCTTTCCTGCAACGTCTGAGGTCGACAACGTTGGCCGAGTCACATGAGTATGTACCATGTAGCTGGTGGGTATCTCCTCACGTGTGATGATGGTATTTGTGTTGATGATCAGGCATGTCTTGCAGAGGTTGCCGTGGCAGGGTTGTGTGGTGTCGTGGCCGCTGTTCTCCTGACAGCTGGGTAATTTGCTGCGAACGATGGTACTTTTGAGGTTAGGCGGCTGCTTGAACGCGAGTAGTGGAGGCGTGGGGATGTCCTTAGCAACGTGTTCATCGTCATCGATGACATGTTCAAGGCTGCGAAGAACATGGCGTAGTTTCCCCTCTCTGGTGAAGTACTGGACGACGTAGGGTACTCAGTTGGTTGTGTCCCATGTTCGCCTTCCGAGGAGGTCTGTATGATGTTTCGCTGAGGCCCGTCGGAACTGTCGATCGACGAGTCGAGCGTCATATCCCGTTCTTACGAGGGCGTCTTTCAGTGGCCGTAGGTGTCCATCGCGTTCCTCCTCGTCTGAGCAGATCCTATGTATTCACAGGGATTGTCCATAGGGGATGGCTTATTTAACTTGGTTAGGGTGGAAGCTGGAGTAGTTGAGCATCGTGAGGTTGTACGTGGGATTGCGGTAGAGTGAAGTGCTGAGGTGTCCGTCTTTGATGGAGATTCGTGTGTCCAAGAATGAAACTGATTCTGAGGAGTAGTCCATGGTGAGTTTGATGGTGGGATGGAATCTGTTCATGTAATCGTGTAGTCCTTTCAGTGATCCTTCGCCGTGGGACCAAAGGAAGAAGATGTCGTCGATGTATCTGGTGTACAACGTTGGTTGGAGGTCCTTTGCAGCGAAGAAGTCTTGCTCGAACGTTTACATGAAGATGTTGGCGTATTGGGGTGCGAATTCGGTTCCCATGGCTGTTCCGTGTGTTTGGGTAAAAAGCTGATTGTCGAAGGTGAAGACATTGTGGTCAAGGATGAAGCAGATGAGTTGTAGCATGGCGTCCGGAGATTGGCTGTTGTTGGTGTTGAGTACTGAGGCTGCCGCAGCGATGCCGTCATCGTGGGGGATACTGGTGTAGAGTGCCGATAGGTCCACCGTGGCGAGGAGTGTTCCTGGTTCAACTGGTCCATGGGTGCTGAGTTTCTGTAAGAAGTCTGTAGTGTCGCGGCAGAAGCTGGGGGTTCCCTGTACGATGGGTTTCAGGATGCCCTCGACGTACCCAGAGAGGTTCTCACACAGGGTTCCGTTGCCTGATACGATAGGACGTCCGGGTGTGTTGGCTTTGTGTATCTTTGGGAGGCAGTAGAAGTCTCCTACGCGGGGAGTACGTGGGATGAGAGCACGTAGGATGCTTTGAAGGTCTGGATCGAAGGTCTTGATCAGTCTATTGAGTTGGCGGGTGTGTTCTTTGGTCGGATCTGCGGGTAACTGTCTGTAGTGTTCCTGTTTGTCCAGTTGTCGGTATGCTTCTTTGCAATAGTCCATTCTGTTCTGTATGATGATGGCTCCTCCTTTCTCCGCTGGTTTGATGACGATGTTGTGGTTGGTCTTGAGAGCAACCAACAGAGTACCCTACGTCGTCCAGTACTTCTCCGGAGCAGAGAAACTATGCCATGTTCTTTGCAGCCTTCAACATGTCATTGATGACGACGAACACCTCGCTAAGGCCATCCCCACGCAAAATCGTCGAGCAGAAACTGATAGACAAGTACGCACCCATGAGGACGGCCTCAACCGGGATCTTGGGTTCATGTAACGCTTCATGTAACCTCACCTGACGTAGAGTCATCCAGACTCGAGTCGTCGTTGGCTTGTTCTCTCGACACAGATGCGGCCGGACCTGCTGTGATTTCCAGCAAAAAAAGTTTATTTTTCTCCATACAGACCCCAGCATCTGCCACTTGTCTTTGTGGAATGTTTTCCTGACTGACATGTTTGGACACCATCCACACCTTTGATTGCCGTGATTACTTATCTGCCGATGTGTGATAAAGCCGGTTGGAAAGATTAACTATAATTATCTGGCAGTGTTCTCTGACTATATATGCTCGGACAATAAGCATCTCTTCACTTCACCTGACGAAGGAGCAGCGCTCCGAAAGCTTGTGATTTCAAAAAAACCTGTTGGACTATAACCTGATGTTGTGCGACTTCTCACATCTATTTATGAAGCACGAGATCCCATAAGCTTTGTTAACCACTTTCTCAATATGTCCTGCCACCTTCAGGTACCTATGCACATTAACCCCAAGGTCCCTCTGACCCTGCACACAATTTAAAACTATGCCATTAATTTTTTTGCCTCTCTCTCTTCCTTCTGCAAACTGCATCACTTCACACTTCTCTATATTGAATTCCATCTGCCACTTGTCTGCCCATTCTGCTAAACTTTCTATATCCTGTTGCAGTCGATTAATATCATCATCATTGTTTACCACATCCCCAGGTTTGGTGTCATCGGCAAATTTAGAAATTCTGCTCTGTATTCCAATATCCAGGTCATTTATATATATATATATATATATATATATATATATATATATATAAACAGTGGGCCCAACACTGCACCTTGGGGAACACCACTGTTTGTCTACCATCCTGCAGTCTGAAAAACAACCATTAACCAAAACACGCTGTTTTCTGTCCTTAAGCCAATTCATTATCCAAGCTGCCACTGACCCACCTATTCCATGATCCTCCATTTTGTTAAAAAGCTTTCCATGTGATACTTTGGCAAACGCCTTCCGAAAATATATGAAGGCAATATCCATTGCATTCCCTTCCTCAATTCTCTCTGTTACTTCCTCAAAAAATTCAATTAGATTATTCAAACACGATCTTCCTTTTAGAAACGCGTGTTGGCTTCCAAATGCCCGTTAATTTTTTTCTTGATTATTATTCCTAAATTTTTACACACCACTGATGTTAAACGGACAGGCCTGTCGTTAGTCCTTACAACCTTTCTTTAACAATGATGTCACATTTGCAGGTTTCCAATCGTCAGGCACCTCCCCCGCATCTGGAGAAATTTGGAAAATTATAGCAAGCCTTTCCGCTATCTCCTCCCCCAATTCCCTTAGTAACATGTGCTGCAAGCCATCTGGACCAGGAGACTTGTCCACTCTAAGCATACCCAGCCTTTCTAGTACATCCTGTCTATCAATGTTCACCCCTTCCATTGCTTCTACCTTTTCCACTTCGACCAATATTTTACCAGCATCCTCCTCCTTAATAAACAACAATACAAAGTACTCATTGAGTATTCTAGCCTTGGCCTGCGCCTCTAAGGATATATCACCTTCTTTGTCTCTAATGGGCCCCACCCCGCCATTTAATACCCGCTTACTGTTTACATGCCAGTAGAAGGTTTTTGGATTCCCTTTTATGTTAACCGCCATTCTTCTGTCATATTCTCTCTTTGCCAATCTTATTTTCAGCTTAACTTCCTCTCTCAACGTATTGTATTTGGTACGGTTCTCTTTTGAAGTATTCACCTGACATTCATCATACACCCTCTTTTTCTGTTTCATCATTATCTCTATCTTCCTCGTCATCCAAGGAGCCCTTGCTTAGGTTCCCTTACCCTTCCCTCTTATTGGAATGTACCTAGCCAGTACTTGGAACTTGACAGAGACTGAGGGAGAGGCAGAAGCTGCGAGAGAGAGAGAGGGAGAGATAGACAGACAGAGAAACGGAGAATAAGAGGAAGGGAGAGTCTGGTATGACGCTGTTTTCTGTTGCATCAGGATGTCCCCTGTTGTGTAAAAATGTACTCTATTGTGTACAGATGTTCTCTGTTGTGTAAAAGTGTTCTCTGTTGTGTAAAGTGGGTGTCACTAAAGTTTAAATTGTGAAAAATTTAAGTGCGATGTGATTGTGGATAACAATATATGTTTTTCGTTGGCGTAAATAAAAATGCAAATAGCAGAAAATGGCTTCGATTTATCGATCGCTTGGCTATGGGCCCAGCACGCTCCTGCTGCGCCACTCTGCTACGGGGCGTTGTTTAACTCCAAATGCATATCAGTGCTGCGTCGTAACGAGACAAATTTCTACTTCTATGCTGTATTGAAAGCGATAGCATTGCCCTCAAATAGCCCAGATTCCGGTCACAGCAACACACGTGTTGGGAGGCTCACCCTGGCAAAACATTGTCACAGGGACATTCAGTATTAAACCACCCACAATGGGAGAGACACTGATTGACACACATACTACTGTTGTGTAACGAAGTTCCCTGTTCTGTAAAGGTGTTCGCTGTTGTGTAGATATGTTCCCTGTTGTGTAAAGGTGTTTTGTGTTATTGTGCGTCTCCTCAGTGTTTCACTGTGGCCAAGACCACCATCTGGTGGTGGAGAGGCGGCGGTGCAGGAATGGATTGAGAGAAAGTGGAAAGCCAAGGCTGCTGCGTGTTTGCAGCATTTGCAGCTTATGATAGAAGATAAGAACATAACCAATACGATCAAGAGTAGGCCATACGGCCCGTCGAGCCTGCTCCGCCTTTCAATATGGCTGATCATCGACGTCAACTCCACTTTCCCGCTCGATCTCCATATCCCTTGATCCCCCAAGAGTCCAACAATCATTCTGGCTCAGCCTTTAATATATTCAATGACTCACAATCCTCTAGGGAAGAGAATTCCAAAGATTCACAACACTCTGAGTGAAGAAATTCCTCCTTATCTTAGTCGTAAATGGCCTACCACTTATCCTGAGACTTTGCCCCCTCGTTCTAGACATTCCAGCCAGGGGAAACAACCTCTCAGCATCTACCCTGTCAATCCCCTTCAGATTATTGAATGTTTCAATGAGATCACCTCTCATTCTTCTAAACTCCAGAGAGTATAGGCCCATTCTACACAATCTCTCATCATAGGACAACCCTCTCATCCCAGGAATCAATCTAGTGAACCTTCGTTGCAACACCTCTAAGGTAAGAATATCCTTCCTCAGATAAGAGACCAAAACTGTGCACTGTACTCCAGGTGTGGTCTCAACAAGGCCCTGTACAATTGTAGCAAGACTTCCTTACTCTTATACTCCAACCGCTTGCAATAAAGGCCAACATGCCATTTGCCTTCCTTATTGCTTTCTGTACCTGCATGCTAGCTTTCTGTGTTTCTTGCACGAGGACACCCAAATCTCTCTGAACATCAACATTTGAAAGTTTCTCACCATTTAAAAAATATTCTGTTTTTCTATTCTTCCTATCAAAGTGAATAACTTCACATTTCCCTACATTATCCTGCACCTGCCAACTTACTGACCACTCACTTAGTCTATCTATATCCCATTGCAGACTCTTTGTGTTCTCCTCACAGCTTACTGTCCCACCTTGCTTTGTATCATCAGCAAACGTGGATACATTACACTCGGTCCATTCATGTAGGTCATTAATATAGATTGTAAATAGCTGAGGCCCCAACACTAATCCTTGCGGCACCCCACTAATTCCAGCCTCATGTGTAAAGGTATTCCCTGTTGTGGAATTGCTTTCCCTTTTGTGTAAAGAGGTACTCTGCTTTATAAAGATTTTCTCTGCTTTGTAAAGTTGTTTCCTGTTGTGACCTAATAGTGTTTGTTTTACTTTCTGCTTGTTTTACGTTGTGATTGGAACAATGTTTGAACGGAGTTTTGAATGTGTCTCGGCACAGGAACCGAAAAGCAGCAGTTAAAATGAGGTAAAAGTAGCTTATTTGTGATGACATCATCCTTTCCGTAATCGGCAGGATTCAAACCTGCGCCTCGAAACTTGCACGAATGAATTTACTAATACCATCGCCTTAACCACTCGGCCACGACTACCGCGAATTGAAATCGATACGACGCAGATTCTGATTTGCTACAGAGTCTCTGCCTCTGGTCTGAACGCTTTGGCAGACAAGTCACTTGAGATCCTGTGGAATAATTCGACTTGCAAAACTTATTTCAATCGTCTGTGTGGCGCAATGGGCCATCGCGTTCGGCTGTTAAAGTGAAAGGTTGTTGGTTCGAGCGCACCCAGGGACAAGAGTGGCTTTTAATTATGCAACTTTATCTATTGTATAAAACTGGAGTCTTTGAATCCGTGAAATGAACAGTGGTGAGCATCCATGCTGATGCCTTCCTGCTTCCAATGGCAACAATCGGTTCAGCGATCAGTCTCCTGCCAGGCAGCCTGGATATTATACTTCCCTTTTACCAATATTCCAAATGCAGCTTTCTTGCCATGAAAAACTTTCTAGAAAATTGCACACAGTCGATAATCCATTCTGTAAACACTTTTATACGCTTTCCTCAGTTTAACTCATTCATGGATAAGGACTGAACGTTTTAAAGCGATACCAATTGCCAGAGGACTTCAGCTTTCTTGCATCGTCCGGCAACTGATCATGTGACAACAGCAAGCCAATCACATACAGAAACACCTTAACCACTCGCACTGCGCACATTCTGATACCGAACTCCAAACCATCGCCAACACCTTCACCGATGCGTGCGAGAGCATGGGACTTACACTAATTATCCGTAAGACAAAGGTTCTCTACCAACATGCCCACGCCACACGGTACTGCTCCCCGATTATCAAAATCCATGAGGAGGCCTTGGACGACGTGAAGCACTTTCCATACCTCGGGAGCCTACTGTCAACAAGGGCTAACTTTGATGACGAATTCCAACACCGCCTTCAGTGTGCCAGTGCAGCCTTCGGTCGCCTGTGGAAGAGAGACCAGGAGCTCTAACCCAGCACCAAGCTCATGGTCTACAGAGCAGTAGTGCTACCCGCCCTCCTGTATGTCTCAGAGGCATGGACCATGTACAAAAGGCACCGCAAAGCACTGGAGTGGTACCACCAACGCTGCCTCCGGAAGATCCTGCAAATCAATTGGCAGAATTGGCACATCAACGTCAGTTTTCTCGTTCAGGCCAACATCCCCAGCATCGAAGCTTTGAACACGCTCGATCAGCTCCGATGGACAGGTCACATTGTCTGCATGCCCGGTACGAGACTCCCAAAACAAGCGCTCTACTCGGAGCTCCGACACGGCAAGAGAGCCCCAAGTGGGCAGAGGAAACGCTTCAAGGACACCCTCAAAGCCTCTTTGAAAAATTGCAACATCCCCACCGACACCTGGGAAAGTGGAGAAGAAGCATCCGAGATGGCGCCAAATTCCTCAAGTCTCTTTGCCGGGAAGAAGCGGAAGACAACCGCAAACAGTGGAAGGCGTGCACGTCAACCCAAGCACTCCACCCACGCGCCCCTTCAGCCAACGTCTGCCCCACCTGTGATAGAGACTGTAATTCCTGCATTGGACTCATCAGTCACCTGAGAGCTAATTTTAATGTGGAGCAAGTCATCCTCGGTTCCGAGGGATTTCCTAAGAATCACATACAGCGGCGTGAGAATGCCCTCATTGAATGTGTCCAATCACGGCCTGAGAATTGTGCTGCTTCGTCACAATTAGCTCCAGTAAGTTGGAGGACCCGGATGTGAGCGGATGACTTTTTCCGATCGCTGGCGCCGTTGTCGACAAACTAAGGGTCAGTGTTTCAGAATTAGGGGGCCGGCCATTTAGGATTCAGAGGAGAAGAAATTTCTTCACTCCAAGGGTTGTGAATCTTTGGAATTCTCCACCCCAGAGGCCGTTGAGTATATTCCTAACCGAGATGGATTTGGACATTACGGGAGCAGGCTCGAGGCCCGCATGAAATCCTGCTCCTATTTCTTATTTTCTCATGTACCGAACTTAGCCGGCGAGGTTAGGAACTGTAACCTGTCTGGCTTAGTTCATTAAATGAGCATCGCAGCAGGAAGCAGATAAACTGGAAGATGACTGCGCGGACAATGTGTATTTGCTTCACTGGGTTGTAAAATAAATATTTTGGACGGTTAAAATAGCTTTCATGATTTCAAGAGCCTTAAACAATTTAGTGTTTCTGCTGGTGGATCAGGCATCTCGTGATGCCGTCAACTAATATTGCCGTGAAGCGCTCGTTTTACTTTCTGCTTGTTTTTCATTGTGCTTGAAACATTTTTTGAAGGTAGCTTTGAATTTGTCTCGGCAGCAGTTAAAATGAAGTACCAACGCGTCACATTGGGCGATACCGTTACTTCCGTAGTCGACAGGATTCAGAATCTGCGCGGGGAACTGCCCAATGGATTTCTAGTTCAGCGCCTTAGCCAGCTGGTCACGACTACCCCGACCTTGTCTATTGTATAAAAATGGAGTCCTTGATTCGGTGAAATGAACAGTGGTGAGCATCCACTGCTGCTGCCTTCCTGCTTCCAATGGGAACAATCGCTTCAGCGATCAGTCTATTGTGATGTAATGTTGGGGTGAAGCGCTTGTTTTACTTTCTGCTTGTTTCACATTGTGCTTGAAACATTGCTTGAACGTAGCTTTGAATGTGTCTCGGCACAGGAACCGAAAGACAGCAGTTAAATGAAGTAAAACACGTCACGTTGAACGACACTATCACACACGCAGTCGGCAAGATTCGAATCCGCGCGGGAAAACCCCAGTGGTTTTCTAGTCCATCCTCTTACCAACTCGCTGACGCCTACTATGAAACGGCAGAAACCCCTTCCAGCTTCTCATTTCTTTAAAGTTGGCACCTCCGCTCTGAACGCTTTGGCACATAAGTCAGTTGGGATCCTGCGGAATAATTCATGTTTCAAAGCCTAACTGTTCCGTTTCTGTGGCGCAATGGTTCAGCGCGTTCGGCTGGTGAACAGATGGTTGGTGATTTAAATCCCAGATAGAAACGGAAACGGTCGAACAGCGTTCAATTTTTGCAACCTTGTCTGTTGGATAAAAATGGAGCCTTTGATTCGGTGAAAAGAACAATGGTGAGCATCCACTGCTGCTGCCTTCCTGCTTACAATGGGAACAATCACTTCAGCGATCAGTCTCCTGCCAGGCAGCCTGGATATTTCACTTCCCTTTTACTAATATTGTAAGTGCAGCGTTCTGTGCCATAAAAATCCAGTGAAAAATCGCCCACAGCAACAATCCAATCAGCTCACGGTTTTCTATTTCCCCCTTAGTTAACCTTTTGATTTGATAAGAGCTGAACGTTTTGCAGCGATGCAAATTGCCAGAGGAGTTCCGCTTACTTGCGCTGTCCCTCACCCGCATCATGTGACAACAGCCAGCCTATTACATACAGAAGCTCTAGAACGCTCCCATTGAATGTGACCAATCAGGGCTTCAGGATTATGCTGCTTCATCACAATCATATAAACTTACAGTAAACAAGGAGGCCATTCGGCCCGTCGTGCTTGTGCTGGCTCTTTGAAGGAACAGTCGTGCTTCGTCCCACGTCCCCACTTTTTGTCCGTAATCTGTAATTTCATCATCCTCCAGTAGCAGTCCAGCTCCCTGTTACACACAGTTTCCACCACCTTTTCTGGTAGAGCATTCTTGATCCCGACAAATCTCTAAGTGAAGAAACATGTCCTCTTCCCCCTCTAGATCTTTTGCCAATGCTTTTGAGTCTATGACTTCTGGTTATTGACCCACTGACCAAAGGGAATAGTTTGTTTCGATCTCTTCTATCGAAACCCCTCACCATCTTAAAAACTTCAGAGCGTCACCTCTTCTCTGTTCCAAAAGAAAAAAAGAAAGACTTGCATTTATATAGCGCCTTTCACGATCACCGGAATTCTGGAAGCGCATTACAGCCAATGAAGTGGAGTCACTGTTGTAATTTTGGAAACGTGGCAGCCAATTTCCGCACAGCAACCTCCCACAAATAGCAATGTAATAATGACCAGATAATCTGTTTTTGTTTTGTTGATAGTTGGATAAATATTGTCCAGGACACTGGGATATTGACCCAACGATGTGAAGGAAGGTGATATATTTCCAAGGCAGGCTGGTGTGCAAATTAATGGGAACTTGCAGATGCTGCACCTGCTGCCCTGTCTTTCTAGGTGGTTGAGGTTGCGGGTTTGGAAGGTGCTGCCGAAGGAACCTTGGCGAGTTGCTGTGGTGCATGTTGTAGATGGTAGACACTGCAGCAACGGTACACCGGTGTTGGAGGGAGTGAATGTTTAAGGTAGTGGATGGGGTGCCAATCAAACTGGCTGATTTGTCATGGATGTTGTTGAGCTTCTTGAGTGCTGTTGGAACTGCACTAATCCAGGCAAGTGGAGAGTATTCCAGAACACTCCTGATTTGTGCCTTGTAGATGGTGGAAAGACTTTGGGAGTCAGGAGGTGAGACAGTCGCAGAATACCCAGCCTCAGAGCTGCTCTAACCAAGCTGTGGTTGTTGTCCTTAGAGCAGAGAAGGCTAAGAGGAGTTTCAATAGAGGTGTTTACTATCTTGAAGGGATAAAGATAGAGTAAATAAATATAAACTGTTTCCAATGGCTGCAGGGTCGATAACAATAGGGTATAGATTTAAGGTGATTGGAAAAAGAACCAGAGGCTAAATGAGAAACATTATTTTAATGCAACCTTGATTCGGATGTGGAATGTACAGCCCAAAATGGTGGTCGATACAGATTCAACAGTGGCCTTTCAAAGGGAATTTAATAATTATCTAAAGGAGAAAACAAGCAGGGATATGTGGTAAGAGAGGGAGAGTGGGACAAATTGGATTACTCTTCGAAAGAGACTCGATGGGGCGAATTGCTGTTCTTTACCATAACTCCACGATTCTGTGGTTCGCGGAGAATGAGAGTTAAAACTGGTGTCGTCAGCGTACATGAAAAAGCTGATCGTACATCTGCCGATGACAGCTCCAAAGGGAAGCATGTTGGTGAGGAAGAAGAGAGGGCTAGGAAGGATCCTTGGGAATCATCATGGGTAACGGTGTTGCGGGCGGGGGAGGGGTAGAGAAGCAATTTCTATGGATTCCATGGCTCCGAACAAATAGGTAAACGTGGAAACAATCAAGGGGTATCCCACCAAAAGCGAGGGCAATGTCAGCGGAAGGAAAAGGTAACGGATTGGAGGAGAGGACAGAGTGTCTGGAGCTAATAAATGCATGATTGAGGTTTTCATTGCCAGAAGAACTGAGGCAGGGGCAGAGGCCGGCGATGCAATGGAGGCGGAAGCAGGGCTAGATATTACAGCCTCGGTCTTCCCAAAGTATAATTGGAGAAAATCGCAGCTAATGTAAAACTGTTGCATTCTGACAACACAGAGATAGTGGAGGGTGGAGAGAGATGGTGGAGTGCTGGAGCTGGGTGTTGTCAGTCGACATGTGGAAGCTGACCCTATGTCTGTAGATGATGTCACAAAGGGCAGTATGTAGATGAGGAAGAGGAGGGACAAGAATGGAAAGTTCAGAGACTCGAGAGTTAACGGTGCTGGTGTGGGACGAGAAGCCATTGCTGGATTTGCTCGGGCTACGATCAGATCGGTAAAACTGGAAACAAGTGAGGGCAGTCCCACCGGATGAGGCCAGTGTCAGAGATATGGAGAGATCACGGGTGGGTTTGCTGCAGTTTTAGACGAGAGGGTGGCGATGGCGGGGGGTGAGGCCATGGAGGGATTTAAACTCCAGGATGAGAATTTAAAATTTAATGCATTGGTGTGTTTGAGAGCAGTGCGGGTCAGTGGGGATGAAAACGATGGGTGAAGCGGGAATTATTGAGGACTGGACATTGACAGCAGAGTTTTGGACCGGGTGATATTGATGGAGGTTAAGGTTTGGTGGCCGGCCAGGAGTGAACTGGAGGAATGGAGTCAGGAGATGACACAGTTCTAATTTTACTGGAGCCGTTAACCAGAGTAGAATAAAGAGGTGAACATCTGCAGTATTATAGCGGAGAGAGGAATGTCAATGGGGCACGTTCAGTGCCGACCCCTAATATCACCCACAGTAATTTCTAGTTTCCAATCCTGAACGTGGCTTTTAACTGTCCCTTTGTCAGGGACTCAAGCAGCATATTTTAACTGAGGAACTACGGGAATAGAGTGAAACGGATCGGCCTGTGTCCCTGGATTCATGGTACACTGCGGAAAAATCGGTAAAATTGATAAATCAATTGGTAGGAGTGAACATGTTCAATACAATTACATGAAAAATATAAATGCAGTCGCCCATTTTTGTTGGATCAGTCCTGTATGGGGAGGACTTTCAGCCTTACTCCAGAGAGAGCTCTGATTAAGATGAGGTCATTGAGATGTTTGTGTTACATCCATCACATTATTTACGTCGGAGTCAAAAGACCTGATGTAATGTGTTTGTGGGAGTGACTGTTAATAATTGAACTGATCAGGGGTATAACCGTGTCAGTGGAGACTTATCCTCTGTATAAATCAGGGCCCATTGCAATGTATCAGCTCAGAGTGCCTGCCGGAGCTGTGGATTCCACTCTAACAGAAGTCACAGCTTCCCGCTGAAATGGGGAAATCAGCAATCTATCAGATACTAGAGATTTACTATCCGGTTATTGCAGCCGTTGGAGTTTCTGGTAAGCCGTTATCTCAACTGTCAATTGGGTAAATCGTTGTTAACTTTGCTGCTGTACTTGGTAATATTTTACTCAGTGCATGTTTTACACAACCGCCTGTTCTGTTTCAGCAGTGGAATGAAGGAAAGTCCTCAGTCTCTACTCTTTTGGTCTTGATTTGGCTGCATTATATCTGTAATAATCTTTGTGTATCCAACCCTGAGAATGTTATTAGATTATTGTCTGTATTGAATGTATTGACATCAGGAGCCTGGGCTAAGGGCAGGTATTGGATCACAAGGTCTGTTTGTCTCTCCACAGATGCTGCCTGGCCTGCTGGAATATTCATTTCTTAAATTTGTTATCTTTGATTGATAACGAGACAGCTCCCGGTCTCAATGTTACAAGGAGGCGGCACAATGGCCTCCCTCCCCAATATGCTTCAGTATAACTGGGATTTCAATGTGTTTATAGGTTATCACTGTTGTGAAATATTATTTCACTGTGTATGTTTCTGACGCCGCTTCAGAGGTCTGCCGACTGAACTGAGTTTGCTGCTGATTCTTTCACATCTCCTTCTCAGCTCCAGCGTAGATAGATTCACTGACTGTCACGGGACATCATTGTGATATGAAATGTTTTGAGGTTATGTTATATCAGTTTGCATTGTATCTGTTGGAATCAGGAGCCCTTCTATTGAGAAGTAGCAGCGGTGATGTTGACGTTTTGTTAACTGAACAATCGCGGCATCTAACGCTGCAATTTATAATTAGAGGCGTACGGACTTCTATTATTGGCAGGTCTGTCTGGAATAGATATTCTGTTAATTGCATGCATAGCAGATGAGCGATAATATGTCGGTAAACAGGTGCAAACTGGGGTGATCTGTAGAAACAGTAAACTATTCAGAGAGTCTTCACCACTGAACAATTGATTCTGAGAATAGGATGGTTAAACACAGGGCTGTTGAACAGAATGATGGCGCAGGATGTTAGCAGTGAATCGGAGGTGAAAAACAGCTTAGGGAAAGAGAGTGCGGAGCGATAGAGAGGAGCAATTGAGAAAGAGAGAGGGAGAACGCAAGCGAGAAGGAAAGCTTAGATCGAAAGTGAGAGAGCGAGTGACTGAAACATCGAGAACAATTAAAGGAAGGAGATGTGAATTGAAGATATTATTTGGATGTTGTCAAATTGGGAGGGATTTTATTGATGGACCCGATCAGCTGTGTTTATCCGTCAGGTCCTCAGTCTGTTCTCGCGATTCTTCATTTTCCTTACTCTATGAATTGATACATTTATTTAAATAATAGATTCAGTGATATATTTATATTAATTAATTATTATGATGCTGGATTTTAAAAGCAGTGTTTCAGCTGAATTCAAGAAAGAACCAGGTTGATTTAATTGCCATATTTTAATTTTAGTTTGATCTGACTGAATGTGCTGAGTACATTTTTTGAACATATTTTATACCCAACGCGCTGCTCACTGACTCCAATAACCAAATAAATCAATGGTTGAATGTATTATTCAAGTTGTGTTACTGGGACCTTCAGATTAGATTTCCTCGAACACACATGTGCAGCCTCTTTCTGTGAAAACAGGCAAGGTTAATGCTGTAGGTGTAATTTATCTAGTTTTTCAAAGGGCCTTCGATTAGGTTCCACCCAATAGACTAAGGAATAATGTCAGAGAATGTGGAGTCAGCGGACAAGTGTCAGAATGGATAGGTAGCTGGATTCAAGACAGAAGGCAGAGAGTAGGGGTAAAGGGTAACCAAGCACAGTGGCTGAAGGTGGGAAGTGGGACTCCACAAGGATCAGTGCTGGGATCAATCCTCTTCACAATTTATATTAACGATTTAGACTTTGGAATCAAAAACACAATTTCTAACTTTGTTAACAAGGAATGCAACAAATTACAAGAAGACATTAATAACATTGAAGAATAGGTTATTAATTGGCAATTGAATTACAACACTGATAATTGTGACGTATTACATTTTGGTAAAAAAAAGATGAAGAGGTCACATATTTCTTGGAAAAAAGGAATCTAAATGTTCTAGAAGAGTAAAGGACTCTCGGAATTCACAAATAGATAAATCACTAAAAGCAGCTTGATTGGTTAATAAGGCCATGAAAAAGTAAGCCAAGCACTCGGGTATATTTCGAGAGGGATAGAAATGAAAAGTAGAGAATTTGTTCTAAACTTGTATCGAAACTGGTTTCGACCACTCTTGGATTACTGTGTACAATTCTGGCCGCCATATTGTAAAAGTTTATAAAGGCACGAGAGAGACTGCATCAAAATATTTACAAGGATGATACCAGAAATGCAAGGATACTCCTATCCGGAAAGGATGAACAGGCTGGGACTATTTTCTCTTGAAATGAGAAGGCTGAGGTGTGTCTTAATAGAGGACTTTCAAATTATGAAATGTTTTCACAGAGTGAATACAGAGAGAGTGTTTCCACGCGTGGGGAAGAGAAAAGATAGAGGCCATCAATATAACATAGTGACCAAGAAATCAAATAGGGCATTCAGAAGAAACTTCTTTACACAGAGAGTAGTGGGCATGTGGAAATCGCTACCACAGGAAGTAGTTGAAGCGAGCAGTATGGATGCATTTAAGGGAGGGCTAGATCTGCTATGAGGGAGAAGGGAATAGAGGGTTTTGAAAAATAGAGCCAGATGAGCAAAGACGAGAGGAGACTTGAGTGGAACATTAAAGCCGGCAAGGACTGGTTGGGCCAAATGGCTTATTTCTATGCTATATCTCCTATGTAATCCTATGTAATCCCACCTTCTACTCACCCTTCATTGAATCCTTTGTCTCCTCATCCGTTGTTTTAGTTTGTCCGCTTTCCCAAACCCTCCGCTCCTGACTCCCCTCCAGCTCCTACATGTTCTTTTCCTTCTCTGCATCCCAATCTCCCTCACTTGCTTAGCCTCCTCCTGCCTCTTCCAATCCGATCCGAAGGCACAATCTCGCCGCCGCAGCTTTCGGCCTTTTCCGTTATGTGTCAGCCCCTGTCGGCTCTCTTAACTCAGAGCAACAAATCAGCTGCACCTCCTCCTGTCCCAAAATCTTCCCGGCCTTAAACCTCTTACCCATACAACTGGAGCTGAAATCCGGATTTAACCCTTTGGATTCGCGCTCCGAAAAAAACCCTTCTCCCATCCCCACCGGCACTGCGTCCTCACTCGGCCCTTCCAGTGGATCCGGTGCTCATTTTATTCACATGCTTTATCGGTTTCCCAACTCTTCGTGGATAATTCTGTTTCAAACATTTCTCTGCCCAAAAGCTCTGCCCAGCCCCATGAAATAGGTTCTGCCGTTCAATGCATCAACAAACTGGAAATGTCACCCCAAATAATGAGAAACTGATGATTTCGCTCCAGATCTGATAAGTAATGTATCTGCTTCCTTATCTCTCTCTTACAGTTAACTTGGTGGCGATTGTGATCCTGTCCCGAGGAAAGTGCGGTCTCTCCAAATGTATCACCCGTTACCTGGTGGGAATGGCAGCGGCCGATCTTCTGGTCGTCATCACTGATCCCATATTGAAGTGGATTGGTGGGATGTATTTACCTTATTCATTCCTGAATATTACTCCCGTGTGCAGTTTTATTCACTTTCTAATTTTTGCAACCACGATGGCTTCTGTCTGGCTAACAGTCGCTTTCACCTTTGATCGATTTGTGGCCATTTGTTGTGAGAAGCTGAAAGCAAAATATTGCACCGAGAAAATGGCGGCTGTGGTTATCGGAACAGTGAGTGTGCTGAGCTGTTTAGAGTCTGTCCCCTGGTACTTTATCTATGAACCTTACTATATAATTGTTAATGTTCCCTGGTATTGTATCCCAAATCTGAACATCTTGACTTCCCCCGCATGGGGAGCATTTGACATGTTTCACCGCATTTTAACCCCTTGTATCCCGTTCCTTCTGATTTTGCTGCTCAATTCTCTGACGGTCAGCCGTATTTTGGCGGCCAGTAGAGTCCGCAGGGGACTCCGGGGCCGCAGCGATGGAGAGAATCACAAGGACCCAGAGATGGAGAACCGAAGGAAATCCATCGTTTTACTCTTCAGTATAACCGGCAGTTTTATCCTGTTATGGGTGACACAGATTGTATTTTCCATCTATCAGCGAATTACAAAGATTTATCATTACTCAGTCACTGACCCTCATTATATTACAGAATACACTGCAGCAATGCTTCAAGTTCTTAGTTCCTGCACCAACACGTGTATTTATGTCCTGACCCAGAATAAATTCAGAGAAGAGCTGAAGAACGCGGTGAAATACCCGCTCAATCTAATTTTTAAATTAGTTAAATCATAGAAAAAGCTGGAGTGTTTCAAGCACTAGAACTACAGTCCATTTCATTCCCCATTCCTGCACTCCCCTCTGGACGGTAAGTTAATTTTACATTCGCACCACCGAGTCCTGAGATGAACTTAATAATAATGTTGATGTTATATTTAATTACAAATCCGAACTGTTGAGGCGGGTCACCTTTGCAGACGACTCCTGAATTGTTTCTCCAAACGGCGGACTAAAGAGCTCAGCTGGACTTCAACTGAAAAATCTCCCAAACAAAGTAGCTGCTGTTGGTCCGCTGAGTGAATGACAGGGATAGATAGGAAGATAGATAGAAAGCTCAGAAGATAGATATAGATAGAGGAAGAGTTGATGGAAGATAGTTAAAGATAAACGTTAGACACATAGATAGATGGAGAGCGAAACACACAGAGAGAAACAGAGAGAAGAACAGTAAAGATAAAGAGAGGCACAGCGCGACAGATATACAGCGAAAACGGAGAGTTCGATAGAAACATAAAAAGGGAGTAATGCAGACAGACAGAGAGAGTAAAATTGTTCATAGTAACTCAGAGTGTGAAACTTCTGCCGACAGCACTCCCCACAGCTGCTCCTGGGAAGTGAAAGTGAGAGAGAGAATCGAGATAGAGTGAGGCAATGAAAGAAAGATACAAATAGAGAGAGAGACAAACAGACAGAAAGGCGCTGAGATGGAGCACACAACAGAAAGCAGAGTGAGACAGAAACAGTCAGGAAGAGATAAGAGAATGGAATATAGGAAGACGGAGAGAGGAAAATAGAGAAAGACAGATTGTAGCTGAATAGCAAAAATAAGCAGAGAGTAAATAGAGAAATAAGAAGGTAAAGAGGCACAAAAACCTGTCAATCTAACAAAAACACAAAGGAGCTGAGATTGAACAATGTAGCGGGAGAAACAGACACAGACAGTCGTGAAGATAAAATGGAAAGAAAGAAAGAAAGAAAGAAAGAAAGAAAGAAAGAAAGAAAGAAAGAAAGAAAGAATGAAAGAAAGAAAGAAAGAAAGAAAGAAAGACTCACATTATCAGCTGCCTTGGCCCTAGGCTTCGGAATTCCCTCCCTAAACCTCTCTGCACCTTTAAGACACTCCTTAAAACCTACACCTTTGATCAACATTTTGGTCATCTATCCTGATATCTCCTTCTGTGGCTCGGTGTCAAATTTATTTTATCGATGTGCACTTGTTAAGCGCCTTGAGACACTTTGCTATGTTAACTGTGCTATATAAATGGACGTTGTTGTTTTATGTAAGACGGGAACATATACACAGCGAAACCAAGAACGAGGCAGACGTATTTTGGTCCACAATAAAAAGTTTTCTTTAACTTGCATTTATACAGCTTCTTTTACATTTACACATCTCCAAACACTTTATACAAAAAATACCTCTGAAGCGTGAAGCCTGTTATGTCGCTAACGTGTTAGTGAATATAAATGTGTGATGAGTATGAACAGACAAATGATTTAAATTTATTTCAAAATGAATCCTTATAATAAAGAAGCAGATTGGGTGACCGCTTTGTGGAGCCCGTCCGTTCAATCCACAAGATGATCCTGAGCTTCCAGTCCCCTGTCACTTTAATTCTCCAATCCACTCCCACTCTGTCCTCGCTGTCCTCGGCCGCCTACACTGAAGCTCAATGTAAGCTCGAGGAACAGCACCTCATCATTCGATTAGGCACTTTACAGCCTTCCGACTCAACTTTGAGTTCAGCAATTTCAGATCATAACCTCTACCCCTGTTTTTTTTCAGACGGCAGCTGTTAATGACTCTGCTATTCGCATTTACATCTGTTCTAGACCCATCTTTTCTTGCTTTACTTGTCCTATTACCACCCCCTTCTGCCTTGCGCCATCATCCCTTTTGTCAATTAATCTCTCCTGCCCTCCCCATCACAGACCTTCCCTTTTGCTCTTTCCTCCCCCGACCTTTCCCTGCCTCTGTACTAGCTTAAACCTGCTATATCTCTAACTTTTTCCAATTCTGATGAATGGTCACCAACCTGAAACGTTAGCTCAGTTTGTCGCTCCACAGATTTTGCCTGATTTGCTGATCAACATTTTCTGTTTATATTTCATAATTATAATATTAAGCGTGTTTTCATTTGTATAAAGCGTAATTTACCCATAATGTCTAAGAATAGTAATACATCCATTCAGTCTGTATACGCTGGAATTAAATCGTATTATTAATTCTAAAAATTAAAGAGGCAGCGAAGATGAAGAGAGAAATTAAGAAAATGAGAGATAGAAGAAGAGAGAAAGTAACGAAATGAAAAACAGAGACAGACAGATGTAACAAAGTGATAAAGGAATGGAGAATAAATTAGTAATGTAGAGAAAGTGTAATACAAAAACAGGAACGGGATGTTAGTCAAACACTATGATAGAGAAAGAGACAGATAAAAAGGTAAAGAGAAAGATACAGAAAGAGACAAAAAGAGAAAAGGATACACACAGAGAAACAGAGACTCAGAAATAAACAGAAGCAGACAGAAATAAAAAGAGACAAAAGTTGCAGACACCGAGTAAGAGCGACAGTGTAGCTGATGCAAAGAGGAGATAAATACGGCAGAGACAACCCGAGGCAGACAGATAGTATGAGAGAGAGAGGGGGTTGCAGAAAAAAGGCAGAGTGACAGATCGGAAATGATAAAGACAGCAATAGAGAGGCAGAAAATAACAGAGGTGGACATAACAAGACAGAAAAATACTCAGAAAAGAGACCGAGGAAGAGTCAGAGTTCAGGAGACTCAGACAGAGGTGAACGGAGAGATGAATGTAGAGTCAGAGAGTGAGTTTAACACCTAGAGTGCACTATATATGTCTCTTCTGGAGTAATACACTCTTGGGATCAATTCTAAAGCTGATGCCTGGGGGCTGCACAATAAAGTCACTCAATCTTGTGTAACTCACCCTGACCATGCAAAGCAGATTATGAATAGGTGTGGAGGTCACAGAGTAGTTGTCATGGGTGACTTCAACTTTCCAAATATTGATTGGAAACTTTATATGTCAAACAGTTCGGATGAGATAATTTTTGCACAGTGTGTGCAGGAGGGTTTCCTGACACAATATGTGGATAGGCCGACAAGAGGTGGGGCCACGTTGGATTTGGTACTGGGTAATGAACCGGGCCAAGTGTTTGATTTGTATGTGGGAGAGCACTTTGGAGATAGTGACCACAATTCGGTAACTTTCACTATTGCAATGGAGAGGGATAGGGCCATACGGCAGGGCAGGGTTTATAATTGGGGGAGGGGTAATTATGATGCGATTAGGCAAGAATTAGGGAGTATAAGATGGGAACAGAAACTATCAGGGAAAGGCACACACGAAAAGTGGAGCTTTTTCATGGAGCAATTACTGCGTGTCCTTGATAGGTATGTCCCTGTCAGGCAGGGAGGAAATGGCCGAGTGAGAGAACCATGGTTCACAAAAGAGGTTGAATGTCTAGTCAAGAGGAAAAAGGAAGCGTATGTAAGGATGAGAAAACAAGGTTCAGTTGGGTCGATTGAGGGGTACAAGGTAGCAAGGAATGAGCTAAAAAAAGAGCTTAGGAGAGATAGGAGGGGGCATGAGAAGTCCTTGGCGGGTCGGATCAAGAAAACCCCCAAGGCTTTTTACTCTTATGTGAGAAATAAAAGAATGACCAGGGTGAGGGTAGGGCCGGTCAAGGACAGTAGTGGGAACTTGTGCATGGAGTCAGAAGAGATAGGAGAGGTGATGAATGAATACTTTTCGTCAGTGTTCACCGAGGAGAGGGGCCATGTTCTTGAGGATGAGAGTGTGATAAAGGTGGATAGGCTGGAGGTGGTAGATGTTCTGAGGGAAGATGTTTTAGCAATTTTGAAGAACCTGAGGGTCGATAAGTCCCCTGGGCCAGATGGGATATATCCTAGGATTCTTTGGGAGGCAAGGGAGTAGATTGCAGAGCCTCTGGCTTTGATCTTTGGGTCCTCACTGTCCACGGGAATGGTGCCAGAGGACTGGAGAGTGGCGAATGTTGTTCCTCTCTTCAAGAAAGGAAATAGGAATGATCCTGGTAATTATAGGCCGGTTAGTCTTACTTCGGTGGTTGGTAAGATAATGGAAAAGGTCCAGAGGGATAGGATTTATGACCATTTGGAAAGGGGCAACTTATTCAGGGATAGTCAACACGGATTCGTGAAGGGTAAGTCTTGCCTAACAAATTTGATTGAATTCTTTGAGGAGGTAACTAAGTGTGTAGATGAAGGTAGAGCAGTTGATGTCGTATACATGGATTTTAGTAAGGCGTTTGATAAGGTTCCCCATGGTCGGCTCATGAAGAAAGTAAGAAGTTGTGGGATAGAGGGAAATTTGGCCGATTGGATAAGTAACTGGCTATCTCAGAGAAGGCAGAGGGTGGTGGTGGATGGAACATTTTCGGACTGGAGACCAGTTACCAGCGGTGTGCCACAGGGGTCGGTGCTGGGTCCTCTGCTGTTTGTGATTTTTATCAATGACTTGGAGGAGGGGACTGAAGGGTGGATCAGTAAATTTGCTGATGACATCAAGATTGGTGGAGTAGTGGATGAGGTGGAGGGCAGTTGTAGGCTGCAAAGAGACATTGATAGGATGCAGAGCTGGGCCGAAAAATGGCAGATGGAATTTAACCCTGATAAGTGCGAGGTGATTCATTTTGGTAGGGCAAATTTGAATAAGGATTACAGGGTCAACGGCAGGGTTCTGGGGAACGTGGAGGAGCAGAGGGATCTGGGGGTTCATATCCACAGATCTCTGAAGGTTGCCACTCAAGTGGATACAGCAGTAAAGAAGGCCTATGGTGTGTTGGCGTTTATTAACAGAGGGTTTGAGTTTAAGAACCGTGAGGTTATGCTGCAACTGTACAGGACCTTGGAATATTGTGTGCAGTTCTGGTCACCTCACTATAGGAAGGACGTGGAAGCATTGGAAAGAGTGCAAAGGAGATTTACCAGGATGCTGCCTGGTTTGGGGGGGAGGTCTTATGAGGAAAGATTGAGGGAGTTGGGGCTTTTCACTTTAGAGAGGAGGAGGATGAGAGGCGACTTAATAGAGGTTTATAAGATGATGAGGGGGATAGATAGAGTGGATGTTCAGAGACTATTTCCTCGGGTAGAGGCAGCTGTTACAAGGGGGCATAACTATAAGGTGCATGGGGGGAGATATAGAAGGGATGTCCGAGGTAGATTCTTTACTCAGTGAGTGGTTGGGGTGTGGAATGGACTGCCTGCTGTGATAGTGGAGTCGGACACTTTAGGAACTTTCAAGCGGTTATTGGATAAGCACATGGAGCACACCAGAGTGATAGGGAGTGTGATAGCTTGATCTTGGTCTCGGACAATGCTCGCCACAACATCGAGGGCCGAAGAGCCTGTACTGTGCTGTACTGTTCTATGTTCTATGTTCTATGTTCTATCTCTTACTGCAGGTGATCTCCCAACTGCTCTGTACAATGTGTAACATTCCCAGTGACCTACTGTATTCTGTAATAAATCAGATGTATACTTAAACCTGTGCATGTGTTACTAAGCTGCATAGCGTCCTGCAGCACTGCCCTGTGTTCTACAGCGTCATTTGTGGCTCAGCTGGTAGAAGTCTCGCCTCCGAGTCAGAAGTTTGTGTGATCACATCCGACTCCAAAGATTGAGCACCAGCATCTAGGTTGATACTGCAGTGCTGTGCTGAAGGAGTGCAGCACTGTCCAAGGAGCTGTCTTTGGAATGAGACTTTAAAGCAAGACCGCATCTGCCCTCCCAGGTTGACGTATAAGATCCCACGTCACTATTTCGAAGAAGAGCAGGAGAGTTATCCCCGGGTTCCTGGCCGATATTTTCCCTCAATCAACAGCACTAAAACAGATGATCTGATCATTATCACATTGCTGTTTGTGGGAGCTTGCTGTGCGGAAATTGGCTGTTTTGTTTCCTACAGCGCCAGGGACCCGGGTTCGAATCTGGCCTCGGGTGACTGTCTGTGTGGAGTTTGCACATTCTCCCCGTGTCTGCGTGGGTTTCCTCCGGGTGCTCCGGTTTCCTCCCACAGTCCAAAAATGTGCGGGTTAGGTTGATTTGGCTATGATAAATTGACCCTTAGTGTTAGGGGGGGATTAAATATGTGGGGTTATAGGGATAGGATGGGATATGTTAGGGGGAATTAAATACGTGGGGTTACGGGGATAGGGTGGGATATGTGTTGGTGCAGGCTCGATGGGGATTCTGTGTGAGAAAGCAGGGACAGGGTACTGGATTTGGATGATCAGCCATGATCGTATTGAATGGTGGAGCAGGCTCGACGGGCCGAATGGCCTACTCCTAGTTTCTATGTAACTACAAGCGAGACCAACAGACTGTACCACAAAGTGACACTTTTACATAGAAATCTGATGGTTAAAGTTCCATGTATACAACCCTTTGAAGGACTCTAGCGAAATCAATTGGGATGGGAGAAATGCATTTTTCAACCATAAATCTACTGGGACGGGAGAAATCCATTGAGGTTCCAGATATCGATTGGGAAAGGAAAAGTCAACTGGGCTTCTAGGTATCTGTTGGGATGGTAGAAATGCATTGCGGTTCCAGAAATTAATTGTGTTTACAGAATCCCATTGGGTTAGGAGAAATCCATTGGTCGTTCAGATATATATTGGGACAAGAGAAATCCATTGCAACGGTAAACTTACATTGTAATTCTAGAAATCAATTGTGTTGGAGAAATCCATTGGGATTCCAAAAATTCATGCTGTTGCCTTTGTTATCTCTAGACTTGAATATTCCAAAGCACTCTTGGCCACCCTGCTGCGTTCGACCCTCTGTAAACTTGAATCATTTGTGTAATGTGCAACTACATTTGTATGCCTCTCTTATTTTTAAATATATCTGAGTGTTTCTGTTTGTTATGTATGAAGTATTTGTATTTATCGGTGTTATTATGGAATGTATTTGTGTGTGTCTCTGTGTTGTAATTTATTTTCGTTTACCTGATTGTTATTTACAAATAACACAGATACAAATATAAACAGAAAATACATTGGTAATTGTTAACGAACAAAATGAATCTCAATACAATGCTAAATAAAATAGATACATCCAAATTCATAAACAATAACACAGCTAAACAAAATGTATATGTATAACACAACAAGTGACCAATATATTTGTGTCGAACATAGATACACCCAAATATATTTAAAACTATCAGTCAGATTTGAATTTCTTATTAGGGACTTAGGAACAAGAGTAAGCTACTTAGATCATCGACCATGTTCTGCAATTCAGTGAGATGATATATGATTTGTGACCAAACTCCTCATGCCTGGCTATTCTGCATATCCCTTACTGCATTTGGTTAACACAAATCAATCAATCTCAGATTTAAAAATAGCAATTAGATTAGTATCAACAGCCTTTTGCAGAAGAGAGTTCCAAACATTTTCCACCTGTTGCGTATAGAAGTATTTCCTAACTTCGCCCTTGAAAGATCTGGCTCTACATTTGAGAATATGTCCCCTAGTCCTAGATTACCCAAAAAGCGGAAATATTTTCTCTCTATCTAACCTATCAGTTCCCCTTAATAGCTTGAGATCTTCGATCAACTCACCCCTTAACTTCTAAATTTCAGGGAACACCACATTAGCTTGTGTAATTTCTCCTGGTAATATAACTCTTGGAGGCCAGGTAACATCCTCGTAAATCTACGTTGCACTCCCTGCAAGGCCAATATATCACTCCTAAGGTGTGGTGCCCAGAACTGAACACAATATTCCAGGTGCGGTCTAACTAAGACTTTGTATAGGTATAGCATAACTTCCATCCCCTTGTGTTCTATACCTCTAGATTTAAATCGATGAATTTTGGAAGATTATAGTTACCTTCTCGAGATGTGAGCGTCGCTGAAAACTCGGGTTTTAGTGCACATCACTAAATTAAATGGCAATGTTGTAGTGGACCCTTCTCTTCAACCGCTGATAGCCATTTGATCCAATAGAGCGACTTTGGAGAATACTTCAGAAGGTAGTTAAGCTTCAAGCAGGTTGGTGTGTGATTGGTTTCATATTTAGGCCGTACGGGTAATCGACAGGTTTCCTTCCCTAATGGGTAGAATATTACTTTAAAAATGCAGGCAATTGATTGTTTTTTAGCCATGAGACAAGCAGTTTAATTTACAGTGATCTACTCCTTAAAACGTTTGAGATTGATGGGGGTGACAGGAGCTCTCGCAAACGTCAGTCATAAATCCCAAAGCGAGAAACATACACCTGGACCAACGAGTCCCGAGCACTTGGGATACAGTCAACTGGTTCCCAAATGTGCAATCAAATGCGTTTCTCATTATTGTCCATTAAATTTTGACTAATGCAACTAATCAAAATATTGGAGATAGCGTTTTGTGCAATCCAAATACCAATGCCTTGTCACGAAAGCCCTCTCATCTATTCAAGGTCAAAGCCCTCTTTTAAAGTTCAACGACTTCCCAGAAATGTGATTGTTAATTCAGAAGAGCATTAGATAAGAACATAAGGATATAAGCAGGAGAGGTCCATAATCGCTCGATCCGGCTCTGCCTTTCAATAAGATCGTGGCTGATATTACAGCTCAACTCAACGATCCCGCCCGATCCCACTATCCCTTGATTCTCCTACAGTCTAAAAATCTATCGATCTAAGCCTTGAATATAATCAACGACTGAGCATCCACAGCCCTCTGGGGAAGAGAATGCCAAAGAATTACAACCCTCTGAGTGACGAAATTTCTTTTCATCTGAGACCTAAATGTCCGACCCCTTATCTTGAGACGATGCACCCAAGCTCGATAGTATCTAGCGGGGGAAACAGCCTCTGAGCATTTACCTTGTCAAGCCCTCTCAGAATGTATTGTCTTAATGAGATTACCTCTCATTCTTCAAAACTCCAGTGAATAGAAGCCCATTCTACTCAATCTCTATTCATAGGAAAACATTCTCATCCCAGTCATCAATCTAGTGATCCTTCGTTGCATCCCCCAAAGCCAAGTATATCCTTCCTCAGGTACGGAGATGAATACTGTACACACTACTCCAGGTGTGAGACTCACGCAAGCCCTTAAAAATTACAGAAATACTTCCTTACTCTTGTACTCCAGCCCCCTTGCGATAAAGGGCAAATTACCATGTGTCTTCCTAATTACTTGCTGTACCTGCATGTTAACTTTCAGTGTTTCCTTTTCAAGGACACCCAAGTCCCTTTGAATACCAACATGTTATATTTCCTCAACATTTAAAAAAATATTCTCTTTTTCTGTTGTTCCGACGAAAGTTAATAACCTGACAATTCACCACAACACTGTCCAATGATGCAATCGCACAAAGTTGTCTATTGCAGCTAGAGTGGAGAGGGGGCACTTTTCACTCGGAAACTAGCAACAATGATGTTAAAATTCCTCTGTAAGAGAAAGAATCTATCTTAATGCGGTGACCCATCCAGAGTAAAGTTCATTTAAATTCAATGCCGAGTGGCTAAAGGGTGGATTTGGAACTCCTGTGTGGTTGCATTGCGCATTTTTCAGATCTGCTTGGAGCCCCATTTCCTTCAAATCATCAGTTACAGGGACAGTTTGTTTCTCTATCCTTTTTTCATTGTGACTTTCTGCAACATATTGTCAGGAAACAGGAGTGAGGGAATGTCGCTTTTGGGGACTCTATGGCGTTGGAGTGCGAGTTGTGAACAAGCTGCTCACCGGACATTGATAGAGACTGAGGTCTCAGAAAAAGCTTTTTGTTACCGGTCATATGTAGAGATTGAAGGCACGCAAACAAGTTTAGAACAGAACTCTGCACGTGAAGGAGAATTTCTGATTGATAAAAACAGAAGTAAGCCTGGGGATTTGGGGAAAATTTGAATTCAATAAATGATGACCAAAAATTGATAAAGAGAGAGGAAATAAAATTTGAGAGTACACTAGCAACAGATAAAAAAACGATTTTAAAAGTTTCTATAAATACGGAAAAAAGATATGCAAATATGCAATATTCGCGAAATGATTTCTGGGCCCTTTTCAGGCCAAGGCAGGAGAAATTATAATGGGGCATAATGAAATGTTAGAGACATTAAACATATATTTTGCATCTGTCTTACTGAAGAATATGTGTAACGAAACATGCTGGGAATAGTGGGGAAACGAAGGGACTAGTGAGAATGAGGAACTTAAAGAAATTAGTATTAGTAAAGAAATAGTGCAGGAGAAATTATTGAGTCTAAATGCCCTGGGCCCGATGGCCGACATCCTAGGGTTTATAAATAGGTGGCAACTGAGATAGTGGATACATTGTTTTGATCTTCTAGAATTCACTAGATTGTAGAGCTATCCCAACTGATTGGAAGTTAGTAAATGTAACCCCGCTATTCAAAAAAGCCGGGAGAGAGTAAACAGAGAACTATAAACCAATTAGCCTGATATCAGTAGCAGGGAAAATGCTAGAATCTACTATTAGGGATGGGGTAATAGGGCATTTAGAAAAACATAATATGTTTGGCAGAGTCAGCACGGATTATGAAAAGACAATCTTGTTTGACAAATCTGTTGGACTTTACTGAGGTTATAAATAGCCGGGTAGATAAGGTGGAACCAGTGGAAGTATTGTATCCGGATTTTCAAAAAGCATCAATGAGGTGCCGCACAAGAGTTTAATAGACAAAATTACGGATCATGCGATTGAGGGGTAATATATTAACATGGATTAAGGATGGGTTAATGGACAGAAACAGAGAAAGGAACAAACGGGTCATTTTCATTTGGCAGTCTGTAAATAGTGGGGCGACACAAGGATCATTGCTTGGACCTCAGCTATTTACAATCTCTGTGAATGACTTAGATGAGCAAATCGCGTGAAATATTATCAAGTTTGCTGACGATACAAAGACAGATGGGAATATAATTAGTGAGGAAGACGCAAAGCTGCTGCACAGGAAGTTAGAAAGGTTAAGTGAGTCGGTAGGAACATGGCAGGTACAATATAACGTGGAGAAATGTAACTTTATCCACCTTGGCAGGAAAATAGAAAAACAGAAAATGTTTAAATGGCTAGAGATTGGGAAATGTTGGTATTCAGAGAGACATGGTTGTCCTTGTAAACGAATCAGAGAATCTTAAAATATAGGTTAAGCAAGCAATTGGGAATCAAAAGCTATGTTAGACTTTTTTTTACAGAAAGATTGAAGTATAAGAGTGAAGAATTATTACTGCTATTACTAGGGCCTTGGTGAGACCATACCTGGTGCACACTGTACCGTTTTGGCCTCCTTACCTTACAGGGAGTGCAAAAATATTCATTAGACTGATTCCTGGGATGAGGGAGGATTGTCCTATGTGCAGAGATAAGTAGACTAGGCCGATGCTCGCTCGATTTTATAAGAATTATAGATGACATAAATGAAACGTATAACATTCTTAACGAGCTTGTAAGAATAGTTGCTGAGATGTGGTTTTTCCAGTCTGGGGATTCTAGAACTAGAATTCAAAACCTTAGTATAAGGTGTCGGCCATTTAGAACTAAGATGAGTAGAAATTTCTTCACTCAAACGGTTGTGAATCTTTGGAGTTCTCTCCTCCACAGGGCTGTGGATGCTCAGTCGTTGAGTATATTCAAGAAAGAGGTCGATTGATTATTGTATATTCAGGGAATCAAGGCATATGGTGATAGTGCAGGGAAGTGTAGATGAGGTAGAAGATCAG
Source organism: Squalus acanthias (assembly GCA_030390025.1). Lineage (NCBI taxonomy): Eukaryota > Metazoa > Chordata > Chondrichthyes > Squaliformes > Squalidae > Squalus > Squalus acanthias. Next base: position 401,981 of record JASTWF010000081.1, read on the forward strand.
CCATGGTGTTATGGATGGCGGTGCAAGTTCCAAGGGCCGAATGGCCTACTCCTGCTCCTATTTCTTATTTCTTTTAACAGAAATATAACCAATTGTTTTTCTTAAAATTAATTATCCAGAAATATATGTTTGTAAGATTCAGGAGCACACAGTTCTAACCTTCTGGATATAAATATTGAAATATGTGTTTCTGTATATTTGAAGAGAGTCAGGGAATTTGTAACCAGTGGATTCAGAGGGTGAAAAACTGCCGGAAGTTGGATGATCTCGGAAGGCCCTGCTTATATAGAACACGTGGTCTTTGATATTTCCCAGTATTGTGTCTGGGAGTGGTTGGAAAGCATAAACCGCCTGTTGGGACCGCATCTATGACTAGAGGAGCAAAGGATGGGATCTGAGACGGATTATTGGCCTAATGCTGGGAAATGTGACGTTCGTGTTCATGTTTAACTAATTTAACGATTTATTTCAGTGCATATTTCAACACATTCTTCAGCTCCTCTCTGAATTTAGTCCGGGTCACTCCATAAATACACGTGATAATGCAGCAGCTCAAAAGCAGGAGCATGGAGCTGATTTGATCTGCGATAAACATCGGATCATTGAAACCTGGTGAATAATAATGGTTTGTAATTCGGAGTAGTAAGAAAACTATCACATACGTCAGCCACAGAAGTATGAAACTGCCGGATATAGCAAAGAGTAAGATGATGGATTTTCTTCGCGTCTCCATCTCCGGATCATTGTGCTTTGCATCATTTTTGCTGCACCTCAGACTCTTGTGGACTGCACATGCTGCCAAAATGTGTCCTGCGGTCACAATATTTAGAAGCAACAACAACAACAACAACTTGTATTTATATAGCTCCTTTAACGTAGTAAAACGTCCCAAGGCGCTGCACAGGAGTATTTGAAGACAAAAAAATTAACAGCCTACTACATAAGGATAAATTAGGGCAGGTGACCAAAAGCTTGGACAAAGAGGTAGGTTTTAAGGAGCATCTTAAAGGAGGAAAGTGAGGGAGAGAGATGGAGAGGTTTAGGCAGGGAATTCCAGAGCTTAGGACTAGGCAACATAAGGCACGGCCACCAAAGGTTGAGCGGTCATTCCAAAAACGTGTCTATGTCCACTTGAAGTCTATTATTATCTTCCTCACTCTTCACTACACTTCCAAGTTTCGTTTCATCTGCAAATTTCGAAATTGTGTCCTGTACCCCAAAATCCAAGTCATTAATGTATATCAAAAACAGCAGTGGTTCTAGTTCTCAACTCTGGGAAAAAAAACGGTATTATTCCCTCCATTCCGAATAACAGCCATTCATCACAACTCTGTGTTTTTTGTATCTCCTAGCCGATTGTATATCCATGCTGCTGCTGCCCCGGGCTTCACTTTCGCTAACAAGCCTAGTATGTGGTACTTTATCAAAGGCCTTTTGAAATCCATTCACACAATAACAACGGCACTGTCGTCATCCACCCTTTCTGTTAACTCATCAAAAAAACTCAGCCAAGCTAGTGAAGGAGGATTTTCTCCTAAAAAATCCGTGCTGGCCCTCCTTTATTCGTTCAATCAAGTCCAAGTGTCTGTTAATTTCTTCCGTATGATTGGTTCTAAAACGTTTCCCAACATCGACGGTAAACTGACTGGCTTGTAATTACCAGGTTTAACCTTCTCCCCTTTTTTGTGCAGTGGTGTGAAATTTGAAATCTTCCAGTTGTCTTGCACCAGCCCTGTATCTAAAGAAGATAGGAATCAGCAACTGCACAATTTCTACCCTTACTTCCCTCAGCAACATAACATTGTGAATTCATCACTTTAAGTACTGGCAGCTTTTCAAGTACCTCCTCTTTGTCTATTTTTATCTCATCCAGCATCACAGCAACCTCCTCTTTTACCGTAGCTTTGGCAAAGTCCTCTTCCTTGGTACACACCGATGCAAAGTATTAATTTATTACCTCAGTCATGTCATCTTCCTCCAACAATAGATTTCCATGTTGGTCCCTAATCGGCCCCACCGCCCCTCTGAAAAACCTTTTCTGGTATCATCCTTGTAAATCGTCCATGCATTTTCTCCAGTGCCTCTTTATCCCTGTTATAATAAGGGGAACAGAATTCTACACATTGCTCCAGGTCTGTTCTGAGCAACTCGATGCAAGCTTGAGATAACTTCTCTGCTTTGGATTCTGTCCCTCTAGAAATGGCCGTCAGGTCCTGGGGATTTGTCTGATTTTACTCTCATTAGGTGCTCTAGTACTTTTTCTCTACTTATATTAATTACGTTAAGTTCCTACCCTCATTAGTCCCTTGGTTCCCCACCAGTTGTGAAATGCTTTTTGTGTTTTCTACTGTGAAGTCAGATACAAAATATTTGTTTAACTTTTCTGCCATTTCCTTATACCCCATAATAATGTCTCCTTTCTCTGCCTCTAAGTGACCAGCGTTTGCTTTTGGTGCTCTTTTCCTTTTTACATACTTGTAGAAACTCTTACAGTCTGCTTTTATATTTCTTGCTCGTTTTCTCTCATGTCATATTTTTTCCCTTTTTATCAAATTTTGGTCAACCTTTGCTGATTTCTGAAACTCTCCCAATCCTCAGGCTTACTATTATTCTTTGCAGCATTATAAGCTTCTTCTTTCAATCTAATGATATCCTTAACTTCTTTCGTAAGCCATGTATGGATCACTTTCCCCGTGGAGTTTTTGCTTCTCAATGGAATGTATTTTTGCTGAGAATTATGAAATATTTCTATAAATCCACGCCACTGCTAATCTACCACTGTACCTTTTAATCTATTTTTTTAAATCTACCTTAGCCAACACGCCTCTTATGCCTATGTAATTGGCTTTATTTAAGTTTGAGACTCTAGTTTCGGATTTAGGCAAGTCACTCTCAAAATTAACGTGAAATTATATCATATTATGATCACTCTGCCCCACAGGAACCTTTACTATGAGATTGCTAATTAAATTGTCTCATTAAACAATCAGGATCTAAAGTAGCCTGTTCCCTGGTTGGTTCCATGATATATTCTTCTAGGAAACTGTCCTGAATGCATTCCATGAACTCGTCCTCGAGACACCCTTTGCCAATTCGATTTGTCCAGTCTATATGAAGATTAAAGACCCCCAAGATTATTGCATTACCTTTGTTGCAAGCTCCTACTATTTCTTGATTAATTTTCTGTCCAACGGTATAGCTACTGTCATGGGGCAAATATACTACTCCTACCAGTGTTTTCTGCCCCTTGTTATTCCTTATCGCCACCCATAATGATTCTACTTCCTGATCTTCCGAGCCGTGATCCTTTCTCGCTACTGTCCTTACATCCTCCTTTATTATCAGGGCTACGCCCCCTCCTTTTCCATTCTGCCTGTCTTTTTGAAAGGTCAAGTACCCTGGAACATTAAGTTCCCAACCTTGGCCACCTAGCAACCATGTCTCTGTAATGGTTTTTAGATCAAAGCCATTTATCTCCTATTCTAAACTGTTATCTTGTCGGAAATCATGTGGACATTCCAAAACGGAGTCACTTTTGTGCAATGGTGGCTCAGGCAAAATTATGGTATTTCCAAATAAGATGTCGGATCGCAGAGGACAGCAGCTATATTGAAACAAAAACCGAAAATGCTGGAATTGCTCAGCAGGTCAGGCACCGTCTGTGGCGAGAGATACAGTTAACGTCTCAGGTCGATGACCTGTCATCAGAACTGGAATATGTTGGTGATAAGCAGCTGTTAAACAAGTGCAGACCCAAGGAAACTGGTACAGGAAAGGGTAAAGGGAAGGTCTGTGATAGTGTGCAGGGCAGAGTGATTAATTAACAAAAGAGATGACGGTGTTGGGCAAAACTAGGCGATTAGGTGACAAGTAAAGAAACAAACGATGGCCCAGAGACGGTGGAAAGCCGCTCCTCTTTGCTCGGCTTGTTTGTTTGCGATATTCTGCCCTCACCATCCGCCTGATCCAGTTTGTTTCTCCAAGTTTCACATTCAACTTGTTTCAGTTCCGAGTCATTTGTTACAAAATAGGGGAGTGCTGAAAATTTTACCCCGCAGGGAGAAGGACGGCGGGATGAAGGAATGCGGCTATATTGTTTCGCCACCAATGACGAAACGATAATTTTGTCTTTCCTTCACGTTGCTCTGTCCAATGGCAGCCTTTCGGGAAAGGCTTGGAATCTGGGACGGTGATCAATACCTCCGAGAGGGGTGGAGGGTGTGAGCGAGAGAGAGAGGGGGAGGGACTTGAACTAATAACTCGAAAGTGGGCACGGGCATTATTTAAACGGGTAGTTTAATTTTTATTCATTAACGGGATGTGGGCATCACTACCAAGGCCAACATTTATTGCCCATCACTAATTGCCCCTGAGAAGGTGGTGGTGAGCCGCATTATACAATTGTGTGGCTTCCTGGGCCATTACAGAGGGCAGTTAAGAGCCAACCACATTGCTGTGTGTCTGGAGTCAGAAAAAGGTCAGACCGGGTAAGGACGGCAGATTTCCGTCCCTAAAGGACATCAGTGAAAGAAATGCGTTTTTGCAACAACCTGGTAGTTCCATGGATATCATTAACGATACTAGTTTTGACTAAGCCAGATTAATTCAAGTTATCCGAGATGGGATTTGAACTCATGTTCTATACATGTGATCACTAGTCCAAGCCATTGGATGGCGACTGGAGAAACATAACGACTATGCTACCGTACCCCTAGGTGCGGTAATTATGTGATTAACATGCCCGGTGTTTTAAACAGGGGATCCAGGATTCAAATCCCAGAGGTGCCTTCAGCTCCGGTCAGATTTCATGTTTTGTTGCTGAGCTGCTTTTCTAGCAGCTGTATTTCAGAGAGCAGCGAGAGCGGCGTTTACTGCTCCTCATGTGCTGCTTGTGGAAGCCCCTGGTGGGCCCGTCAGCCGTCTCTATCCTTGTGGAAGCCCCCGGAGGGCTCCCCAGCCCTTACTGTCCTTGTGGAAGCCCCTGGTGGGCTCGTCAGCCGTCTCTATCCTTGTGGAAGCCGCCGGACGGCTCCCCAGCCCTCTCTATCCTTGTGGAAGCCCCCGGAGGGCTCCCCAGCCCTCTCTGTCCATGCGGAAGCCCCTGGTGGGCTTCCCATCCGGCTCTGTCCTTGTGGAAACTCCTGGTGGGCTCCCCAGCCGTCTCTGTACTTATGGAAGCCCCTGATGGGCTCCCCATCCATTTCTGTGCAGACTTTCGAGTTATCAGTTCTTCTTCGTCCCTCTCTCTCTCGCTCTCGAAATCCCTCCTTCCACCCCTCACGAAAGCTGCTGCGTTATTGAGTAAACCATTCGAATGTCTCTGTGGTGCAACCTATCAGCGTCTTCTTTAATAACTCGATGTTTTGAACTTCGGGCCCAAACAGCAACAACACTTTCAACATTGTATTAATTACAGTTATTATTAAACACGTCAGTGTAATTCAATCCGTGTCCAACACTATGAGCTCTCCCGTGGCGGGTCAGCTCTCCGTGTTTATAAACAACTCAGTCTAAATCACTCAGTGGCCAACACTGTGAGCTCTCCGCTCGTCACAGAGTCATAGAGTCATAGAGTTATACAGCACAGAAAGAGGCCCTTCGGCCCATCGTGTCCGCGCCGGCCATCAAGCCCTGTCAATTCTAATCCCATTTTCCAGCACTTGGTCCGTAGCCTTGTATGCTATGGCGTTTCAAGTCCTCATCGAAATGCTTCCTGAATGTTGCGAGGGTTCCTGCCTCTACCACCCTTTCAGGCAGTGAGTTCCAGATTCCAACCACCCTCTGGGTGAAAACGTTTTTCCTGAAATCCCCTCTAAACCTCCTGCCCCTTACCTTGAAATTATGCCCCCTGGATATTGACCCCTCTACTAAGTGGAAAAGTTCCTTTCGTCTCTACCCTATCTATGCCCTCATAATTTTGTACACCTCAATCATGTCTCCCCTCATCCTTCTCTGCTCTAAGGAAAACAACCCTAGCCTGTCCAGTCTCTCCTCATAGCTGAAGCGCTCCAGCCCAGGTAACATCCTGGTGAACCTCCTCTGCACCCTCTCCAATGCAATCACATCCTTCCTATAGTGTGGCGACCAGAACTGCATACAGTATTCCAGCTGTGGCTTAACTAGCGTTTTGTACAGCTCCAACATAACCTCCCTGCTCCTATATTCTATGCCTCGGCTGATGAAGGCAAGTAACCCATATGCCTTTTTAACCACCTTATCTACCTGTCCTGCTGCCTTCAGGGATCTATGCACATGCACTGCAAGGTCCTTCTGATCCTCTGTCCTTCCAAGGGTCCTACCATTCATTGTGTATTCCCTTGCCTTGTCAGTCCAACCAAAATGCATCACCACGCACTTTTCAAGGTTAAATTCCATTTGCCACTGTTCTGCCAATCTAACCAACTCGTCTATATCGTCCAGCAGCCTAAGGCATCCCTCCTCGCTATTTACCACTCCACCAATTTTAGTGTCATCTGCGAACTTACAGATCATACCTCCTACATTCATATCTAAAGTATTAATGTACACTACAAGCAGCAAAGGAACAAGCACCGATCCCTGCTGTACACCACTGGACACAGGCTCCAGTCACAAAAACAACCTTCGAACATCACCCTCTGCCTACTTCCACGAAGCCAATTTTGGTCCCAATGTGCAAAATTGCCCTGGATCCCTTGGGCGCTTACCTTCTTGATCAGTCTCCCATGCGGGACTTTGTCAAAAGGCTACTGAAATCCATGTATACTACATCAAATGCACTACCCTCATCCACACACCCAGTCACACCCTCGAAAAATGCAATCAAATTGGTTAGACATAATCTCCCCCTGATAAAGCCATGCTGACTATCCCTTATTAATTCTTGCCTCTCCAAGTGGAGACAAATTCTGTCCCTCAGGTCTGTCAGCTCACTGTGTTTATAAACACTTCAGTGTACGTCACTCCGTGTCCAACACTGTGAGCTCTCCCCTGGTGTGTCAGCTGTCTGTGTTTATAAACACTTCAGTGTAATTCACTCCGTGTCCAACACTGTGAGCTCTCCCCTGGTGTGTCAGCTCTCTGTGTTTATAAATACTTCAGTGTAATTCACTCCGTGTCCAACACTGTGAGCTCTCCCCTGGTGTGTCAGCTGTCTGTGTTTATAAGTACTTCAGTGTAATTCACTCCGTGTCCAACACTGTGTGCTCTCCCCTGGTGTGTCAGCTGTCTGTGTTTATAAGTACTTCAGTGTAATTCACTCCGTGTCCAACACTGTGAGCTCTCCCCTGGTGTGTCAGCTGTCTGTGTTTATAAGTACTTCAGTGTAATTCACTCCGTGTCCAACACTGTGAGCTCTCTCCTGGTGTGTCAGCTCACTGTGTTTATAAACGCACTTTAGGAAGGATGTGAAGTCCCTTGAGAGGGTGCAGAGGAGATTTATCAGAATGGTTCCGGGGATGGGTATACTAGATACAAGGGCAGGTTATAGAAGCTGTATTTGTTTTCATTAGAGCAAAGGAGGTTGAGGGGTGATTTGATAGAGGTGTACAAGATTAGGACGGGTTTGGATAGGCTAGTCGGGGAAAGGCTGTTCGCACTAGTTGATGGTACAAGGACTAGCGGACCCAGATTTTAGGTTTTGGGCAAGAGATACAGGGGGGCTGTGAATCAAAACTTTCTGACGGAGCGAGTGTTGATGACATGGAACTCGCTGCCGACGGAAATGGTGGAAGCAGATACACTCAATGTTTTCAAGTGGAGACAGGATAGGTACAGAAGGGAAATAAATTTGCAGGGCTGCGGGGATAGAGCGGGGGAATGCGACTGACTGGCTTGCTCTACAGAGAGGCGGCACGGACGCTATGGGCCGAATGGCCTTCTTCTTTAGCCGTTATTATTCTATGAGTATAACTTTCTGATTGCGTTCCTAAATCGGCCTTTTGCCACTTTGGATCACGGTTCCCTTGTCCAACTCTCGCATTTGAGGTTAAATATTTCTGTTTAGTTTACCTTTTCCATACCATCAATTATCTTGCAATCATCCTAGTCACCTCTAATCGAGATAGTAAAGTCGAGTTTCCGCCACTATATCCTTAATAACCAGGGCTTTCACATTGGGGATCACCCTTGTGGCCGTTCTCTTCAATGCCTCAAGTACTTGAATGTCTCCCTTTTTTCTGAGTGGACAGATTTCTTAGGCTTCGGGCTGAGCAGAGCTGCACACAGTAGGAGAATGACATTAATACGATAGCAAAATATTGCAGATGCTGGAAATCCGAAATAACAACCGAAAACGCAGGAAAAACTCAGCAGGCGAGGCAGCATCCGTGGAGAGAGAAACAGAGTTAACGTTTCAGGTCGAGACCTTTCGTCAGAACTGGAAACAGCAGGAAATCAAATAGATTTAAGGTAAGGATAAAGCTGGGAAAAGGGGGAGGGGATGAAAGAACAAAAGGAGAGATTAAGAGACACTAAGAGACATTAAGAGATATTCAAGGCAAGAGGTGGTGTTAATGTGACAGGTTAAGGCTAAAAGAAGCGTGAAATGCACTGGCAGAATGAAGGCCAGCTGCCTTCTTCTAGGACGGAAAAAAGGGGGGCGGTAAACAAAAGGGTGGATGTAAAAATAAAATATAAATGTGATTGGGGCTGAGGTTATGTCTAAAATTATTGAACTCGATATTGAGTCCAGAGGGCTGTAGCGTGCCGAAACGATAGATGAGGTGTTGTTCCTCGAGCTTACGCTGCGCTTCCGTGGAACAGTGTAATAGGCCGAGGACGGTGAGGTCAGAGTGGGAGTGAAGCGCTGAATTAAAGTGACAGGCGACCGGGAGCTCGGGGTCCCCCTTACGGACTGAAGGGAGGTGTTCCGGAAAGCGGTCACCTAATCTGCGTTTGGTCTCCCCAATGTAGAGGAGACCACATCGTGAGCAGCGAATACAGTATACTAAATTGCAGGAAGTACAAGTAAATCGCTGCTTCACCTGGAAGGGGTGTTTGGGGCCCTGGACAGTGGGAAGAGGGGAGGTATAAGGGCATGTGTTGCATCTCCTGCGCTTGCACGGGAAGGTGCCGGGCGAAGGGGAAGGGGTGCTGGGGGTTGTAGAGGAGTGGACTAGGGTGTCGCGGAGGGAGCGGTCCCTGCGGAATGTTGAAAGGGGAGGTGAGGGGAAGATGTGTTTGGTGGTGGGATCATGCTGGAGGTGGCGGAAATGGCGGAGGATGATCCGTTGAATGTGGAGGCTGGTGGGGTGAAAAGTGAGGACAAGGGGAACTCTATCGTGGTTCTGGGAGGGAGGGGAAGGGGTGAGAGCAGAAGTGCTGGAGATAGAACGGACTTTTACTTTATTTTGTTGGATCTGTAGGTGAATATTTTCTTGTTGTTTTGATTGTAGTTTTGCCCTGGTTGTCCTTATTCAGTATCAACTCTTATTGGAGTCCAAATGCTAATTATGTGTTATCCTCAGCACTATGAACAATATTCAAATATTACATCGACATCCCATTCACCTTACCATGTGTAATATTTTACAAGCTCCAGCATAAAATCTCACGGACGATTATTATCCCTCTAGAAGTCCCAGTTAGATTTAAGGTATTTAGGGAAAAGGACAATTATAGAACAGGAATAAAAATTCTAAATTGGTGAAAAGCAAATTTGCTAAGCTCAGAGTGAATTTAGCCATAGTGGACTGGAAACAGCTACTTGAAGGTAAATCAGTGTCAGAGCAGTGGGAAACATTCAAGGAGGAGATCTGGAGTGTTCAGACCAAATATGTGCACTTAAAGAATAAAGGAGGGACTAACACATCTAGAGTCCCCTGAATGTCTAGGGACATACAGGGTAGGATAAAGAAAAAAGGGAGGCGTAGGACAGAAACTGATGGCTAAATACTCCAGAATCTTTAGAGGAGTACAGAAAGTACAGGGGTGCAATTAAAAATGATATTAGGAAAGTAAAGCGAGAGCATGAAAAATTCTTGGCAAATAAACTCAAGGGAAACCCAAAGATGTTTTATAAATATATTAAGAATAAGAGGATAACTAAAGAAAGGGTAGGGCCTTTTAGAGATCATGAGGGTAATCTGTGCGGGAGACGTCGGTTGGGTTCTTAATGAATACTTCGCTTCTGTTTTCACAAAGCAGAGGCGCGAAGCAGACATTGCTATCAGGGAGGAGGAGTCTGAAATATTAGAAGAAATAACCATAGTGAGAGTTGAAGTATTAAGACGTTTAGCAGCTTTAAAAGTGGATAATTCCCCAAGGCCGGTTGATATGTATCCCAGGCTGTTAAGCGAAGCAAAAGAGGAAATATCAGAGGCCCTGACCATCATTTTCCAATCTGCTCTGGCTACAGGTGTGGTGCCGGAGGGCTGGAGGACTGCTAATGTGGTACCCATGTTTAAAAAGGGAGCAAAGGATAGACCGAGTAATTACTGGCCAGTCAGCCTAACCTCGATGGTGGGAAAATTATTGGAAAGCATTCTGAAGGACAGGGTAAATCTTTATTTTGAAAGACTCGGATTAATCAAGGATAATCAGTTCAGATTTGTTAAAGTAAGGTCGTGTCTGACAAACTTGCTAGAATTTTTTGAGGAGGTAACAAGGAGGGTAGATGAGGGTAGTGCGTTTGATGTATTGTGTATGGACTTCAGCAAGGCTTTTGATAAAGTTCCACATAGCAGACTGGTGACGAAGTTAAAAGCCCATGGGATCCAGGGCAGAGTCTCAAGTTGGATTCAAAACTGGCTCGGAGGCAGGAATCTGAGTGTAATGTTTGATAGGTGTTTTTGTGACTGGAAGGCTGTTTCCAGCGGGGTTCCGCAGGGCTCAGTACTAGGTCCCTTGTTTTTTGTGGTATATATAGTGATCTAGACTTGAATATAGGGGGTATGATTAAGAAATTTGCAGATGATACTAAAATCGGCTGTGTGGTTGATACTGAAGAAGGAAGCTGTAGACTACAGGACGATATCAATAAATTGGTCAGATGGGCAGAACATTGGAAAATGGAATTCAATCCGTAGAAGTCTGAGGTAATGCGTTTGGGGAGGGCTAACAAGTAAAGGGAATACACATTAAATAGCAGGACACTGAGTAGTGAAGAGGAACAAAGGAACCTTGGAGTGCATGTCCACAGATCCCTGAAGGTAGCAGGCCAGGTGGGGCTATCTTTAACTGGGCCCATTCAGTAATTAAATTCCAAACGTTAGAATGTCCTCTCAGGGCTTGTCATCTGCAATCTGGAATGGGGCTGCCCTCTTTAACTGTGGCCATTCTGTAAATAAATTCCAAATGTTGGAGTGTCCTCTCAGTGATGGTCCGCTGCACTTTGGGATGGGACTGCCCTCCTTAAATGTGGCCATTCAGTAATTAAATTCCGAATGTTAGAATTTCGCTCTCTGTGCTGCTCTGCTGCACTATGCGATGTGGCTGTCCTCTTTAACCGTGGCCAATCAGTAATTAAATTCCAAATGTAAGATTGTCCTCTCAGGGCTGTTCTACTGCACTCTGGGCATGGGCTGTCCTATTTATCTGTGGTCATTCAGTAATTATATTCCAAATGTTAGAGTGTCCTCTCAGTGCTATTCTGCTGCAGTCTGGGATAGGGCTGCATATTTAACTGTGGCCAATCAGTAATTAGAAGCATAGAAGCTTAGAAGATAGGAGCAGGAGTAGGCCATTCTGTCCCTCGAGCCTGCTCCGCCATTTAATAAGATCATGGCTGATCATCCAAATTCAGTACCCTGTCCATGCTCAATCCCCATATCCCTTGAACCCTTTAGCCTTAAGAAATATATCTATCTCCTTCTTGAATACATTTAATGAATTGGCCTCAACTGCCTTCTGTGGTAGAGAATTCCACAGGTTCAACACTCTCTGGGTGAAGAAATTCCGCCTCATCTCAGTCCTAAATGGCTTACCCCTTTTCCTTAGACTGTGACCTCTGGTTCTGGACTCCCCTGCCATCGGGAACATCCTTCCTGCATCTAGTCTGTCTAGTTCTGTTAGAATTTTATAAGTTTCAATGAGATCCCCTGTCATTCTTCTAAACTCTAGCGAATATAATCCTAATCGACCCAATCTCTCTTCCTACGTCATTCCTGCCATCCCAGGTATCAGTCTGGTAAACCTTCGCTGCACTCCCTCTATGGCAAGAACAACCTTCCTCAGATAAGGCGAACAAAACAGCACACAATACTCAAGGTGTGGTCTCACCAAGGCCTTGTACAACTGCAGCGAGACATCCTTGTTCCTGTACTCGAATCCTCTCGCTATAAAGGCCAACATACCATTTGCCATCTTAACCGCCTGCTGCACCTGCATGCTTAACTTCAGCGACTGGTTCACAAGGACTCCCAGATCTCGTTGCATTTCCCCTTTTCCCAATCTATTGCCATTCAGATAATAATCTGTCTTCCTGTTTTTCCACCAAAGTGGATAACCTCGCATTTCTCCACATTATACTGCATATGCCATGCATCTGCCCAATCACCCAACCTGTCTAAATCATACTCGATTTCTCTGCATTCTCCTCACAGCACACACGCCCACCCAGCTTTGTGTCTTCTGCAAAATTATAGATATTACATCTAGTTACCTCGTCTAGTTCATTAACATATATTGTGAATAGCTGGGGTCCAAGCACCGATTCCTGCGGTACCGCACTAGTCACTGCCTGCCACTCGGAAAAAAAATCGTTTATTCCAACTCTTTGCTTCCTGTCTGCCAACCAGTTCTCTATCCAAATCAGTACCTTACCCCCAATCCCATGTGCTTGAACTTTGCACGCTAATCTCTTATGCGGGACCTTATCGAAAGCCTTCTGAAAGTCTAAATACACCACATCCACTGGTTCTCACTTATCTATTCTACCAGGTACATCCTCAAAAATTTCCAGTAGATTAGTCAAGCATGATTTACCTTTTGTAAATCCATGTTGACTTTGTCCGATCCTGTCACTGTTTCCCATGTGCTCTGGAATTACATCTATTATAATGGACTCTAGCATTTTGCCCACTACCGATGTCAGGCTTACCGGTCTATAATTCCCTGTTTCTTCTCCACTACCTTTTTTAAATAGTGGGGTTACATTTGCTACCCTCCAATTCATGGGAACTGTTTCAGAGTCTATAGAATTTTGAAAGATGACCAGCAATGCATCTACTATTTCTAGGGCCACTTCCTTTAGTATCCTAGGATGTAGATTATCGGGCCCTGTGGATTTATCGACTGTCAATCCCGTCAATTTCCCTAACACCATTTCCCTAAAAATACTGATTTCATTCAATTCCTCCCTCTCATTAGAACCTATGTTCCCCGAAATCTCTGGGAGGTTATTTGTGTCCTCCTTTGTGAAGACAGAACCAAAGTATGTATTTATTTGGCCCGGCTTTCCTTTGTTCCCCGTTATTAATTCCCCTGATTCTGACTGCATGGGACCTACGCTTGACTTCAGCAGTCTTTCTTCTCTTCACACATCTATAGAAGCTTTAACATTCAGTTTTTATGTTCCCTGCAAGCTTACACTCATAATCTATTTACCCCCTCTTAATTATTCCCTTTGTCCTCCTTTGCTGAATCTTAACTGTTCCCAATCATCAGGTTTGCTGCTTTTCCTGGCCAATTTATATGCCCTCTTCTTGGTAATTATGCTATCCCTAATTTCACTTGTTAGCCACGTTTGAGTCACCTTTTTTGTTTTATTTTTATGCCAAAAAAGGACGCACCAATTCTGTAGTTCATCCATGCGATCTTTAAATGTTTGCCATTGACTGTCCACCGTCAACCCTTTATGTAACGCTCCCCAATCCATCCTAGCCAACTCGCGCCTCATACCATCGTAGTTTTTTTTATTTGAATTCAGGACCTTGTCTCTGAGTCAACTACTTCACTCTCCATCTTAATGATGAATTCTATCATATTATGATCGCTCCTCCCCATGGGGCCTCGTACAACAAGATTGCTAATTAATCCTTTACATTACATAATACCCAGTCTAAGATGACCTGATCTCCAGCTGGTTCCTCCACATATTGGTCCAGGAAACCATCCCGTATACACTCTGGGAATTCCTGCTCCACAGTACTGTTACTAATTTGGTTAGCTCAATCTATATGTAGATTAACGTCACCTATGTTAACTGCTGTGCCCTTATTGCACGCGTCACTAATTGCCCGTTTAATGCAATCCCCAACCTCAGCATTAATGTTTACGTGTCTGTATACAACTCCCACTAACGTTTTCTACCCGTTGTTATTTATCAGCTCTACCCATACAGATTCCACATCACCAGAGCTAATATCCTTCCTTATTATTGTGTTAATCTCCTCTTTAAGCAGCAATGCTACTCCATCTCCTTTTCCTTTTTGCTTGTCCTTCCGGGCTATTGTATACCCCTGGATGTTGGATTCCCTGCCTTCGTCACCCTGGAGCCATGTTTCCGTAATCCCAATTATTTCACTTCCGTTTACATCTATGTGCGCAGATAATTCATCCACCTTATTACGAATGCTCCTCGTATTAAGACACAAAGCCTTCAGGTTTGTATTTTTAACACTCTTAGTTCTTTAGAATTATTATTTACTGTAGCCCTGTTTGATTTACAGCCTTCATTTCTATGCCTTCCACTTTTGCTTTTCTCCTTCCTGGCTTTTGCTTCTATCCTTGCTTACCTTTCCTCTGTTTCCCTGCAAAGGTTCCCAACACACTGTCATTTTAGTTTAAACCCTCCCCAACACTCTAGCAAACACTCCCCCTCGGACATTGGTCCCGGTCCTGCCCAGGTGCAAACCATCCAGTTTGTACTGGTCCCACCTCCCCCAGAACCAGTTCCAATGTCCCAGGAATTCGAATCCCTCCCCCTTTCAACATTCCTCTAACCACGTATTCATCTGAAATATCCTTCTATTTCTACACTGACTAGCACGTGGCACCAGTAGCAGCCCTGAGATTACTACATTTGAGGTCCTATTTTTTAATTTACCTCCATACTCCCTATATTCTGCTTTTAGGACCTCATCCCGTTTTTTACCTATAACTTTGGTACCTATATGCACCCCGACAACTGGTTGTTCACCCTCCCCCTCCAGAATGCCCTGCAGCCGTTCCGAGACATCCTTGCCACTTGCACCAGGGAGGCAACATACTAACCTGGAGTCTCGTTTGCGGCCTCACAAATGCCAATCTATTCCCCTTACAATACAATCCCCTATCACTGTTCCAAATGTAATGCTGCCCTCTCAGGGCTGCTCTGCTGCACTCTGGAATGTTGCTGTCCTCTTCAACTGTGGCCAACCAGTAATTACATTCCAAATATTGGCGTGTCCTCTCAGGCCTGTTCTGCTGCACTTCTGGATGGGGCTGTCCTCTTTAACTGTGGCCATTCCATAATTAATTTCCAAATGTTAGAGTGTCCTCTCAGGGCTGCTCTGCTGCAGTCTGGGATGAGGCTGTCCTCCTCAACTGTGGCCATTCTGGAACGAATTTCAAAATGTTAGAATGTCCTCTCAAGGCTGCTCTGCAGCACCCGAGTTTGGGGCTGTCCTATTTAACTGTGGGCATGCAGTAATTAAATTCCAATTGTTAGAATATCCTCTTAGGGCTTCCCTGCTGCACTTTGGGAGAGGGCTGTGCTCTTTAGCTGGGACCAATGGTAATTAAATTCCAAACGTTAGAGTGTCCTCTCAGTGATGCTCTGCTGCACTCTGGGATGGGGCTGTGCACTTTTACTGTGGCCATTCAGGAATTAATTTCCAAATGTTACAGTGCCCTCTCATGGCTGCTCTGCTGCACTCTGGGATGGGGATGTCCACTTTAATTGTGGCCATTCAGTAATTAAAATCCAATTGTTAGAATGTCATCAGGGCTGCTCTGCTGCACTCTAGGATGGGTCTGCCCTCTGTAAGTGTGGCCATTCTGTAATTCATTTCCAAATGATAGATTGTCCTCTCAGGGCTGCTATTCTCCACTCTGTGATGGGTCTGTCCTCGTTAACTGTGTCTATTGAGTAATTGAATGCCAACTGTTAGATTGTCCTCTCATGGCTGTTCAATTGCACTCTGGGATGGGTTTGTCCTCTTTAGCTGTGACCATTCAGTAATTAAATTCCAAATGTTAGAGATTCCATCTGAGGACTGCTCTACTGCACTCTGGGATGAGGCTGTCCTCTTTCAACATCTGGGCTTTCAGTAATTAAATTCCAAATTTTAGTGTGTACTCTCAGTGAAGCTCTATTGCCGTCTGAGATGGGGCTGTCCCCTTTAAATACGCCTATTCAGTAATTGATTTCCAAATGTTAGAGTGTCCTTTTTGGGCTGCTGTGCTGCACTCTGGAATGGGTCTGTCCTCTTTAACTCTGTCTATTCAGTAATTAAATTCCACAAGTCAGTTTGTCCTCTCGGGGCGGCTCTGCTCCACTCCGGGATGGGTTTGTCCTCTTTTACTGTGGCCATTCAGTAATTACATTCCAAATTTTAGTGTGTACTCTCAGTGATGCTCTGTTGCAATCTGGGATGGTGCTGTCCCCTTTAACTGTGGCCATTCACTAATTAAATTCCATGTGTTACTTTGTCTTCTCAGGGCTACTCTGCTGCACTCTGGGATGGGGTTGTCCTCTTTAACTGTGGTCAATCTGTTCATAAATTCCAATTGTTAAAGCGTGCACTCAGGGCTGGTCTGCTGCACTCTGGGATGGGGCTGTCAAATGTATCTGTGCCATTCAATAATTAAATTACAAATGTTATAAAGTCCTCTCAGGACTGCTATACTGCGCTCTGGGAAGAGGCTGTCCTCTGTAACTGTTGCCATTCATTAATTAAATTCCAAATGTTAGAGTGTTCTCTCGGGGCTGGTCTGCTACACTCTAGGATGGGGCTGTCCTCTTTATCTGTGGCCAATCAGTAATTAAATTCCAATTGTTAGATTGTCCTCTCAGGACTTGGTCTCCACTCTTTTACTGTGGCTATTCAGTAATTAAATTCCAATTGAATTAATGGGAACGGGAACGAGACCAATAACCTCGCGGGAGGGTTTGTTCGTGCTGTTTGTGAGGTTTTAAACTGGTTTGGCAGGGGGATGGGAGCCTAAGTATAGAGTCAATAGGGAGGGAAGAAATACTGGAATTTGAAAACAAAAACGTAGAACGTAAATTGGAAGCACAGAGGAATGAAATGCTAGGTAGTAGTCAACAAGGAGGTTTGCCAGTACTAAGTGGTATATACTTCAATGCATGGAGTATAGCAAACAAGGCAGATGAACTGATGGCACAGGTAGATACTTGGGACTATGATATTATAGTTATTGCAGAGATGTGGCTGAAAGAGGGACAGGTATGGCAGCTCAACATTCCTGGTTACATGTTTTTCCGACGGGATAGAGAGGGAGGTAAAAAGGGAGCAGTGTTCCCGGTATTGCTAAAGAAACTATTACAACTGTGAGGATGGATGATATGTTGAAGGGATCATCAAACGAGGCCAATGGGTAGAATTGAAAACAAAAACTTGGCGATTACACTGCTGGGAGTGTACTACAGACCCCCAAATAATGAGAGGGAGATAGAAGTACAAATATGTAGACACATTTCTGAGAATTGCAAAAACTTTAGGGCAGCAATAGTCGGGGATTTCAACTACTCTAATATTAACTTGAAAAGAAATAGTGTGAAGGGTATAGAAGGTGCGGAATTCCTAAAATGCACCCAGGAGAAATATTAGCCAGTATGTAGCAAGCCCAACAAGGCAGGGGGCGGTTCGAGACTCAGTTTTAGGGAATGAAGCTGGGCAGTTGAAGGCGTATCAGTCGGGAAGCATTTTGGTGCTAGTGACCATAATTCTGTCAGATTTAAGGTAGTTATGGAAAAGGACAAGGATAGACCAGGAATAAAAATTCTAAATTGGGGAAAAGCATATTTTGCTAAACTCAAATGGATTTAGACATAATGGACTGGAAACAGCTACTTGAAGGTAAATCCGTGTCAGAGCAGTGGGAGGCATTCAAGCAGGAGTTCCGGAGGGTTCAGATCAAACATGTGCCCTTAAAGAAAAAAGGTGCGACTAACAAATCAAGTGCCCTCTGGATGTCTAGAGACATGCAGATTAGGATAAAGAAAAAAAGAGAGGCCTATGACAGATACCGAGGGCTAAATACTCCAGAATCTTCAGATGAAAGTGCAGGGGTGCAATTAAAAATGATATTAGGAAAGCAAAGAGAGGGCATGAAAAATTCTTAGCAAGTAAAATCAAGGAAAACCCAAAGATGTTTTATAAATATATTAAGAGTAAGAGGATAACTAAAGAAAGGATAGGGACTATTAGAGATCATGAGGGTGATCTGTGTGTGGAAGCGGGAGACGTCGGTAGGATTCTTATAGAAACATATAAATATAGAAGATAGGAGCAGGAGTAGGCCATTCGGCCCTTCGAGCCTGCTCTGCCATTCAATGCGATCATGGCTGATCATCCAAATTCAGTACCCAGACACTGCCTTTTCCCGATATCCGTTGATACCTTTAGCCTTAAGAAATATATCCAACTCCTTCTTGAATATATTTAATGAATTGGCCTCAACTGCAATCTGTGGTAGAGAATTCCACAGGTTCACCACTCTCTGGGTGAAGACATTTCTCCTCATCTCAGTACTAAGTGTCTTACCCCTTATCCTTAGACTGTGACCCCTGGTTCTGGACTACCCCGGCATCGGGAACATCCTTCCTGCATCTAGGCTCTCTAGTCCTTTTAGAATTTTATAAGTTTCAATGAGATCCCCTCTCATTCTTCTAAACTTTAGCGAATATAAGCCTAATCGACCCAATCTCTCTTCATACGTCATTCCTGCCATCCCAGGTATCAGTCTGGTGAATTTTCGCTGCACTCCCTCCATGGCAAGTACATCCTTCCTCAGATAAGTCGACCAAAACTGCACACAATACTCAAGGTGTGGTCTCACCAAGGTCCTGTACAACTGCAGCAAGACATCCTTGCTCCAGCACTCGAATCCTCTCGCTATGAAGGCCAACATACCATTTGCCTTTTTAACCGACTGCTGCACCTGCATGAGTACCTTCAGCGACTGGTGCAGAAGGACACCCAGGTCTCATTGCACTTTCCCTTTTCCCAATCTATTGCCGTTCAGGTAATAATCTGCCTTCCTGTTTTTGCCACTAAAGTGGATAAACTCGCATTGCTACACATTATATTGCATCTGCCATGCATCTGCCCAATCACCCAACCTGTCCAAATCATACTGGAGTTTCTCGGCATCCTCCTCACAGCACACATGCCCACCCAGCTTTGGGTCGTCTGCAAACTTGTAGATATTACATCTAGTTCCATCGTCTAGGTCATTAATATATATTGTGAATAACTGGGGTCCTAGCACCGATCCCTGCGGTACCCCACTTGTTTATGCCTGCCACTCGGAAAAAGACCCGTTTTTTCCAACTCTTTGCTTCCTGTCTGCCAACCAGTTCTCTATCCAAGTCAATACCTTGCCCCCAATCCCATGTGCTTTAAATTTGCACATTAATCTCTTATGCGGGAAATTATCGAAAGCCTTCTGAAATTCCAAATACACCACATCCACTGCTTCTCACTTATCTATTTTACCAGTTACATCCTCAAAAAATTCCAGTAGATTAGTCAAGCACGACTTAGCTTTTGCAAATCCATGTTGACTTTGTCCGATCCTGTCACTGTATTCCAAGTGCTCAGCTATTACATCTTTTCTAATGGACTAGAGCATGTTCCCCACTGCCGATGTAAGGCTTTCCGGTCTGTCATTCCCCGTTTTCTCTCTACCACCCTTTTTGAATAGTGGGGTAACATTAGCTGCCCTCCAATCCATGGGTATTGTTCCAGATTCCATCGAATGTTGGAAGTTGATCAGCAATGCATCTACTATTTCTAAGGACACTTCCTTAACTTCTTTGTATGCCAGTAAATCTTTTAAAAATGTTATAGTTGATTTTTTTACTGTTCTTCTTTTCCAAGGAGCATTTTAAGGAGCTACGCAAAAGTTTAAAATTGGGGATGTTAAAAAACCTCCTCGTCGAGGAATTGAACCCCGATCTCCCAGCTTGACAGGCGGGATACACGCCAGTATACAAACCAGCAACTAGCCGATAGAGAGTCTGTCAGAGTGAGAATCGAGCTGTGAACAGAGTGACAAAGAGGCAAAAGAGATAGACATAAGCACAGAAGAAATAGGAGCAGGAGTGGGCCATTCGGCCCCTCGAGCCTGCCCCGCCATTCAATAAGATCATGGCTGAACAGATCTTGGACTCACCGCCACTTTCCCGCCCGCTCGCCATATCCCTTGACTCCCCTGTAGCTCAAATATATGTCTATCTCCTCCTTGAACATATTCAATAACTCCGTCTCCCCAGCTCTCTGTGGTAGAGAATTCCAAAGATTCACGACCCTCTGAGAGAAGAAATTCCTCCTCATCTCCGTTTTAAATGGGCAACCCCTTATCCTGAAACTTTGCTCCCTCGTTCTAGATTGGCCCACGAGGGGAAACAACCTCCCTGCATCTACCCTGTCAAGCCCCCTCAGAACCTTATACAGAGAGAGAGAGAGTCAGGGACAAAGAGAGAGTCGGAAACAAAGAGAGACACACACAGAGCGAGAGCCTCGGTTTGACGTCTCACAGAGTTGTCATCAGGGATGAGGGACTTCAGTTATGTTGAGAGACTGGCGAAGCTGAGATTACTTTCCTCAGAATTTGAAGAGGAAATTTATTAGAGGCTTTCAAAATTACAAGGGGTTGTGATAGAGTAAATAAGGAGAAACCATTTCCAGTGGCAGGGGGCTCGGTAACCATAGGTCACCGATTGAAGATAACCAGCAAAAGAACCAGAGGGGGAATGAGGAGAATTGTTTACACAGCAAAGGCTCAGGCCTAATGAATATCCTAATGCTCAGGGTAAGTTATCACTGCCCAGGCACTCTCTCATTCCAGTTTTGCACACGTTGCTAAGTTTCAAATGTTGTATTTTTCACATTGGCAATGAATTGATTGATAGCCGTGCTGTGATAAGCTAAGGTTGTTAGGGAGATGCAGTTCAAAAGATACATGGAAGTCTAACGATAAGCGTGACTGTTCTGAAACTGTGAGCAGCAGTTAAACGTGGGTATGTAAACATTTAAAGTGTCCAGATCTAAGTGTCATTTCCGGCTGACTTTGAAACAGCAGGCATTTTACAGAAGGCGTGTAAGTGTGTTTTATATCAGCTATACCGAATTGATGCGTTGCTGACTGCTAATACAGTTCCACTGACCGGGAATACGAACCCAGAGTCGCGGTGGTGAGAGCGCCGAATTCTAACCACTTGACCACCAGGGAAAGCTGGAGCTACCCAAAGAATTACAATTTGGGATGACAAAAAAGCTCCCCTTCAGGGAATTGAACCCCAGTTTACCAAAGTGACAGGCGGGAATACTCACCGCTATACTAATGAGGAACTGGCCCATACAGAGCCTATCAAAGTAAGAATCGACCGGTGATCAGAATGAGAACGGGGCAGAAGAGTCAGACATAAGAATAAGAATATAAGAAATAGGAGCAGGAGTGGGCCATTCGGCCCCTCGAACCTCCCCCCCCCATTCAATAAGATCGTGGCAGATCTGAGCTTGGCCTCAACGTTACTTTCCCGCCCACTCCCCACAACCCTTGACTCCCATGTAGCTCAAATATATGTCTATCTCCGACTTGAATATATTCAATTACTCCGCCTCCACAGCTCTCTGAGGTCGAGAATTCCAAAGATTCACGGCCCTTTAAGAGAAGAAATTCCTACTCATCTCCGTTTTAAATGGGCGACCCCTTATCCTGAACTGTGCCCCCTTGTCCTAGATTCCCCCACCAGGAGAAACATCCTCCCTGCATCTACCCTGTCAAGCCCCCTAGAATCTTACAGAGAGAGAGAGAAAGTCAGGCACAAAGAGAGAGACAGAGACACACACAGAGCGAGAGCCTCGGTTTGACGTCTCACAGAGTGGTCATCGGGAATGAGGGACTTCAGTTATGTTGAGAGACTGGGGAGGCTGGAATTGCTTTCCTCAGAAGTTTAAGAGGAAATTGAATCGAGCTTTTCAAAATCTATTGATTGAGTGAATAAGGAGAAACCGTTTCCAGTGGCAGAAGGGATGGTAGCCATAGGTCACCGATTGAAGATAACCGGCAAAAGAACCAGAGGGGAGATGAGGAGAATTGTCTTACACAGCAAAGGCTCAGGCCTAACAAATATCTTAATGCTCAGGATAAGTTATCAGTGCCCACGGCCCAGGCACTCTCTCATTTCAGTTTTGCACACGTTGCTAATTTTCAAATGTTGTATTTTTCACACTGGCAATGAATTGATTGGTGTCCTTGCTGTGATAAGCTAAGGATGTTAGGGAGATGCAGTTCTAGAAGATACATGGAAGGCTAATGATAAGCGTGACTGTTCTGACACTTTGAGCTGCAGTTTAACGTGGGCATGTAAACATTTAACGTTGCAGCACTGCATTCTCTCAGATCCAACCCCAACATTGTCATTAAAGCTGCTGACAAGGGTGGTGCTGTTGTTGTTTGGCGAACCGACCTCTACCTCGCGGAAGCGGAACGCCAACTCTCCGACACCTCCTCCTACCTCCACATCATTACCTCCTTCTGGACCGTGACCCCACTACCGAACATCAAGCCACCGTTTCCAAGACTGTCACTGACCTCATCTCCTCTGGAGATTTTCCCCCCACGGCCGCAAACCTCATAGTTCCCCAACCTCGCACAGCCCGCTTCTACCTCCTTCCCAAGATCCACAAACAGGACTGCCCTGGTAGACCCATCGTTTCAGCCTGTTGTTGCCCCACGGAACTTATCTCTTCCTATCTCGACTCTATCTTTTCTCCCCTT
The DNA here is from genome assembly GCA_030390025.1 of Squalus acanthias. Lineage (NCBI taxonomy): Eukaryota > Metazoa > Chordata > Chondrichthyes > Squaliformes > Squalidae > Squalus > Squalus acanthias. The sequence continues at coordinate 424,853 of JASTWF010000081.1, forward strand.
GTCCAGTCTCTTCCCATCTACATCCGCGACTCTTCCGACACCCTCCGCCACTTTTACAGTTTCCAGTTCACCGGCCCCAACCGCCTCCTTTTCACTATGGACGTCCAATGTCGCTACACATTCATCCCCCACCAGGATGGCCTGAGGGCGCTCCGCTTCTTCCTTGAACAGATGCCCAACCAGTCCTCATCCACAACCACCCTCCTCCGCCTGGCTGAACTTGTTCTCACCTTGAACAACTTCTCCTTTGACTCCAATCATTTCTTCCAAATCAAAGGTGTTGCTATGGGTACCCGCATGGGTCCAAGCTATATCTGCCTTTTCGTGGGATATGTGGAACACTCTTTGTTCCAGTCCTACTCGGGTCCCCTCCCTCACCTCTTTTTTACGGTATATTGATGATTGAATTGGTGCCGTTTCCTGCTCTCGCCCTGAACTAGAAAATTTCATTCACTTTGCTTCCAATTTACACCCTTCCCTCACCTTCACATGGTCCATCTCCGACTCTTCCCTACCCTTTAACGACTTCTCCGTCTCCATCTCTGGGGATATTTTATTGACAAACATTCACTAGAAGCCCTGGACTCCCACAGCTACCTGGACTACACTTCCAATAAACCCCGCCTCCTGTAAGGAGTCTATTCCATTCTCCCAGTTTCTCTGTCTCCGCCGCATCTGCTCTGACGATGCCACCTTCCATACCACTGCTTCCGACATGTCTTCCTTTTTCCTCAACCGAGGATTCCCCTCTACTGTGGTTGACACGGCCCTCGAACGTATCCGTTCTATCTCCCGCACTTCTGCCCTCACCCCTGCCACTCCCTCCCAGAAGCACGATAGAGTTCCCCTTGTCCTCACCTTTCACCCCACCAGGCTCCACAATCAACGGACCATCCTCTGCCATTTCCGTCACCTCCAGCGTGATCCCACCACCAAACACATCTTCCCCTCACCTCCCCTTTCAGCATTCCGTAGGGACCGCTCCCTCCGCGACACCGTAGTCCACTACTCAATCACCCCCAGCACCCCTTCCCCTTCACCCGGCACCTTCCCGTGCCGGCGCAGGAGATGGAACACATGCCCTTATACCTCCTCCTTTCCCACTCTCCAGGGCCCCAAACACCCCTTCCAGGTGAAAAAGCGATTTACTTGTACTTTCTGCAATTTAGTATACTGTATTCGCTGCTCACGATGTGGTCGCCTCTACATTGGGGAGACCAAACGCAGATTGGGTGACAGCTTTGCGGAACACCTCCGTTCAGTCCGTAAGGGGGACCCCGAGCTCCGGGTGGCCTGTCACTTTAATTCACCGCTTCACTCCCACTCTGATCTCACCGTCCTCGGCCTATTGCACTGTTCCACGGAAGCGCAGCGTAAGCTCGAGGAACAGCACCTCATCTTTCGATTAGGAGTTTACAGCCTTCCGGACTCAACATAGAGTTCAACAATTTCAGATCATAACCTCGGCCCCTAATACACACACATATATATATATATATATATATTATCCACAGTTTTTGTTTGGCCACTTTTATTCTTCCCTCCCACATGGCAGCTGTCCTGCATTCTGCCAGCGCAATTCACACTTCATCTAGAGCCATCCTTTGTTCCTTAACCTGTCCCATTACCACCTTCTCTTGACTTGAATATCTCTTAATGTCTCTCAATGTCTCTCAATCTCCCCTGCTTACTATACTATCACTGACCTTCCCTTTTGTTCTTTCATCCCCTCCCCCTTTTCCCAGCCGCTAAACTTGCTTTATAATCTATTCCATTTCCTGCTTTATTCCAGTGCTGACGAAAGGTCTGACCTGAAAATTAACTCTATTTCTTCTTCCACGGATGCTGCCTGGCCTGCTGAGTTTTTCCAGCGTTTTCTGTTGTTATAGCGGATATTCTGGGTTGACATCAGGGCGGGGCATTTTGTCTTGACTTTAATCAGAATTTTTACATCATTTGTGAATTTTAACAAAATAAAAGTGAAATGGTTTTAACGGGCAGCACGTAAAACATTAGAAAATAAATGTCCGTGTGTCCCGGTCAACATGTGTCACTAAAACAGATTTTCTGATCACTTATCATTTTGCGGTTTTAATAACCATGTTTTCTGTTCGAATTAATGAAAAGAGAATGAAGTAGTATTTCATTGGAAATTAATTCCCTCTCCCCACACAGTGAACTAAAGGAGAGAAAGTGAGAACTCCCATCACTATCTGAGCTTTGTTGGCAGTTGTTGTATCACTTGATACTCCATATCTTCTCACTGTCGTTCAGTCGAGCGCTGGTTGCTCTTCAAAGATTTTCAGTTTTGAAAAGGAATGTCCATCACTGTGTGAGTAGAACAGTGGGGCACTTAATGATGCGGAACTTGTTCACTTGTCGAGTCCCCATAAGTTCCCTACTCTCTATTACCCCAAACACCTTATAACTACAGCTCAGCCCCACACTTTAAATTGCAGTTTAGAATGCTAGATCCTAAAATACTTTCCTTAAGTTACAGGTAGTTAACAAGAGGGAAATATAACCAACTTATCGAGCAGCATCGAAGTCTTCCCTCCGCAAGCAATCTGTGCTGATGCATCGGGATGGGCGCCTGCGGGGCAGCTGCTGCCTCGATACATTATCGTCCGAACAACTGACGAACTGTCTGAATGCAGCAGTGCGGCGCTTTAGAAGACAGCTACAAACGGCAAAGTTGTTTCGCTCTCAAGTCCTCTGCTCTGCTCGTAATTGCATTGGACCTTGAAGCCGCTCTGGACATTAATCTCACTGAAGCAGAGTTTGACCGCGGTGTGTCTGTCAGCGGGTAGGTCAGGAGGCTGCGGTTGCTGTGGGTCCCTTACAATCGAGGCTGGGACACGATGCACGGGGGACGGTTGCTGTGAGGTTTGGAATACATTGCCAGTCGGGAGAGCGAAAAACCGAAAGGAAACAAAAAAGCAGAAACACCCAGTCACCGGATTTGAGAATCTGTAGATCAATTTGGGAAAGTGAATCAGAGCAGAATGAAGGGGGAACTGTTCGACTGCCCAGAAGCGATCAAGGCACAGCTCGATCGGTGCGTTCCCCTGGTTTACGACGCCGGAACATTCCTCACACAGAAATTATTCAACCCAGTGGAAACATTCTAACAGCCGATAATTTAATCTACCGATTGAAGGAATGCCTAAATTGGTTAACGAGTGACGGTGAATATCTTCTTAACATTTGTTCCATTCAACCCAATTGTGATGGAGCTGGATCTTTTCTCATTTTATAGGCTGTATTTGAAGGGTCCCGGTAAAAATGTTCAGTGTTTCTGACACCGGGGTGTGGGTGAGCAGTTGGTGATTGTAACAGGCTGGATGCAGAAAGCTCTCTGACAGACTCTCTCTCTGATGGGGAGAGTTGATTGACAGCTGGAGGCTGTTGGTGGTTTGATTAATTACAGGAAGTTTGCTCCAAACCGTGTTATGATTGAGATCTGCAAAGCACTTGTTTGTCCCAGGACACAAACCAGCGCGGTTGCAATTGCCCAGTTTAATCACACAGTTCAGCGTCAGTACTTTGCGAATTTAACTTGTTGGATTCTGTCTTTATGCAGCTGTGATGGCCGACTGGTTAAGGCGTTAGACTTGAAATCCAATGGGCGGTTCGCCGCTGCAGATTGAAAATCTCCTCGCAGCGGATTTACAAGTCAATGCTTCATCGACTTTGTTTCTTCAAAATCATAGAAATTTACGGCATAAAAGGGGCCCAACGTGACTGTGCCCACTAGAAAAAGAGCGATCTGGCTCCCAGCAACCGTCCACTTGTGAAAAAGTTAGACATTTCATTATCGGTTTTAAAGTTACTAAAGATTTGGAAAGAAAGCTGCACTAATTACCTGCTAGCTGATCTTGATTAAGATTATTATTTCAATAAAGGAGCTGATAAACTATCTGTTCAGGAAGGCATGCTGGGATGCTTGACCAAATTCCAAATGTTTTCTGCAGACTGTTACATGAAACATATAAGATTCTCAGGGGGATTGACAGGTTAGATGCTGAAAGATTGTTTCCCCTCACCAGAGAGTCTAGAACTAGGGGACATAGTCTCAGGATAAGGGCTAGTCATTTAAGATTGAGATGAGGTGGAATTTCTCACTCAGAGCGTTCGATTGAATTATCGAGCCCAAAGCGCTGTGAATGCTAAGTCGTTGAATACATTCTCGGCTGAGATAGATAGATTCTTTGACTCGAGGGGAATGAAGGGATATGGAGATCGGGCAGGAAAGTGGTCGAAGATCATAGAGTCATAGCTACACAGAAGGAGGCCATTCGGCCCATCGTGTCCGTGCCGGCTCTCTGTAGATTAATCAAGCAAGTCCCATTCGCCCGCTCTATCCCCGCAGCCCTGCAAGTTTATTTCCCTCAAGTGCCTATCCAGTCTGCCCTTGAAAACATTGAGTGTCTCCGCTTCTACCACTTCCATCGGAAGCAAATTACAGGTCATCACCACACACTGTGTAAAAAAGTTTTTTTCCTCACATCCCCCCCTGTATCTCTTGCACAAAACCTTAAACATGTGTCCCCTCGTCCTTGTACCATCAACTAGTGGGAACAGCCTTTCCACGTCTAGCTTATCCAAACTCGTCATAATCGTGTACGCCTCCATCAACTCACCCCTCCACCTCCTTTGCTCTAATGAAAACAAATCCAGCTTCTCCAACCTCTCCTTGTAGATAAGGTCCCCCATTCCCGGATGCATTCTGTTAAATCATCTCTGCACCCTCTCAAGGGCCTTCACATCCTTCCTAATGTATGTTGACCAGAACTGGACGCAATACTCCAGCTGTGGTTACAGCGCTTTATAAATGTTCAGCATAACTTCTCAACTTTTGTACTCAATACCTCTATTTATAAGAATATAAGAATATAAGAAATAGGAGCAGGAGTAGGCCAATCGGCCCCTCGAGCCTGCTCCGCCATTCAATAAGATCATGGCTGATCTGATCCTAACCGCCAATCTACTATCTATCACAGAACCATCTCCTGCATCTAACAGAATTGCACACAGGAAATAGGAGCAGAATCAGGCTACACGGTCCCTGGGCCCGCTCCACTACCCACAGGGCCATGACCGATCCGAACCTAGACTCATGTCCAAATTCCTGCCCGCTCCCCGTAAACCTTAATGCCCTTTACTTCTAGGAAACTGTCTATTTCTGTTTTAAATTTAATTAATGTTGTAGCTTCTACAGCTTTTTGTGGCAGCATATTCCATGGACCTACCACCCTCTGAGTGAAGTAGTTCCTCCTCATCTCAGTTTTGAAAGAGCAGCCCCTTATTCTAAGACTATGTCCCCTAGTTCTAGTCTCACCCGTCATCGGGAACATCCTCCCCGCATCCACCCGATCCAACCCCTTCACAATCTTATATGTTTCAATAAGATCGCCTCTCATTCTTCTGAACTCCAATGAGTAGAGTCCCAATCTACCCAACCTCTCCTCATATGACCACCCCCTCATCCCCGGGATTAACCGAGTGAACCTTTTTTGCACTGCCTCGAGAGCAAGGATGTATTTCCTTAAGTAAGGACACCAAAACTGTATGCAGTATTCCAGGTGCGGTCTCACCAATACCTTGTACAACTGAAGCAATACCTCCCTATTTTTATATTCTATCCCCCTAGCAATGAAAGCCAACATTCCATTTGCCTTCTTAATCACTTGCTGCACCTGCATACTAACCTTTTGAGTTTCGTGCACCAGGACCCCCAGATCCCTTTGCACTTCAGTACTCTCCAGTTTCTTGCCATTAAGATAATAAATTGCTCTAGGATTTTTCCTGCCAAAGTGCATCACCTCACACTTTCCAGTGTTGTATTCCATCTGCCAAATCTCTGCCCACTTACTTAGCCTGTCTATGTCCCCTTGCAGGTTTTTTATGTCCTCCTCACTCACTACTTTCCCTCCCATCTTTGTATCATCTGCAAATTTTGATATGTCACACTTGGTCCCTTCCTCCAAATCGTTAATATAGATTGTAAAGAGTTGGGGACCCAGCACTGACCCCTGTGGAACACCACTAGTTACTGATTGCCAGTCTGAGAATGAACCATTTATCCCAACTCTTTGCTTTCTGTTGGATAGCCAATCCTCTATCCATGCCAGAATATTACCCCCAATCCCGTGATCTTTTACCTTAAGCAATAATCTTTTGTGTGGCACCTTGTCAAATGCCTTTTGGAAGTCTAAATACACTACGTCCACTGGTTCCCCTTTATCCACTCTATATGTTACTTCCTCAAAGAACTCCAGCAAATTTGTCAAACATGACTTCCCCTTCGTAAAACCATGCTGACTTTGTCCTATTAAATTATGATTATCCAAATGTCCTGTTACTGTTTCCTTAATAATGGACTCCAAAATTTTACCTACCACAGATGTTAGGCTAACCGGTCTATAGTTACCAGCCTTCTGTCTACTGCCCTTTTTAAATAAGGGTGTTACATTAGCAGTTTTCCAGTCTGCCGGGACCTCAGCGGAATCCAGGGAGTTTTGAAAAATTATTACCAATGCATCTACAATCCCTACCGCCACTTCCTTCAAGACTCTAGGATGTAAGCCATCAGGTCCAGGTGATTTATCCGCCTTGTGTCCCATTATTTTACCGAGTACCACTTCCTTAGTGATTTTGATCGTGTTTCGCTCCTCTCCCCCTATAGCCCCCTGTTTGTCCAGTGTTGGGATATTCTTAGTGTCCTCTACTGTAAAGACTGATACAAAATATTCATTCAGTGTTTTTGCCATCTCCATATTTCCCAACATTAATTTCCCGGTCTCATCCTCTAAGGGACCAACATTTACTTTAGCCACCCTTTTTCTTTTTATATAACTATAAAAACTCTTACTATCTGTTTTTATATTTTTTGCTAATTTACTTTCATAATCTATCTTCCCTTTCTTAATCAATCTTTTTGTTATTTTTTGCTGCCTTTTAAAGTTTTCCCAATCCTCTGTCCTCCCACTAGATTTCGCTACCTTATATGCCCTTGTTTTTAGTCGAATACTATCCTTAATTTCTTTACTTAGCCACGGATGACTGTCCTTTCTTTTACACCCTTTTCTTTTCAGTGGAATATATTTTTTTTGGAAGTTGTAAAATAACTCCTTGAATGTACACCACTGATCATGTGTCGTCTTACCCTTTAATCTATTTTCCCAATCCACTCTACTCAATTCCGCTCGCATACCTTCATAGTCTCCTTTATTCAAGCTTAGCACGCTTGTTTGAGATCCAACCTTCTCACCCTCTAATTGAATATGGAATTCAACCATGTTATGGTCACTCATTCCAAGGGGATCCTTTACTAGGACATTTTTAATTAATCCTGTCTCGTTACACAGGACCAGATCTAAGGTTGCTTGCCCCCTGGTCGGTTCAGTTACATACTGCTCAAGAAACCCATCCCTAATACACTCAATGAACTCATCCTCAAGGCAGCCCTGCCCCATTTGATTTGTCCAATTAATATGATAGTTAAAATCCCCCATAATTATAGATGTTCCCTTATTACATGCCTCAACTATTTCCTGATTGATACTCCGTCCAACAGAGTTGCAACTCTATGTATGAAGCTCAAGATCCCATATGCTTTGTTAACCACTCTCTCAATATGTCCTGCTACCTTCAGGGACCTATGCACATTAACTCCCAGAGCCATCTAGCCCTGCACACTCTTTAAAACTGTGCCATTAAGTGTATAATGCCTCTCCCTGTTCCTTCTGCCAAAATGCATCACCTAACACTTTTCTGTATTAAATTCCATCTGCCACTTGTCTGCCCATTCTGCTAGCCTTTCTGTGTCCTCTTGCAGTCGATTGATATCATTATCACTGTTTGCCACACAACCAAGTTTGGTGTCATTGGAAAATTTAGAGATTTTACTCTGTATTCGAATATCCAGATCATTTACAAATATCAAAAAAGAAGTGGTCCCATCACTGACCCTTGTGCAACACCAGTGTCAACCATCCTCCAGTCTGAAAAACAGCCATTTGCGACAACTCGCTGTTTTTTGTCCTTAATCCAATTCCTTATCCAAGCTGACCCACCTATTCCAAGAGCCTCAATTTTGTTAATCAGCCTTCTATGTGGTACTTTGTCCAACGCCTTCCGAAAATCCATGTAGACAACATCCATTGCGTTTTACTTCACCAATCCTCTCTGTTACTTCGTCAACAAAATCACGAGGTTAATCAAACACGATCTTCCTTTTAGAAACTCGTGTTGGCTCTCCTTAATTAACTTAAACCTCTCCAAATGCCCATTAATGTTTTCCTTGAATATTTTTTCTGAAACGTTAGCCACCACTGATGTTAAACTGACCAGCCTATAGTTACAAGGATTGTCCTTATACCCTTTATTATGTGCTGAAGTTAGAAATAGGAAAGGAGCGGTCACGTTGTTAGGGGTTTTCTGCAGGCCCCCAAATAGTAATAGCGATGTGGAGGAAGAAATTGCAAAGCAGATTATGAATAGTTGTGGAGGTCACAGAGTAGTTGGCATGGGTGACTTCAACTTTCCAAATATTGATTGGAACCTTTATAGGTCAAACAGTTCGGATGGGATAGTTTTTGCACAGTGTGTGCAGGAGGGTTTCCTGACGCAATATGTGGATAGGCCGACAAGAGGTGGGGCCACGTTAGATTTGGTACTGGGTAATGAACCGGGCCAAGTGTTTGATTTGTATGTGGGAGAGCACTTTGGAGATAGTGACCACAATTCGGTAACTTTCACTATTGCAATGGAGAGGGATAGGGCCATACGGCAGGGCAGGGTATATAATTGGGGGAGAGGTAATTATGATGCGATAAGGCAGGAATTAGGGAGCATAAGATGGGAACGGAAACTATCAGGGAAAGGCACAAACGAAAAGTGGAGCTTTTTCATGGAGCAATTACTGCGTGTCCTTGATAGGTATGTCCCTGTCAGGCAGGGAGGAAATGGCCGAGTGAAAGAACCATGGTTCACAAAAGAGGTTGAATGTCTAATCAAGAGGAAAAAGGAAGCGTATGTAAGGATGAGAAAATAAGGTTCATTTGGGTCGATTGATGGGTACAAGGTAGCAAGTAATGAGCTAAAAAAAAGAGCTTAGGAGAGCTAGGAGGGGGCATGAGAAGTCCTTGGCGGGTCGGATCAAGAAAAACCCCAAGGCTTTTTACTCTTATGTGAGAAATAAAAGAATGACCAGGGTGAGGGTAGGGCTGGTCAAGGACAGTAGTGGGAACTTGTGCATGGAGTCACAAGAGATAGGAGAGTTGATGAATGAATACTTTGCGTCAGTGTTCACCGAGGAGAGGGGCCATGTTCTTGATGATGAGAGTGTGATAAAGGTGGATAGGCTGGAGGTGGTAGATGTTCTGAGGGAAGATGTTTTAGCAATTTTGAAGAACCTCAGGGTCGATAAGTCCCCTGGGCCAGATGGGATATATCCTAAGATTCTTTGGGAGGCAAGGGAGGAGATTGCAGAGCCTCTGGCTTTGATCTTTGGGTCCTCACTGTCCACGGGGATGGTGCCAGAGGACTGGAGAGTGACGAATGTTGTTCCTCTCTTCAAGAAAGGAAATAGGAATGACCCTGGTAATTATAGGCCGGTTAGTCTTACTTCGGTGGTTGGTAAGGAATGGAAAAGGTCATGAGGGATAGGATTTATGACCATTTCGAAAGATGCAACTTAATCCGGGACAGTCAACACGGATTCGTGAAGGGTAAGTCTTGCCTAACAAATTTGATTGAATTCTTTGAGGAGATAACTAAGTGTGTAGATGAAGGTAGAGCAGTTGATGTCGTATACATGGATTTTAGTAAGGCGTTTGATAAGGTTCCCCATGGTCGGCTCATGAAGAAAGTAAGGAGTTGTGGGATAGAGGGTTATTTGGCCGATTGGATAAGTAACTGGCTATCTCATAGAAGGCAGAGGGTGGTGGTGGATGGATAAATTTTCGGACTGGAGACCGGTTACCAGTGGTGTGCCACAGGGGTCGGTGCTGGGTCCTCTGCTGTTTGTGATTTTTATCAATGACTTGGAGGAGGGGACTGAAGGGTGGATCAGTAAATTTGCTGATGACACCAAGATTGGTGGAGTAGTGGATGAGGTGGAGGGCTGTTGTAGGCTGCAAAGAGACATTGATAGGATGCAGAGCTGGGCCGAAAAATGGCAGATGGAATTTAACCCTGAGAAGTGCGAGGTGATTCATTTTGGTAGGGCAAACTTGAATTAGGATTACAGGGTCAACGGCAGGGTTCTGCGGAAAGTGGAGGAACAGAGGGATCTGGGGGTTCATATCCACAGATCTCTGAAGGTTGCCACTCAAGTGGATAGAGCAGTAAAGAAGGCCTGTGGTGTGTTGGCGTTTATTAACAGAGGGTTTGAGTTTAAGAACCGTGAGGTTATGCTGCAACTGTACAGGACCTTGGTGAGTCCACATTTGGAATATTGTGTGCAGTTCTGGTCACCTCACTATAGGAAGGACGTGGAAGCATTGGAGAGAGTGCAAAGGAGATTTACCAGGATGCTGATGAAAGGTCATCGACCTGAAACGTTAACTCTCTTTCTCTCTCCACGGATGCTGCCTGGCCTGCTGAGTTTTTCCAGCGTTTTCTGCTGTTACCAGGATGCTGCCTGGTTTGGGGGGGATGTCTTATGAGGAAAGATTGAGGGAGTTGGGGCTTTTCTCTTTAGAGCGGAGGAGGATGAGAGGCGACTTAATAGAGGTTTATAAGATGATGAGGGGGATAGATAGAGTGGATGTTCTGAGACTATTTCCTCGGGTAGAGGCAGCTGTTACAAGGGGGCATAACTATAAGGTGCATGGGGGGAGATATAGAAGGGATGTCCGAGGTAGATTCTTTACTCAGAGAGTGGTTGGGGTGTGGAATGAACTGCCTGCTGTGATAGTGGAGTCGGACACTTTAGGAATTTTCAAGCGGTTATTGGATAAGCACATGGAGCACACCAGAGTGATAGGGAGTGGGATAGCTTGATCTTGGTCTCGGACAATGCTCGGCACAACATCGAGGGCCAAAGGGCCTGTACTGTGCTGTACTGTTCTATGTTTCTATGTTTCTATGTTATTGAACAATGGTGACACACCTGCCACTTTCCAATCCTTAGGCACCTCCCCCGCAATAAGAAATAATGGAAAATTATGGCAAGCTGTACCGCTGTCTCCTCCCCCAATTCCCTTAGCAATCTGTGATGCAAGCCATCTGGACCAGGCGACTTGTCATCTGTAATCATACCCAGCCTTTCCGGTACATCCTGTCCATCAATTTACACCCCTTCCATTGCTTCTTATTTTTCCACTTCGACCGATATTTTGTCAGCATCCACCTCCTTAGTAAACACCGATACAAAGTACTCATTGAGTATTCTAGCCTTGCCTTGCGCCTCTAAGCATATATCAACGTCTTTGTCTCTAATAGGCCACACATCAAATCTTACTACCCGCTTACACCTTACACATCGGTCGAAGATTTTTGGATTCCCTTTTATGTTAACCGCCATTCTACTCTCATATTCCCTCTTTGCCAATCTTATGTTCATCTTCACCAGCACCAGATCCAGCAATACCTCCTTCCTAGTTGGCACTAGAACATATTGGGCAAGGATATTCTCCTGATCACATTTCAGAAATTCCTCCCCCTTCCTTACCCTTTATCCGAGCATGATCGCAACCCATATTTAGGTAATTAAATTCCCCCAATATGTAAGAGGTACCGTAATGGGCAACACGGTGGCATAGTGGTTAGCACTCGTGCCTCACAGCGCCAGGGACCCGGGTTCGAATCTGACCTCGGGTGACTGTCTGTGTGGAGTTTGCACATTCTCCCCGTGTCTGTGTGGGTTTCCTCTGGGTGCTCCGGTTTCCTCCCACAGTCCAAAAATGTGCGGGTTAGGTTGATTTGGCTATGATAAATTGACCCTTAGTGTTAGGGGGGGATTAAATAGGTGGGGTTATGGGGATAGGATGGGATATGTTAGGGGGGAATTAAATACGTGGGGTTACGGGGGTAGGGTGGTATGTGGGGATTAAAGCAGGGACAGGGTACTGGATTTGGATGATCAGCCATGATCGTATTGAATGGTAGAGCAGGCTCGAAAGGCCGACTCCTACTCCTAGATTCTATGTTTCTATGTAAGTGGGGTCAGCTTTCGCTTTCTGACACAGTGAGCGGTTCGAATCACTCCAACACCCCTCCGGTTCCTAGACTTTGGGCTTATTTAGGGGTTGTGAACAAAATTGCAGTAAACAGGTTCTGAAGAAAGAAATTTAATTTATTAAAAGAAAAAAAGGTAACGAACTTGAAACACACGTATTACTTAAACACAGATTCGGGGAACACACGGTGCAAGCGAGGGAAATGACAATATATCAAACAAAACCTTATCCCTCCCAAAGATCCCACTATCTGGCTAGGTTTTTGGTTTCAGGAGATCAGGGATAATGCTCACCAACGAATCCTTGACAGGATATTAGAGTCTTTTTTGTTTAAAAGGACTCCGGAAGGCCCTTATGGTTTCTTCTTGCATGCTGGTCTTCTTCCTCGTGGCTTGTGGTAAGTTTTGCTGGAGCAGGGAGAGAGCTGTGTTCGCGTCGTCAGTCAGTCCGAAAAAAGAGAGAGATTATGGCACAGGCTTTCAAATTAGACTGGTTTTTTTTCGCGCTCAAAAACCCCTTACTAAAACGAATGCCTTTTTGAATGTAAATGACCCTTGCTTCGTCCAATTGTCTAGTTTTTGGAGGGCTTGCCAGTTCCGATGGTTTTTGCTTAGTGTTAATCTCTTTCCGATTTAAAATACGGCCTTATCTACGCGCCAAATCTTCACCCTATTGTGCTTCTGTTGGCGGGCTTTTAAATCTGTTCTCTGGATACCTGGTTGATTGGTTTTTTGGATGGGATAATGGCTATGAAACTGTGTGATCGAAGTTATATTGTCATTGAATCGTTTTTAGATTACCAGCATCTTGTTTGCCCCTGGGAATCCATATTTGAATGTGTTTGTGAGTTTTGCTATGTCTCAAACAATTCCCAGACAGCTTGATCTGTTCACTGACAGGCCACGCCCCTCGCAGCTTGTGTCTGTAAAAAAAATGTCTCTCCCAACAATAAGATTCGAAAAGTTATTTTCCTCAGGGTTTTCTTCTTGTGATCTTTAGGTTTTTACATCAAATCACTTCACTGAGCTCCCATCAGCCCAAGTTTGTATGAAAAGTCCAGAAATCACTCCCTTTAGGGCTCTGTTCGAGTTTCTGGGGGATTTTGCGAAGCCTACAAATACCACCACTGTATGGCTCTTGCATATCGCTGCAATTTCCCAGCAGATTTGCTCCTCTTCCTCCCTCTCACTATTCGGAGGCATATAGAATACCCCCAATAGTGTAATCATACCCTTTTTGCACCTGAACTCTAACCAGATAGATTCTGTCCTTGTCCCCTCAAGAACATACTCCCTTTCCAACACTACAATGTTTTCCTAAATCAGCACAGTCACCCCACCTCCCTTTTTTCCTTCCCTATTTTTTGAACACCTTGTACACTTAAATAGTAAGTGCCCAGTCCTCACCGTTTTTAACCATGTTTCCGTTATTCTCACATCATCACATTGCCACACAGCTAATTGTACTTGTAGCTCACCAACCTTATTCACCACACTTTGTGCGTTTCCGTACATTCATTCTAAACCCATTTTTGAATTTTTCGTGGTCTTTCATAGTATGCTCCTATCTAATATGGTACTACTATCGCCTCTAGTACTATCTTCTCTAGTCCTATCCAACACATCACTCTTTTATGCACCTTATTCCTCTTTTTCTACTACTATAAGCTGGTGCCTATCCCCCTTGCCAAGTTAGTTTAAACACTCCCCAACAGCAATAGCAAACCTGCCCGCGAGAAATTTGGTCCCACTTCTGTTGAGTTGTAACCCATCCGGCTTGTACAGGTCCACCTTTGACAGAAACGATCCCAATGCCTCAGGAATCTAAAGCCTTTCGTCCTGCAACATTTCTCCAGCCACGCATTCATCTGTTCTATCCTCCTATTCCTGTACTCACTGGCACGTGGCACCGGGAGTAATTCGGAGATTACTACCTTTGAGCACCTGCTTTTTAATCTTTCTCCTAGTTCCTTAAACACTGCCTGTAGGACCTCATCCCTCTTTCTGCCTATGTCGTTTGTACCCATATAGAAAACGAGCTCTGTCTGCTCTCCCTCCCCCATGGAGGGTCCTGCAGACGCTCAGTGACATCCTTGACCCTGGCACCAGGGAGGCAACGTCTACGGCCGGATAAACGCCTGTCTGCTCCCCTTACCATCGAATCCCCGACCACTATTGCTCTTCCACAGGTGCAGCTGAGTAACTCGTGGTGCAATGGACTTGAATCTGACTGCAATTCCCAGAGGAACCATCGTAGAACAGAATACTGGTCGGTGAGCGCGATACTATCCCGGGACTCCTGCACTCCCGGCCTGGTCCTCCTCTTCTGTCTGGTGGTCACCTATTCCTTCTCTGCCTGCACACTCTTAAGCTGCTGGGTGACCAGCTCTGGAAACGTGCTATCAACGTAACTCTCAGCCTAGCGGTTGCACCACAGTGACTCCAGTCGCCACTCAATCTCCGAAACCCAGAGCTCGAGTTGCTGTAGCTGGCAACACTTCCCGCACAGGTGGTCGTCCAGGCTACGCAAAGCATCCAAGACTTCCCACAAGGCCCAGGATGGGCACGCCACGGGACTGAGCTGCCCAGACATGCCTCCATTTAATAGACCAATAACTAAACCAGCAGAAATAAACTTAAAACTTAACCAGAAACAGTCACCAGCTATTCACCAATCAGCTTATTCCCTTGTTCCAATATAATTTTTTTTACTCTGACGTCATTTTTTCGAAAACCTACTCTGTTGAGTTGCTGTCGCTCCTTTTAACGCTTTTGCTGTGTTCCCTCCAGGTCCGCTCTTCTCATTCTGAGAGCGATTGATGGGACAGTGTATAGGCAGCTTTACTCTGTATCTAACCCGTGTTAAACCTGCACTGGGAGTGTTTGATGGGGCAGTGTAGAGGGAGCTTTACTCTATGTCGAACCCGTGCTGTGCCTGCCCCAGGAGCCTTTGACGGAACACTGTAGAGGGAGCTTTACTCTGTACCAAAATCGTGCTGTACCTGCCCTGGGAGTGTTTGATGGGGAAGTATAGATGAAGCTTTACTCTCTATCTAACCGAGGCTGTACCTGCCCTGGGAGTGTTTGATGGGACAGTGTAGAGGGAGCTTTAATCTGTATCTAACCCGTGCTGTACCTGCCCTGGGAGTGTTTGAGGGGACAGTGTAGAGGGAGCTTTACTCTGTATCTAACCCGTGCTGTACCTGCCCTGGGAGTGTTTGAGGGGACAGTGTAGAGGGAGCTTTACTCTGTATCTAACCCGTGCTGTGCCTGCCCCAGGAGCGTTTGACGGAACACTGCAGAGGGAGCTTTACTCTGTACCTAACTCGTGCTGTACCTGCCCTGGGAGTGTTTGATGGGACAGTGCAGAGGGAATCTACTCTCTATCTTACCCATGCTCTAACTGCCCTGGGAATATTTTTTGAACAGTATAGAGGACTACTTACCCTCTATCTATACCGTGCTGTATATACCTTGGGAGTGTTGACGGAACAGTGCAGAGGAAGCTTTACTCTGTGTCAAACCCGTGCTCTACCTGACCTGAGAGCGTTTGATGGGACAGTGTTGAGGAAGCTTGACCGTGTATCTCACCCGTGCTGTATCTGCTTGGTTATTTGATGGGCCAGTTTTGAGGGAGCTTTACTCTGTATCCAGCACGTGCTGTGCCTGCCTCGGGAGTGTTTAATGGGACAGTGTAGAGTGAGCTTTACTAAGTATCTAACCTGTGCTGTATCTCCCCTCGGAGTGTTTGATGGGTCACTGTAGAGGGAGCTTTACCTGCATCTAACCCGTGCTGTACCTGCCCTGGGAGGGTTTGATGGGCCAGTATAGAGGGAGCTGTACTCTGTATCTAACCCGCGCTGCACCTGCCCTGAGAGTGTTTGATATGTCAGTATAGAGGGAGCTTTATTCTATACCTAACCAGTGCTGTACTTGCCCTGGAGTGTTTGATGTGACAATGTGGAGGGAGATTTCCTCTGTATCTATATCATGCAGTATCCACATTCGGTGTGTTGACGGGACAGTGTAGAGGGTGCTTTATTTTGTATTTAACCAGTGCTGTAGCGGCCCTGGGAGTGCTTAATGGGACACTGCAGCTGGAGTTTTACTCTGTATCTAATCTGTGCTGCAACTCCCTTGGGAGTGTATGTTGGAAAGTGCAGATGAAACTTTACCCTTTATCTAAACCGTGCTCTACCTTCCCTTGGAGTGTTTGATGAGACAGTGTAGAGGGAGCTTTACTCTGTATCTAAGCCGCGCTGTACCTGCCCTGGGAGTGTTTGATGGGACAGTGTAGAGGGAGCTTTACTCTGTATCTAAGCCGCGCTGTACCTGCCCTGGGAGTGTTTGATGGGACAGTGTAGAGTGAGCTTTACTCTGCATCTAACCCGCGCTGTACCTGCCCTGGGAGTGTTTGATGGGACAGTGTCGAGGGAGCCTTAATCTGTATCTAACCCGTGCTGTATCTGCCCTGTGAGTGTTTGATGGGACAGTGTAGAGGGAGCTTTACTCTGTATCTAACCCATGCTGTACCTGCCCTGGGAGTGTTTGATGAGACAGTGTAGAGGGAGGTTTACTCTGCATCTAACCCGCGCTGTACCTGCCCTGTGAGTGTTTGATGGGACAGTGTAGAGGGAGCTTTACTCTGTATCTAACCCGTGCTGCACCTGCCCTGGGAGTGTTTGATGAGACAATGTAGAGGGAGATTTACTCTGTATCTATATCATGCAGTATCCACATTCGGTGTGTTGACGGGACAGTGCAGAGGCAGCTTTACTCTGTATTTAACCAGTGCTGCAGCGGCCCTGGGAGTGTTTAATGGGACACTGCAGAGTGAGCTTTACTCTGTATCTAACCCGTGATGTACCTGCCCTGGGAGTGTTTGATGAGACAGTGTAGAGGGTGGTTTACTCTGTATCTAACCCGAGCTGTACCTGCCCTGGGAGTGTTTGATGGGACAGTGAAGAGGGAGCTTTACTCTGTATCTAATCGGTGCTGTACCTGCCCTGTGAGTGTTTGTTGGGACAGTGTAGAGGGAGCTTTACTCTGTATCTAACCCGAGCTGTACCTGCCCTGGGAGTGTTTGATGGGACAGTGTAGAGGGTGCTTTACTCTGTATCTAACCCGTGCTGTACCTGCCCTGTGAGTGTTTGATGGGTCAGTGTAGAGGGAGCGTTACTCTGTATCTACCCCGTGCTGTACCTGCCCTGGGAGTGTTTGATGAGACAGTGCAGAGGGAGCTTTACTCTGTATCTAGCCCGTGCTGTACCTGCCCTGGGAGTGTTTGATGAGACAGTGTAGAGGGAGCTTTACTCTGTATCTAACCCGTGCTTTACCTGCCCTGTGAGTGTTTGATGGGACAGTGTAGAGGGAGCTTTACTCTGTATCTAACCCGAGCTGTACCTGCCCTGGGAGTGTTTGATGGGACAGTGTAGAGGGTGCTTTACTCTGTATCTAACCCGTGCTGTACCTGCCCTGTGAGTGTTTGATGGGTCATTGTAGAGGGAGCGTTACTCTGTATCTACCCCGTGCTGTACCTGCCCTGGGAGTGTTTGATGAGACAATGTAGAGGGAGCTTTACTCTGTATCTAGCCCGTGCTGTACCTGCCATGGGAGTGTTTGATGAGACAGTGTAGAGGAAGCTTAACTAGGTATCTAACCCGTGCTTTTCCTGCCCTAGGAGTGTTTGATGAGACAGTGTAGAGGGCGGCTTACTCTGCATCTAACCCGAGCTGTACCTGCCCTGGGAGTGTTTGATGTGACAGTGTAGAGGGCGGTTTACTCTGTATCTAACCCGAGCTGTACCTGCCCTGGGAGTGTTTGATGTGACAGTGTAGAGGGAGCTTTACTCTGTATCTAACCCGTGCTGTACCTGCCCTGGAAGTGTTCGATGGGACAGTGAAGAGGGAGCTTTAGTCTCTAACTAACCCGTGCTGTACCTGCCCTGGGAGTGTTTGATAGGACAGTGTAGAGGGAGCTTTACTCTGTATCTAACCCGTGCTGTACCTGCCCTGGGAGTGTTTGATAGGACAGTGTAGAGGGAGCTTTACTCTGTATCTAACCCCGTGCTGTACCTGCCCTGGGAGTGTTTGATGGGGCAGTGTAGAGGGAGCTTTACTCTGTATCTAACCCGTACTGTACCTGCCCTGGGAGTGTTTGATGAGACAGTGTAGAGGTAGGTTTACTCTGTATCTATCCCCGTGCTGTACCTGCCCTGGAATTGTTTGATAGTTCAGTGTAGAGGGAAATTACTGCGGCGGAAGTTGCCCTGCTTCAGGCGGCGCTTTTGTGGCGGCCATAATTGTCAAGGCACTGGTGCATTTCCAGATAGGCCTAACAGATGGCTGCGCCGCTCACAGGCAGCCCAGTGTGGACATTGAGTAAGTGAGTGTGTGAATGTTCCGGATTTCTGGCCCCGCGGGCGACACGGCCGGGGGGAGAGCGCTCGCCATATCAGGCCCAGGTAGCTCTCAGGCTGCAAAGTCTTCTTCTCATCCTTTAATTAATTTTACAATCAGAGTAAAGGGATATTTCCCCACATTCTTCAACTGCTCTCTGAACTTAGTCTGAGTCAGTGCATAAATCCCAGTGTTTGTGCAGCAACTCAGCAGCTGCAGCATGAATTCCATTTCCATTAAATAACTAGGTAGAATTACAGACACATACCCCATCCACCACATCCGAAAGAATATAGAATCCACCATAACCGCTGCCCATAACAGGATGAAATTGCTGGAGATAACAAGCAGTAAAATGATGGATTTCCTGCGGCTCTCCATCTCTGGGTCTCTGGGACTCTCCCCACTGCTGGGACCCCGGAGTCTCCTGCGGGCTCTGCTGGACACTAAAATGTGTCTGATGGTGACAGCATTGAGCAGCAGAATCACAACAAATGGAACCCCCGGGGTGAGAATATAATGAAGGAGCTCGATTGCACCCCAGCCTCGTGATTTCAGAACATCCATTGTGGTTTTACAAAACCAGGGGAGGTTCCCAAGCATATATTTATCTGTGAACATAAAATACCAGAAAATGTTCTTCGACCCGCTCAGCACAGTTACTGATCCCAGAACCAAAGCCGCCGTTTTCTCGGTGCAATATTTAGTTTTAAGCTTCTGGCAACAAATGGCCACAAATCGATCAAAGGTGAAAGTGACGGTGAACCAGACGGAACAGTCTGTGGCTGCATACAGTAGGATGGCGTGGATATTACACACGCGGAGGGACAGCACGAAAAGAAACTGGTCCCGATAAACAATTGGAATGTGCCTCAATAGCAGGTCGAGGATAACGACTAGTAGATCCGCCGCTGCCATGGCCACAAGGTAGCGAGTGACACATTTGAAGAGACCGCACTTTCCCCGAGACAGGATCACAATCGTCACTAAGTTCACTGTGTGGAAGGGAAATAAACAGTAAAATTATACATCAGGCTGGGAGCAAGAGCAGCAGTTTGATGGAATTCGGGGTGAAATCTGTAACTCATTAGCGACATTCAATGATATAATATAATTCTATTACCCGTGGAGCTGAATACAGGGTTTATTGTCAGAATAATCGGGAATGCATTGTGGAATCAATAAATGAACTGGGATTAAATACAGTATGAAAGTAACAGATGTTTGATCAAGGAGAGATTAAATGATCAATCTACCTTTTGCCCAGCAGATAAAAGCACCGCCCGCGGTACCAGGGACACAAAGGACCAGACCCCTCAGGAAGCCTTCGTGTCCCGGGATCAGTCAGCATTTGGAGCGGTGCAGTTCGCTTCTTTGGCCCTGTGTTAGGGAGGGGGAAATCCCGCTTGGATTCCTGCTCCTGGTTAGAATATCCATTATATTCAGAACTAAAAATGAATGCAACGGCAAAATACAGAAACTAGAGCCTTGGCATGCAATAATTACAGGCAATTGTATGTAAAATGTACGGATTTATGACAATGCTGAGATAATAAATGCAAGTTCATTTCAGTTATAAAGATAACTGGGCTGTCAGATATGTTTTCAAGTTTGAGTTTTCTGCATTTTTGTGAAATACACAAATTGTAGCTCACTGAAAGGAAGATTTTCAAATTAACGTTTCAAATAATGGACTCGGAATTAAAGTAAATAGATTTCATTGACCAGGTAATGTCCCACTCAATGCATTTTCATCATCGATATCAGACGACTTATCCCACAGGCAAAGAGCGGCCGAACTCTTTTGTAAAATATCTGAACACAAATGGAAGAGATTTATCCTTGTACTTTTTCATCTGTTTGTATCCACTTCTGCAAAGAATATTAGATGGGAAAATATGAAAGGATTTTTTATCCTCAGTAATTCAGTTACAATCAGCTGGGATTGTTTAACCTGAAGTACAGCATTGGGCGATAGAGATTCACTCTCGGTCTCACTGAGAGATTCACTGAACCGTGTCAGACGGTCTTGGGATCCAATTGTAAATTCAAAACAAATATTGGAAATAAATGTATTGAAATATGGCTGAATGAATATTTTGTGGGAATACAAATTATCCTTGTAATCCTATTCCAACCATCTGAAGCAGTGCCACTAATGCAGAAGTGGAGATGGTGGAAAGGAGACACTGACTGGACCTGAATGATGCGGAGATGCCGGTGTTGGACTTGGGTGGACAAAAATGAGAAGTAGCACAACACCAGGTTATACTCCAACAGTTTTATTTGAAATTACAAGCTTTCGGAGCTCTGCTCCTTCGTCAGGTACAGTGAGGGAATATAAATTGGTTGCAACGTATATATAAATGAGAAGTCGCACAACACCAGGTTATAGTCCAACAGTTTTATTTGAAATCACAAGCTTTCGGAGCTTACGTTGCCCCTCCCTCAGGTGAAGTAAAGAAATACAGAGTCGAAAAAGCATATATAGATAGAGAACAATGCAGGTGTAACTTACAATGGCGGACGACTACATTTAAATCATCCTGACTGTTTATCTGCCGAGGTGTGACAAAAGGCAATCAAGTCAGCCAGGAAGGTACCACATCAAAGACATAGCAAGATACAACTGAGACAATGATGTGGAGTCACAGGGGGTCCAATGTGTCAAAAGCCGCAGTCGGTATGGGAAACGATAATCTTTAAAAATTTTATTTTTTAACGGGAATCACATCTGTGAACAAGCCAACGACGACTCGAGTCTGGATCACGTCATGTATCGTGACATAAACCCAACATCCCGGTTGAGGCCGTCCTCATGAGTGCGGAACTAGGCTATCAGTTTCTGCTCGATGATTTTGCGTTGTCGTGTGTTTCTTAGGCCGCCTTGGAGAACGCTTACCCGCAGATCCGAGGCTGAATGTCCTTGACAGCTGAAGTGTTCCCCGACTGGGAGGGAACACTCCTGCCTGGAGATTGTTGTGTGGTGCCCATTCATACGTTGTCTCAGTGTCTGCATGGTCTCGCCGATTTACCATGCCGCGGTGCATTCTTTCCTGCAACATATGAGGTAGACAACGTTGGCCGAGTCACATGAGTATGTATCATGTACCTGGTGGGTAAAATCCTCACGTGTGATGATGGTATCTGTGTTGATGATCTGGCATGTCTTGCAGAGGTTGCCGTGGCAGGATTGTGTGGTGTCATGGTCGCTGTTATCCTGAAGGCTGGGTAATTTTCTGTGAACGATGGTACTTCTGAGGTTAGGCGGCTGTTTGAAGGCAAGTAGTGGAGGCGTGGGGATGGCCTTAGCGAGGTGTTCGACGTCATCGATGACATGTTGGAGGCTGCGAAGAACATGGCGTAGGTTCTACGCTCCGGGGAAGTACTGGACGACGTAGGGTACCCTGTTGGTTGTGTCCCGTGTTTGCCTTCTGAGTAGGTCTATGCGATTTTTCGCTGTGGCCCGTCGGAACTGTAGATCGATGAGTCGAGCCTTATATCCCGTTCTTACGAGGGCGTTTTTCAGCGTCCGTAGGTGTCCATCGCGTTCCTCCTCGTCTGAGCAGATCCTGTGTATTCGCAGGGCTTGTCCATAGGGGATGGCTTCTTTAACGTGGTTAGGGTGGAAGTTGGAGAAGTGGAGCATCGTGAGGTTGTCCGTGGGCTTGCGGTAGAGTGAAGTGCTGAGGTGTCCGTCTTTGATGGTGATTCGTGTGTCCAAGAATGAAACCGATTCTGAGGAGTAGTCCATGGTGAGTTTGATGGTGGGATGGAACTTGTTTATGTTATCGTGTAGTCCTTTCAGTGATCCTTCGCCATGGGTCCAAAGGAAGAAAATGTCGTCGATGTATCTGGTGTACAGCGTTGGCTGGAGGTCCTGTGCAGCGAAGAAGTCTTGCTCGAACTTGTGCATGAAGATGTTGGCGTATTGGGGTGCGAATTTGGTCCCCGTGGCAGTTCCGTGTGTTTGGGTAAAAAAATGGTTATCGAAGGTGAAGACATTGTGGTCAAGGATGAAGCGGGTGAGTTGTAGGATGGCGTCTGGAGATTGGCTGTTGTTAGTGTTGAGTACTGAGGCTGTCGCAGCGGTGCCGTCATCGTGGGGGATACTGGTGTAGAGTGCCGATACGTCCATCGTGGCGAGGAGTGTTCCTGGTTCAACTGGTCCGTGGGTGCTGAGTTTCTGTAAGAAGTCTGTGGTGTCGCGACAGAAGCTGGGGTTCCCTGTACGATGGGTTTCAGGATGTACTTCACCTGAGGAAGGGGCCACGTAAGCTCCGAAAGCTTGTGATTTAAAATAAAACTGTTGTACTACCCCTCTGATAGCGCAGCATTCCCTCAGTACTGTCCGTCCGACAATCCAGTGCTCCCTCAGTACTGCCCCTCCGAGAGTGCAGCGCTCCCTCAGTACTTCCCCTCCGACAGTGCAGTGCTCCCTCAGTACTGCCACTCCGACAGTGCAGCGCTCCCTCAGTACTGCCCCTCTGACAATGCAGCGCTCCCTCAGTACTGCTCCTCCGACAGTGCAGTGCTCCCTCAGTACTGCCACTCCGACAGTGCAGCGCTCCCTCAGTACTGCCCCTCTGACAATGCAGCGCTCCCTCAGTACTGCTCCTCCGACAGTGCAGCGCTCCCTCAGCACTGCCCCTCTGACAGTGCAGTGCTCTCTCAGTACTGCCCCTCCAATAATACAGCGCTCCCCGCAGTACTGCCCCTCCGACAGTGCAGCCTTTCCTCAGTACTGCCGCTCCAACAGTGCACTGCTCCCTCAGTAATGTCCCTCCGACAGTGCAGTGCTACCTCAGTACTGCTCTCCGAAAGTGTGGCGCTCCATTAGTATTGCCCATCGGACAGTGAAGCGCTCTCTCAGTACTGCCCATCCGACAGTGCAATGCTCCGTCAGTACTGCCCCTCCAACAATACAGCGTTCCCTCAGTACAGTTCCTCCGAGAGTGCAGCGCTCCCTCATTACTGCCTCTCCGAACGTGCACTGCACCCTCAGAACTGTCCCTCCGAAAGTGCAGCGCCCCCTCAGTACTTCACTTCCGACAGTTAGCACTCCCTCAGCACTGCCACTCCAACAGTATAGCGCTCCCGCAGTACTGCCACAGCGAGAGTGTAGCGCTTCCTCAGTAATTCCCCCCCGACAGTGCAGTGCACCCTCAGTACTGTCCCTCCGATAGTGCAGCGCTCCCTTAGTACTGCCCTTCCGACAGTGCAGCTGTCCCTCAGTACCACCCTTCGGACAGTGCTTCGCTCCCTCAGTACTGCCCCTCAAATAGTGAAGTGCTCCCTCAGTGCTGCCCCTCCAACAGTGCAGCGCTCCCTCAGTATTGCCTCTCCGACATTGAGTGCTCCTTCTGTACTGCCCATCCAACAATACAGCGCTCTCTCAGGACAGTTCCTCCGAGAGTGCAGCGATCCCTCATTACTGCCCCTCCGAAGGTGCAGTGCACCCTCAGAACTGACCCTCCGACAGTGCAGCGCTCCCTTAATACTGCCCTTCCGACAGTGCAGCGCTCCCTCAATACGTCTCTTCTGACAGTTAGCACTCATTCAGTACTGCCACTCCAACAATATAGCGCTCCCGCAGTACTGCCCCATCGAGAGTGCTTAGTTTACTCAGTACTTCTCTTCAGACAGTGCGACGCTCCCTCAGTTCTGTCCCTCCGATCGTGAAGCGCTCCCTTAATATTGCCCCTCCGACAGTGCAGCTGTCCCTCAGTACCACCCTTCCGACAGTGCAGCGCTCCCTCAGTACTGCGTCTCTTACAATGAAGCTATCCTCAGTACCACCCATCCGACAGTGAGCGCTCCCTCAGTACTGTCCCTTCGAAAGTGCAGCACTCCCTCAGAACTAGCCCTCCAATAGTGCAGTGCTCACTCAGTGCTGCCCCCCCAACAGTGCAGCGCTCCCTCAGCGCTGCCCCTCCGACAGTGCAGCGCTCCCTCAGTACTGCCCCTCCAATAGTGCAGTGCTCCCTCAGTACTGCCCCTCCGACAGTGCGACGCTCCCTCAGTACTGCCCCTCCGACAGTGCAGCGCCACCTCAGTACTGCCCCTCCAATAGTGCAGTGCTCCCTCAGTAATGCCCATCCGGCAATGCAGCTCCATCAGTGCTGCCCCACCGACAGTACAGCTCCCTCAGTACTGCCCCTCCGACAATGCAGCTCCCTCAGTGCTGCCACTCCAACAGTGCAGCGATCCCTCATTACAGCCCATCCGACAGTGAGCGCTCCTTCAGTACTGCACCTCCGATAATACAGTGCTCACTCAGTACTGCCCCTCCGACAATTCAGCTACCCTCAGTACTGCCCCTCCGACAGTGCAGCGCTCCCTCAGTACTGATCCTCCGACAGTGCAGCTCCCTCAGTACTGCCCCTCCGACAGTGCAGCTCCATCAGTACTGACCCTCCGACAGTGCAGCGCTCCCTCAGTACTGCCCCTCCGTCAGTGCAGCGCTCCCTCAGTACTGAACCTCCGACAGTGCGTCGCTCCCTCAGTACTGTACCTCCGATAGTGCAGCGCTCACTTAGTATTTCCCCTCCGACAGTGTAGCTGTCCCTCAGTACCACCCTTCCGACAGTGCAGCGCTCCCTCAGTACTGCCACTTCGAAAGTGCAGCACTCCCCCTCCAGTAGTGCAGTGCTGCCTCAGTGCTGCACCTCCAACAGTGCAGCGCTCCCTCAGTACTGCCCTTCCGACAGTGATCGCTCCTTCAGTACCATCCCTCCAATAGTGCAGAGCTCCCTCAGTACTGCCCCTCCGACAGTGCAGAGCTTCCTCAGTACTGCTCCTTCGAAAGTGCAGCACTCCCTTAGTACTGTCGTTCCAATAGTGCAGTGTACCCTCAGTACAACTGCTCCGACAGTGAGCGCGCTTTCAGTACTGCCCGTCCGACAATACAGGGCTCCATCAGTACTGCCCCTCCGACAGTTCAGCGCTCCCTCAGTACTGCCTGTCCAATAGTGCAGCGCCCTTTCAGTACTGCCTCTTCGGCAGTGAAGCGCTCCCTCACTACTGCCCATCCGACAGTGCAGCGCTCCCTCAGTACTACCCCTGCGACAGTGCATCTCCATTAGAACTGACACTCCGACAGTGCAGCGCTCCCTCAGGACTGCCCCTCTGTCAGTGCAGCGCTCCCTCAGTACTGCCCCTCCGACAGTGCAGCACTCCCTCAGTACTGAAACTCCGACAGTGCGTCGCTCCCTCAGTACTGCCCCTTCCAAAGTGCAGCACTCCCTCAGTACTGTCCCTCTGATAATGCAGCGCTCCCTTCGTACCAACCTACCGACAGTGCAGCTGTCCATCAGTACCAACCTACCGACAGTGCAGCGCTCCCTCAGAACTGCCCCTTCGAAAGTGCAGCACTCCCCCTCCAATAGTGCAGTGCTCCCTCAGGTCTGCCCCTGCAACAGTGCAGCGCTCCCTCAGTACTGCCCTTCAGAAAGTGATCGCTCCTTCAGTACTGCCCCTCCGACAGTGCGGCGCTTCCTCAGTACTGCCCCACCGGCAGTGCAGCAATCCCTCAGTACTGACCCTCCGACAGTGCAGCGCTCCCTCAGTACTGCCACTCCGACAGTGCAGCTCCCTCAGTACTGAACCTCCGACTGTACAGCGCTCCTTCAGTACTGCCTCTCCTACAGTGCAGCTGTCCTCAGTACCGCCCTTCCGAAAGTGCAGCGCTCCCTCAGTAGTGCTCCTTCGTAAGTGCAGCACTCCCTCAGTACTGCCGTTCCAATAGTGCAGTGCACCCTCAGTACAACCCCTCCGACACTGCGCGCTCTTTCAGTACTGCCCCTCCGACAGTGCAGCGCTCCCTCAGTACTGCCCCACCGACAGTGCGCCGCTCCCTCAGTACTGCCCCTCTATCAGTGCGGCGCACCCTCAGTACTGACCATCCGACAGTGCAGCGCTCCCTCAGTACCCTCCATCCAACAGTGCAACGCTCCCTCAATGTTGCCCCTCCGACAGTGCAACGCTCCCTCAGTACTGCCCCTCTGACAGTGCAGCGCTCCCTCAGTACTGCCATCCAATAGTGAAGTGCTCCCTCAGTACTGCCTCTCCGACAGTGCAGCGCTCCCTAAAAACTCTCCCTCCAACAGTGCAACGCTCCCTCAATGTTGCCCTTCCGACAGTGCAGCGCTCCCTCAGTACTGCCTGTCCAATAGTGCAGCGCCCCCTCAGTATTGCCTCTTCGGCAGTGAAGCGCTCCCTCAGTACTGCCCCTCCGACAGTGCAGCGCTCCCTCAGTACTGCCCCTCCGACAGTGCAGCTCCATCAGAACTGACCCTCCGACAGTGCAACGCTCCCTCAGTACTGCCCCTCTGACAGTGCAGCGCTCCCTCAGTACTGCCATCCAATAGTGAAGTGCTCCCTCAGTACTGACCCTCCGACAGTGCAGCGCTCCCTCAGTACTGCCCCTCCGTCAGTGCAGCGCACCCTCAGTACTGACCCTCCGACAGTGCAGCACTCCCTCAGTACTGAAACTCCGACAGTGCGTCGCTCCCTCAGTACTGCCCCTTCGAAAGTGCAGCACTCCCTCAGTACTGTCCCTCTGATAGTGCAGCGCTCCCTTAGTACCAACCTACCGACAGTGCAGCTGTCCATCAATACCAACCTACCGACAGTGCAGCGATCCCTCATTACAGCCCATCCGACAGTGAGCGCTCCTTCAGTACTGCACCTCCGATAATACAGTGCTCACTCAGTACTGCCCCTCCGACAATTCAGCTACCCTCAGTACTGCCCCTCCGACAGTGCAGCGCTCCCTCAGTACTGATCCTCCGACAGTGCAGCTCCCTCAGTACTGCCCCTCCGACAGTGCAGCTCCATCAGTACTGACCCTCCGACAGTGCAGCGCTCCCTCAGTACTGCCCCTCCGTCAGTGCAGCGCTCCCTCAGTACTGAACCTCCGACAGTGCGTCGCTCCCTCAGTACTGTACCTCCGATAGTGCAGCGCTCACTTAGTATTTCCCCTCCGACAGTGTAGCTGTCCCTCAGTACCACCCTTCCGACAGTGCAGCGCTCCCTCAGTACTGCCACTTCGAAAGTGCAGCACTCCCCCTCCAGTAGTGCAGTGCTGCCTCAGTGCTGCACCTCCAACAGTGCAGCGCTCCCTCAGTACTGCCCTTCCGACAGTGATCGCTCCTTCAGTACCATCCCTCCAATAGTGCAGAGCTCCCTCAGTACTGCCCCTCCGACAGTGCAGAGCTTCCTCAGTACTGCTCCTTCGAAAGTGCAGCACTCCCTTAGTACTGTCGTTCCAATAGTGCAGTGTACCCTCAGTACAACTGCTCCGACAGTGAGCGCGCTTTCAGTACTGCCCGTCCGACAATACAGGGCTCCATCAGTACTGCCCCTCCGACAGTTCAGCGCTCCCTCAGTACTGCCTGTCCAATAGTGCAGCGCCCTTTCAGTACTGCCTCTTCGGCAGTGAAGCGCTCCCTCACTACTGCCCATCCGACAGTGCAGCGCTCCCTCAGTACTACCCCTGCGACAGTGCATCTCCATTAGAACTGACACTCCGACAGTGCAGCGCTCCCTCAGGACTGCCCCTCTGTCAGTGCAGCGCTCCCTCAGTACTGCCCCTCCGACAGTGCAGCACTCCCTCAGTACTGAAACTCCGACAGTGCGTCGCTCCCTCAGTACTGCCCCTTCCAAAGTGCAGCACTCCCTCAGTACTGTCCCTCTGATAATGCAGCGCTCCCTTCGTACCAACCTACCGACAGTGCAGCTGTCCATCAGTACCAACCTACCGACAGTGCAGCGCTCCCTCAGAACTGCCCCTTCGAAAGTGCAGCACTCCCCCTCCAATAGTGCAGTGCTCCCTCAGGTCTGCCCCTGCAACAGTGCAGCGCTCCCTCAGTACTGCCCTTCAGAAAGTGATCGCTCCTTCAGTACTGCCCCTCCGACAGTGCGGCGCTTCCTCAGTACTGCCCCACCGGCAGTGCAGCAATCCCTCAGTACTGACCCTCCGACAGTGCAGCGCTCCCTCAGTACTGCCACTCCGACAGTGCAGCTCCCTCAGTACTGAACCTCCGACTGTACAGCGCTCCTTCAGTACTGCCTCTCCTACAGTGCAGCTGTCCTCAGTACCGCCCTTCCGAAAGTGCAGCGCTCCCTCAGTAGTGCTCCTTCGTAAGTGCAGCACTCCCTCAGTACTGCCGTTCCAATAGTGCAGTGCACCCTCAGTACAACCCCTCCGACACTGCGCGCTCTTTCAGTACTGCCCCTCCGACAGTGCAGCGCTCCCTCAGTACTGCCCCACCGACAGTGCGCCGCTCCCTCAGTACTGCCCCTCTATCAGTGCGGCGCACCCTCAGTACTGACCATCCGACAGTGCAGCGCTCCCTCAGTACCCTCCATCCAACAGTGCAACGCTCCCTCAATGTTGCCCCTCCGACAGTGCAACGCTCCCTCAGTACTGCCCCTCTGACAGTGCAGCGCTCCCTCAGTACTGCCATCCAATAGTGAAGTGCTCCCTCAGTACTGCCTCTCCGACAGTGCAGCGCTCCCTAAAAACTCTCCCTCCAACAGTGCAACGCTCCCTCAATGTTGCCCTTCCGACAGTGCAGCGCTCCCTCAGTACTGCCTGTCCAATAGTGCAGCGCCCCCTCAGTATTGCCTCTTCGGCAGTGAAGCGCTCCCTCAGTACTGCCCCTCCGACAGTGCAGCGCTCCCTCAGTACTGCCCCTCCGACAGTGCAGCTCCATCAGAACTGACCCTCCGACAGTGCAACGCTCCCTCAGTACTGCCCCTCTGACAGTGCAGCGCTCCCTCAGTACTGCCATCCAATAGTGAAGTGCTCCCTCAGTACTGACCCTCCGACAGTGCAGCGCTCCCTCAGTACTGCCCCTCCGTCAGTGCAGCGCACCCTCAGTACTGACCCTCCGACAGTGCAGCACTCCCTCAGTACTGAAACTCCGACAGTGCGTCGCTCCCTCAGTACTGCCCCTTCGAAAGTGCAGCACTCCCTCAGTACTGTCCCTCTGATAGTGCAGCGCTCCCTTAGTACCAACCTACCGACAGTGCAGCTGTCCATCAATACCAACCTACCGACAGTGCAGCGCTCCCTCAGTACTGCCCCTTCGAAAGTGCAACACTCCCCCTCCAATAGTGCAGTGCTCCCTCAGTTCTGCGCCTCCAACAGTGCAGCGCTCCCTCAGTACTGCCCTTCCGACTGTGATCGCTCCTTCAGTACTGCCCCTCCGACAGTGCGGCGCTTCCTCAGTACTGCCCCACCGGCAGTGCAGCAATCCCTCAGTACTGACCCTCCGAAAGTGCAGCGCTCCCTCAGCACTGAACCTCCGACTGTACAGCGCTCCTTCAGTACTGCCTCTCCTACAGTGCAGCTGTCCTCAGTACCGCCCTTCCGAAAGTGCAGCGCTCCCTCAGTAGTGCTCCTTCGAAAGTGCAGCACTCCCTCAGTACTGCCGTTCCAATAGTGCAGTGCACCCTCAGTACAACCCCTCCGACACTGCGTGCTCTTTCAGTACTGCCCCTCCGACAGTGCGCCGCTCCCTCAGTACTCCCCCTCTATCAGTGCGGCGCTCCCTCAGTACAGACCCTCCGACAGTGCAGCGCTCCCTCAGTACTCTCCATCCAACAGTGCAACGCTCCCTCAATGTTGCCCCTCCGACAGTGCAGCGCTCCCAGTACTGCCCCTCCGACAGTGCAGCGCTCCCTCAGTACTGCCATCCAATAGTGCAGTGCTCCCTCAGTACTGCCCCTCCGACAGTGCAGCGCTCCCTAAGAACTCTCCCTCCAACAGTGCAACGCTCCATCAATGTTGCCCTTCCGACAGTGCAGCGCTCCCTCAGCACTGCCCCTCTGACAGTGCAGCGCCCCCTATGTACTGCTTGCAGTGTCAGCCTGGATATTTGTACTCACGTCGCTGGAGTGGGACTTGAACCCACAACCTTCTGACTCAGAGGCGAGTGTGCTTCTACCTGAGCCTATTGAATCTGCTTCCACAAGCCTTTCAGAGATTTTATTCCAGATCATAAAAACTCACCGCCTGACCAAAGTTCATCCTTTTCAATTAGACAAGTCCGCCAGTGGAAACAGTTTCTCCTTACTTACTTTATCAAAACTCTCATCATTTTGAACACTTCTAATCACTCTCCCCCTAGCCTTCTCTGCTCTAAGGAGAACAATCGCCGCTTTTCCAGTCTCTCCACATAACTGAAATCCATCACCCCTGGTGTTTTTGTGGTAAATTTTCTCCACACAAGTGGTGGACGATGACCACCTCCAACAAGAGTGAGTCTAACCTCTTCCACTTGACAGTCAGCGGCATTTCCATCACCGAATCCTCAACTATCAAAATCCTAGCAGTCGCCATTGATCAGAAACTCAACTGGTCCAGCCACATAAATACCGTGGTTGCTGCAGCAGGTCAGAGGCTGGGTGTTCTGCGGTGAGCAACTCACCTCCTGACTCCCCAAAGCATCTTCACCACCTACAAGGCACACGTCAAGTGTTATAGATTACAAACTGCAAGCATCGGGTAGATTAGCATAGTGGTTATGGTACTGGATTAGTAATCCAAAGTCTTGGGCGAGTTATCCGTGCAGATGTGAGGTCAAATCCCACTATAGCCGCTGCGGAATTTAACTTCAGTTACATTAAAAGCATTTACAATTATTAAGCCAGAATCAGTAATGGTGACCATAAAACTACCAGATTGTAGGAAAAACCCAACTGGTTCACTGATATCTTTTATGGAGTGGAACCTGCCATCCTTACCCTGGGCTGCCCATATGTGGTTGGCTCTTAACTGCCCTCTGAAATGGCATAGCAAGCCATTCAGTTGTACCAAAGTCAGCACTGTGGGAGTACCTTCACCACAAGGGCTACAGCGGTTCACAGAAGGTGGTTCATCGCCACCTTCTCAAGGAAAATTAGAGATTGGCTTGCATTAACAGAGATGCCCACATTCCATGAATGAAGCAATTTAAAAACAAAGACACAGGTAGGGCATGTGGGTAACATTTCTCAATATTAAGTACAATTAAACATCTTAAAACCTAACAGTCTAAAAATAATCAGGTTCTGAGGGGTCATATTCACGACAGGATTAGAATCTGTGAACCGAACATTAATGGTCTAAGAACAGATATGAGTGCCGAGAATTTCTGATCTGAAACGAAGTTTTGTGCCGTCGCCCAAGAGGAATTCATAGGCCCTTTTGTTTCCAGCGTTTTTTCTCTTTAAAGATCCGGTATGACTGGTCCTGTCTCTTTAAAAATCCTGAGTGACTGGTCCTGTCTCTTTAAAAATCCTGAGTGACTGGTCCTGTCTCTTTAAAAATCCTGAGTGACTGGTCCTCTCTCTTCAAAGAGCCGGTATGAATGGTCCTGTCTCTTTAAAAATCCTGAGTGACTGGTCCTGTCTCTTTAAAAATCCTGAGTGACTGGTCCTGTCTCTTTAAAGAGCCGGTATGAATGGTCCTGTCTCTTTAAAAATCCTGAGTGACTGGTCCTGTCTCTTTAAAATGCCTGTTTGACTGGTTATGTCTCTTTAGAAAGCCTGTGTGAATATTTATGTGTCACTGGCTTTGGCTCCACCCTCTTCTTTATGTGTTAACTGCATGTTGTATAATTAACCCCTTGACTCTCAAGAAGAGTCAGGATGGATTTTGTTTTTTTTAAACAGGGGACAATGGATTTTGGGACCACAGGGGTGTTGATGGTGCAGGATTACTGAGACTAGCTCTTTGACACAGAGGTTGCTTCACAGACTTACGGAGAAATCTTTGCTGGAAAAGTAGAGTTGAATTCTAGACTTAGTCCTAGAAATCCGTCATTGACTGCAGTGGAACTGAATATCAGGCTCTGCGTATAACGGGCGCCCGATCCAATACCGCCCATTTAGCTCCACCGCCCGAGACGAATTTCTCGGCCCTTGTCTGCAGACTTCGGCAGATGTCAATGTCAGAGCGTGCTGACGAATTGGACTAAGACTTACCTTCTCAAAGACTCAGCTTCAACTCATTCAGAGTCATTTGTTATCTTCCGAGACAGATTGCTCCAGGGGTGGGGAGATACAAGAGTTAAATCTAAAAGTAAATAAAAGCATTTCTGTCTCATCCAAAACTCTGCTGACCGTGTCCTAACTCGCACCGAGTCCCGTTCACCAATCACGCCGGTGCTCGCTGACCGACACTGGTTCCCGGTCCGGCAATGCCTCGATTTTAAAATTCTCATCCCCGTGATTAGCCCCAACTCATTGCCAAGTTTCCACGAAAGGATTTGCATCCCGAACATGTCAAACGGTAGTTTGTTTCTGTTTAGTATTTTTCCGTAAGTACTTTTCATCCCCAGGGCGGCAGTTGGATTCCTACAATTGGCATTAAGGGGACGAGTCGGCAGGGGAGGGGGCCGAATTCGGCTCCGACTTTAGCACACATCACCATCACCTCAATTTCCCTCTTCAAGTCACACACTATCCAGACATGGCCTCTTTTTAAAATTCATTCTTAGAATGTGAGCGTCGCTGGCAAGGCCAGCATTTATTGGCCATCCCTAATTGCCCTTGAGAAGGTGGTGCTGAGCCGCCTTATACAATTGATAAACTTGCTAGACTATTCCGGAGGGCAGTTAAGAGTTGCTGTGGGTCTGGCGTCACATTTCGGCCAGTATGGGTAAGGACGGCAGATTTCCTTCCCCTAAAGGACATTAGTGAACCAGATGGGGTTTTGCGACAATCCGGTAGATTCATGGTCACCATTACTGATACTAGCTTTTTATTTCTGATTTGTTTAATTAATTGAATTTAAAGTTGAACTCTGGATCATTCGTCCAGACACCTGGTTTACTAATCCAGCAACATGACCACTATGCTACCGTACCCTTCAAATATATCGCCGTTCCTTCATCGTCACTGGGTCAAAAGCCTGAAATTATTTCAGTAACATTATTGTGGGAGCACCTTCACCACACGGACTGCAGCGGCTCAAGCTGAAATCCACCATTTTCTCATGGGTAACTAGGGATGGTCAAGTTGTACCAGCCTTGACAGCTCCACCCATATCCTGAGAACAAATAAATATAAATATTAATATTGGAATAAAATCAATGATTTTGTAATTAATTGATTGAAACCAGGCGAGGCCTGTGATCAGAGTGGGGCATCATGCTCCGAAGAACAAATTGTCTCACAAATTGATTCACCAAATCTATGATTCTATGATATGCTTCCCATACTTTCCCAGTTTCCCTACCCTTTCAAAAGGCGTTTGATAAAGCGCCACATTAGACCAGAATTGATGCCCATGTAATTAAAGTGGCAGTGGCAACATGGCTCGGAAATTCGCAACGAGACAGAAAGCAGAGAGCAGTGGTAAACGGCTGTTTTTCAGACTGGAGGGAAGTATGCAGTGGTGTTCCCCAGGTGTCAACATTGGGAGCACTGCTGTTTTCATGTAAATCAATGCCATGGGCTTGGGAATAAAGCGCAACATTTCACAATTTGCAGATGACAGGAATCTGGGGAATGTTAATAAACAGTGAGAAGGCTAGTAACAGACTTAAATGCCGTTCACCTGGGTGCTTCCCACCTGGTCCGCTTCCGGTCTCGTCGGTCCCGACAACAGCCTGTGAAGAAAAGCCCGCGAAAGTGAGTTCAAATACTCACAGCACCTCACAGCACCTCCGGTCTCGTCGGTCCCGACAACAGCCTGTGAAGAAAAGCCCGCGAAAGTGAGTTCAAATACTCACAGCACCTCACAGCACCTCCGGTCTCGTCGGTCCCGACAACAGCCTGTGAAGAAAAGCCCGCGAAAGTGAGTTCAAATACTCACAGCACCTCACAGCACCTCCGGTCTCGTCGGTCCCGACAACAGCCTGTGAAGAAAAGCTCGCGAAAGTGAGTTCAAATACTCACAGCACCTCACAGCACCTCCGGTCTCGTCGGTCCCGACAACAGCCTGTCTCTGGGGATATTTTATTGACAAACATTCACTAGAAGCCCTTGACTCCCACAGCTACCTGGACTACACTTCCAATAAACCCCGCCTCCTGTAAGGACTCTATTCCATTCTCCCAGTTTCTCTGTCTCCGCCGCATCTGCTCTGACGATGCCACCTTCCATACCACTGCTTCCGACATGTCTTCCTTTTTCCGCAACCGAGGATTCCCCTCTACTGTGGTTGACACGGCCCTCGAACGTATCCGTTCTATCTCCCGCACTTCTGCCCTCACCCCTGCCACTCCCTCCTAGAAGCACGATAGAGTTCCCCTTGTCCTCACCTTTCACCCCACCAGGCTCCACAATCAACGGACCATCCTCTGCCATTTCCGTCACCTCCAGCGTGATCCCACCACCTAACACATCTTCCCCTCACCTCCCCTTTCAGCATTCCGTAGGGACCGCTCCCTCCGCGACACCCTAGTCCACTACTCAATCACCCCCAGCACCCCTTCCCCTTAACCCGGCACCTGCCCGTGCCGGCGCAGGAGATGGAACACATGCCCTTATACCTCCTCCTTTCCCACTCTCCAGGGCCCCAAACACCCCTTCCAGGTGAAAAAGCGATTTTCTTGTACTTTCTGCAATTTAGTATACTGTATTCGCTGCACACGATGTGGTCTCCTCTACATTGCGGAGAGCAAACGCAGATTGGGTGACCGCTTTGCGGAACACCTCCGTTCAGTCCGGAAGGGGGACCGCGAGCTCCCGGTGGTCTGTCGCTTTAATTCACCGCTTCACTCCCACTCTGATCTCACCGTCCTCGGCCTATTGCACTGTTCCACGGAAGCGCAGCGTAAGCTCGAGGAACAGCACCTCATCTTTCGATTTGGACTTTACAGCCTTCCGGACTCAACATAGAGTTCAACAATTTCAGATCATAACCTCTGCCCCTAATACACACATATATATATATATATATTATCCACACTTTTTGTTTGGCCACTTTTATTCTTCCCTCCCACATGGCAGCTGTCCTGCATTCTGCCAGCGCAATTCACACTTCATCTAGAGCCATCCTTTGTTCCTTAACCTGTCCCATTACCACCTTCTCTTGACTTGAATATCTCTTAATGTCTCTCAATGTCTCTTAATCTCCCCTGCTTACTATACTATCACTGACCTTCCCTTTTGTTCTTTCATCCCCTCCCCCTTTTCCCAGCCGCTAAACTTGCTTTATAATCTATTCCATTTCCTGCTTTATTCCAGTTTTGACGAAAGGTCTGACCTGAAACTTAACTCTGTTTCTCTCTCCACGGATGCTGCCTGGCCTGCTGAGTTTTTCCAGCGTTTTCTGTTGTTATAGCGGATATTCTGGGTTGACATCAGGGCGGGGCATTTTGTCTTGACTTTAATCAGAATTTTTACATCATTTGTGAATTTTAACAAAATAAAAGTGAAATGGTTTTAACGGGCAGCACGTAAAACATTAGAAAATAAATGTCCGTGTGTCCCGGTCAACATGTGTCACTAAAACAGATTTTCTGATCACTTATCATTTTGCGGTTTTAATATCCATGTTTTCTGTTCGAATTAATGAAAAGAGAATGAAGTAGTATTTCATTGGAAATTAATTCCCTCTCCCCACACAGTAAACTAAAGGAGAGAAAGTGAGAACTCCCATCACTATCTGAGCTTTGTTGGCAGTTGTTGTATCACTTGATGCTCCATATCTTCTCACTGTCGTTCAGTCGAGCGCTGGTTGCTCTTCAAAGATTTTCAGTTTTGAAAAGGAATGTCCATCACTGTGTGAGTAGAACAGTGGGGCACTTAATGATCCGGAACTTGTTCACTTGTCGAGTCCCCACTAGTTCCCTACTCTCTATTACCCCAAACACCTTATAACTACAGCTCAGCACAAATATCTGACTGCAGCACTTGACAGCTCAGCCCCACACTTTAAATTGCAGTTTAGAATGCTAGATCCTAAAATACTTTCCTTAAGTTACAGGTAGTTAACAAGAGGGAAATATAACCAACTTATCGAGCAGCATCGAAGTCTTCCCTCCGCCAGCAATCTGTGCTGATGCATCGGGATGGGCGCCTGCAGGGCAGCTGCTGCCTCGATACATTATCGTCCGAACAACTGACGAACTGTCTGAATGCAGCAGTGCGGCGCTTTAGAAGACAGCTACAAACGGCAAAGTTGTTTCGCTCTCAATTCCTCTGCTCTGCTCGCAATTGCATTGGACCTTGAAGCCGCTCTGGACGTTAATCTCACTGAAGCAGAGTTTGACCGCGGTGTGTCTGTCAGCGGGTAGGTCAGGAGGCTGGGGTTGCTGTGGGTCCCTTACAATCGAGGCTGGGACACGATGCACGGGGGACGGTTGCTGTGAGGTTTGGAATACATTGCCAGTCGGGAGAGCGAAAAACCGAAAGGAAACAAAAAAGCAGAAACACCCAGTCACCGGATTTGAGAATCTGTAGATCAATTTGGGAAAGTGAATCAGAGCAGAATGAAGGGGGAACTGTTCGACTGCCCAGAAGCGATCAAGGCACAGCTCGATCGGTGCGTTCCCCTGGTTTACGACGCTGGAACATTCCTCACACAGAAATTATTCAACCCAGTGGAAACATTCTAACAGCCGATAATTTAATCTACCGATTGAAGGAATGCCTAAAGTTGTTAACGAGTGACGGCGAATATCTTCTTAACATTTGTTCCATTCAACCCAATTGTGATGGAGCTGGATCTTTTCTCATTTTATAGGCTGTATTTGAAGGGTCCCGGTAAAAATGTTCAGTGTTTCTGACACCGGGGTGTGGGTGAGCAGTTGGTGATTGTAACAGGCTGATGCAGAAAGCTCTCTGACAGACTCTCTCTCTGATGGGGAGAGTTGATTGACAGCTGGAGGCTGTTGGTGGTTTGATTAATTACAGGAAGTTTACTCCAAACCGTGTTATGATTGACAGCTGCAAACCACTTGTTTGTCCCAGGACACAAACCAGCGCGGTTGTAATTGCCCAGTTTAATCACACAGTTCAGCGTCAGTACTTTGCGAATTTAACTTGTTGGATGCTGTCTTTATGCAGCTGTGATGGCCGACTGGTAAAGGCTTTAGACTTGAAATCCAACGGGCGGTTCGCCGCTGCAGATTGAAAATCTCCTCGCAGCGGATTTACAAGTCAATGCTTCATCGACTTTGTTTCTTCAAAATCATAGAAATTTACGGCATAAAAGGGGCCCAACGTGACTGTGCCCACTGGAAAAAGAGCGATCTGGCTCCCAGCAACCGTCCACTTTTGAAAAAGTTAGACATTTCATTATCGGTTTTAAAGTTACTAAAGAATTGGAAAGAAAGCTGCACTAATTACCAGCTAGCTGATCTTGATTAAGATTATTATTTCAATAAAGGAGCTGATAAACTATCTGTTCAGGAAGGCATGCTGGGATGCTTGACCACATTCCAAAAGTTTTCTGCAGACTGTTACATGAAACATATAAGATTCTCAGGGGGATTGACAGGTTAGATGCTGAAAGATTGTTTCCCCTCACCAGAGAGTCTAGAACTAGGGGACATAGTCTCAGGATAAGGGCTAGTCATTTAAGATTGAGATGAGGTGGAATTTCTCACTCAGAGCGTTCGATTGAATTCTCGAGCCCAAAGCGCTGTGAATGCTAAGTCGTTGAATACATTCTCGGCTGAGATAGATAGATTCTTTGACTCGAGGGGAATGAAGGGATATGGAGATCGGGCAGGAAAGTGGTCGAAGATCATAGAGTCATAGCTACACAGAAGGAGGCCATTCGGCCCATCGTGTCCGTGCCGGCTCTCTGTAGATTAATCAAGCCAGTCCCATTCCCCCGCTCTATCCCCGCAGCCCTGCAAGTTTATTTCCCTCAAGTGCCTATCCAGTCTGCCCTTGAAAACATTGAGTGTCTCCGCTTCTACCACTTCCATCGGAAGCAAATTACAGGTCATCACCACACACTGTGTAAAAAAGTTTTTTTCCTCACATCCCCCCCTGTATCTCTTGCACAAAACCTTAAACATGTGTCCCCTCGTCCTTGTACCATCAACTAGTGGGAACAGCCTTTCCACGTCTAGCTTATCCAAACTCGTCATAATCGTGTACGCCTCCATCAACTCACCCCTCCACCTCCTTTGCTCTAATGAAAACAAATCCAGCTTCTCCAACCTCTCCTTGTAGATAAGGTCCCCCATTCTCGGATGCATTCTGTTAAATCATCTCTGCACCCTCTCAAGGGCCTTCACATCCTTCCTAATGTATGTTGACCAGAACTGGACGCAATACTCCAGTTGTGGTTACAGCGCTTTATAAATGTTCAGCATAACTTCTCAACTTTTGTACTCAATACCTCTATTTATGAAGCTCGAGATCCCATATGCTTTGTTAACCACTCTCTCAATATGTCCTACTACCTTCAGGGACCTATGCACATTAACTCCCAGAGCCATCTAGCCCTGCACACTCTTTAAAACTGTGCCATTAAGTGTATAATGCCTCTCCCTGTTCCTTCTGCCAAAATGCATCACCTAACACTTTTCTGTATTAAATTCCATCTGCCACTTGTCTGCCCATTCTGCTAGCCTTTCTGTGTCCTCTTGCAGTCGATTGATATCATTATCACTGTTTGCCACACAACCAAGTTTGGTGTCATTGGAAAATTTAGATATTTTACTCTGTATTCCAATATCCAGATCATTTACAATTATCAAAAAAGAAGTGGTCCCATCACTGACCCTTGTGCAACACCAGTGTCAACCATCCTCCAGTCTGAAAAACAGCCATTTGCGACAACTCGCTGTTTTTTGTCCTTAAGCCAATTCCTTATCCAAGCTGACCCACCTATTCCAAGAGCCTCAATTTTGTTAATCAGCCTTCTATGTGGTACTTTGTCCAACGCCTTCCGAAAATCCATGTAGACAACATCCATTGCGTTTTACTTCACCAATCCTCTCTGTTACTTCGTCAACAAAATCACGAGGTTAATCAAACACGATCTTCCTTTTAGAAACTCGTGTTGGCTCTCCTTAATTAACTTAAACCTCTCCAAATGCCCGTTAATGTTTTCCTTGAATATTTTTTCTGAAACGTTAGCCACCACTGATGTTAAACTGACCAGCCTATAGTTACAAGGATTGTCCTTATACCCTTTATTATGTGCTGAAGTTAGAAATAGGAAAGGAGCGGTCACGTTGTTAGGGGTTTTCTACAGGCCCCCAAATAGTAATAGAGATGTGGAGGAAGAAATTGCAAAGCAGATTATGAATAGGTGTGGAGGTCACAGAGTAGTTGTCATGGGTGACTTCAACTTTCCAAATATTGATTGGTACCTTTATAGGTCAAACAGTTCGGATGGGATAGTTTTTGCACAGTGTGTGCAGGAGGGTTTCCTGACGCAATATGTGGATAGGCCGACAAGAGGTGGGGCCACGTTGGATTTGGTACTGGGTAATGAACCGGGCCAAGTGTTTGATTTGTATGTGGGAGAGCACTTTGGAGATAGTGACCACAATTCGGTAACTTTCACTATTGCAATGGAGAGGGATAGGGCCATACGGCAGGGCACGGTTTATAATTGGGGGAGAGGTAATTATGATGCGATAAGGCAAGAATTAGGGAGCATAAGATGGGAACGGAAACTATCAGGGAAAGGCAAAAACGAAAAGTGGAGCTTTTTCATGGAGCAATTACTGCGTGTCCTTGAGAGGTATGTCCCTGTCAGGCAGGGAGGAAATGGCCGAGTGAGAGAACCATGGTTCACAAAAGAGGTTGAATGTCTATTCAAGAGGAAAAAGGAAGCGTATGTAAGGATGAGAAAACAAGGTTCAGTTGGGTCGATTGAGGGGTACAAGGTAGCAAGGAATGAGCTAATAAAAGAGCTTAGGAGAGCTAGGAGGGGGCATGAGAAGTCCTTGGCGGGTCGGATCAAGAAAAACCCCAAGGCTTTTTACTCTTATGTGAGAAATAAAAGAATGACCAGGGTGAGGGTAGGGCCGGTCAAGGACAGTAGTGGGAACTTGTGCATGGAGTCAGAAGAGATAGGAGAGGTGATGAATGAATACTTTTCGTCAGTGCTCACCGAGGAGAGGGGCCATGTTGTTGATGATGAGAGTGTGATAAAGGTGGATAGGCTGGAGCTGGTAGATGTTCTGAGGGAAGATGTTTTAGCAATTTTGAAGAACCTGAGGGTCGATAAGTCCCCTGGGCCAGATGGGATATATCCTAGGATTCTTTGGGAGGCAAGGGAGGAGATTGCAGAGCCTCTGGCTTTCATCTTTGTGTCCTCACTGTCCACGGGGATGGTGCCAGAGGACTGGAGAGTGGCGAATGTTGTTCCTCTCTTCAAGAAAGGAAAAAGGAATTATCCTGGTAATTATAGGCTGGTTAGTCTTACTTCGGTGGTTGGTAAGGTAATGGAAAAGGTCATGAGGGATAGGATTTATGACCATTTGGAAAGATGCAACTTAATCCGGGACAGTCAACACGGATTCGTTAAGGGTAAGTCTTGCCTAACAAATTTGATTGAATTCTTTGAGGAGGTAACTGAGTGTGTAGATGAAGGTAGAGCAGTTGATGTCGTATACATGGATTTTAGTAAGGCGTTTGATAAGGTTCCCCATGGTCGGCTCATGAAGAAAGTAAGGAGTTGTGGGATAGAGGAAAATTTGGCCGATTGGATAAGTAACTAGCTATCTCATAGAAGGCAGAGGGTGGTGGTGGATGGAAAATTTTCGGACTGGAGACCGGTTACCAGCGGTGTGCAACAGGGGTCGGTGCTGGGTCCTCTGCTGTTTGTGATTTTTATCAATGACTTGGAGGAGGGGGCTGAAGGGTGGATCAGTAAATTTGCTGATGACACCAAGATTGGTGGAGCAGTGGATGAGGTGGAGGGCTGTTGTAGGCTGCAAAGACACATTGATAGGATGCAGAGCTGGGCCGAAAAATGGCAGATGGAATTTAACCCTGATAAGTGCGAGGTGATTCATTTTGGTAGGGCAAATTTGAATAAGGATTACAGGGTCAACGGCAGGGTTCTGAGGAATGTGGAGGAACAGAGGGATCTGGGGGTTCATATCCACAGATCTCTGAAGGTTGCCACTCAAGTGGATAGAGCAGTAAAGAAGGCCTGTGGTGTGTTGGCGTTTATTAACAGAGGGT
This sequence comes from Squalus acanthias, assembly GCA_030390025.1. Classification (NCBI taxonomy): domain Eukaryota; kingdom Metazoa; phylum Chordata; class Chondrichthyes; order Squaliformes; family Squalidae; genus Squalus; species Squalus acanthias. The sequence goes on from JASTWF010000081.1 coordinate 466,541, forward strand.
TTGAGTTTAAGAACCGTGAGGTTATGCTGCAAATGTACAGGACCTTGGTGAGACCACATTTGGAATATTGTGTGCAGTTCTGGTCACCTCACTATAGGAAGGACGTGGAAGCATTGGAGAGAGTGCAAAGGATATTTACCAGGATGCTGCCTGGTTTGGGGGGGGAGGTCTTATGAGGAAAGATTGAGGGAGTTGGGGCTTTTCTCTTTAGAGCGGAGGAGGATGAGAGGCGACTTAATAGAGGTTTATAAGATGATGAGGGGGATAGATAGAGTGGATGTTCTGAGACTATTTCCTCGGGTAGAGGCAGCTGTTACAAGGGGGCATAACTATAAGGTGCATTGGGGGAGATATAGAAGGGATGTCCGAGGTAGATTCTTTACTCAGAGAGTGGTTGGGGTGTGGAATGGACTGCCTGCTGTGATAGTGGAGTCGGACACTTTAGGAACTTTCAAGCGGTTATTGGATAAGCACATGGAGCACACCAGAGTGAAAGGGAGTGGGATAGCTTGATCTTGGTCTCGGACAATGCTCGGCACAACATCGAGGGCCGAAGGGTCTGTACTGTGCTGTACTGTTCTATGTTTCTATGTTTCTATGTTATTGAACAATGGTGACACACCTGCCACTTTCCAATCCTCAGGCACCTCCCCCGCAACAAGAAAGAAGGGAAAATTATGGCAAGCTGTTCCGCTGTCTCCTCCCCCAATTCCCTTAGCAATCTGTGATGCAAGCCATCTGGACCAGGCGACGTGTCAACTTTAATCATACCCAGCCTTTCCGGTACATCCTGTCTATCAATTTTCACCCCTTCCATTGCTTCTTATTTTTCCACTTCGACCGATATTTTGTCAGCATCCACCTCCTTAGTAAACACCTATACAAAGTACTCATTGAGTATTCTAGCCTTTCCTTGCGCCTCTAAGCATATATCAACGTCTTTGTCTCTAATAGGCCGCACATCAAATCTTACTACCCGCTTACACTTTACACATCGGTCGAAGATTTTTGGATTCCCTTTTATGTTAACAGCCATTCTACTCTCATATTCCCTCTTTGCCAATCTTATGTTCATCTTCACCAGCACCAGATCCAGCAATGCCTCCTTCCTAGTTGGCACTAGAACATATTGGGCAAGGTTATTCTCCTGAACACATTTCAGAAATTCCTCCCCCTTCCTTACCCTTTATCCTAGCATGATCGCAACCCATATTTGGGTAATTAAATTCCCCCAATATGTAAGAGGTACCGTAATGGGCAACACGGTGGCATAGTGGTTAGCACTCGTGCCTCACAGCGCCAGGGACCCGGGTTCGAATCTAACCTCGGCTGACTGTCTGTGTGGAGTTTGCACATTCTGCGTGGGTTTCCTCTGGGTGCTCCGGTTTCCTCCCACAGTCCAAACATGTGCGGGTTAGGTTGATTTGGCTATGATAAATTGACCCTTAGTGTTAGGGGGGGGGATTAAATATGTGGGGTTATGGGGATAGGATGGGATATGTTAGGGGGGAATTAAATACGTGGGGTTACGGGGGTAGGGTGGGATGTGGGGATTAAAGCAGGGACAGGGTACTGGATTTGGATGATCAGCCATGATCGTATTGAATAGTAGAGCAGGCTCGAATGGCCGACTCCTGCTCCTAGATTCTATGTTTCTATGTAAGTGGGGTCAGCTTTCGCTTTCTGAGACAGTGAGCGGTTCGAATCACTCCAACACCCCTCCGGTTCCTAGACTTTGGGCTTATTTAGGGGTTGTGAACAAAATTGCAGTAAACAGGTTCTGATGAATGAAATTTACTTTATTAAAAGAAAAAAAAGGTAACGAACTTGAAACACACGTATTACTTAAACACAGATTCGGGGAACACACGGTGCAAGCGAGGGAAATGACAATATATCAAACAAAACCTTATCCCGCCCAAAGATCCCACTATCTGGCTAGGTTTTTGGTTTCAGGAGATCAGGGATAATGCTCACCAACGAATCCTTGACAGGATATTAGAGTCTTTTTGTTTAAAAGGACTCCGGAAGGCCATTATGGTTTCTTCTTGCGTGCTGGTCTTCTTCCTCGTGGCTTGTGGTAAGTTTTGCTGGAGCAGGGAGAGAGCTGTGTTCGCGTCGTCAGTCAGTCCGAAAAAAGAGAGAGATTATGGCACAGGCTTTCAAATTAGACTGGTTTTTTTTCGCGCTCAAAAACCCCTTACTAAAACGAATGCCTTTTTGAATGTAAATGACCCTTGCTTCGTCCAATTGTCTAGTTTTTGGAGGGCTTGCCAGTTCCGATGGTTTTTGCTTAGTGTTAATCGCTTTCCGATTTAAAATACGGCCTTATCTACGCGCCAAATCTTCACCCTATTGTGCTTCTGTTGGCGGGCTTTTAAATCTGTTCTCTGGATACCTGGTTGATTGTTTTTTTGGATGGGATAATGGCTATGACTTCCCACATGGCCCAGGATGGGCACTCCACGGGACTGAGCTGCCCAGAGATGCCTCCATTTAATAGACCAATAAATAAACCAGCAGAAATAATCTTAAAACTTAACCAGAAACAGTCACCAGCTATTCACCAATCAGCTTATTCCCTTGTTCCGATGTAAAAAAAATTACTCTGACGTCATTTTTTCGAAAACCTACTCTGTTGAGTTGCTGTCGCTCCTTTTAACGCTTTTGCTGTGTTCCCTCCAGGTCCGCTCCTCTCATTCTGAGAGTGTTTGATGGGACAGTGTATAGGCAGCTTTACTCTGTATCTAACCCGTGTTAAACCTGCACTGGGAGTGTTTGATGGGGCAGTGTCGAGGGAGCTTTACACTATGTCTAACCAATGCTGTACCTGCCCTGGGAGTTTTTGCTGGGACAGTATTGAGGGAGCATTACTCTGTGTCTAACCCGTGCTGTGCCTGCTCCAGGAGCCTTTGACGGAACACTGTAGAGGGAGCTTTACTCTGCACCTAAATCGTGCTGTACCTGCCCTGGGAGTGTTTGATGGGGAAGTATAGATGAAGCTTTACTCTCTATCTAACCGATGCTGTACCTGCCCTGGGAGTGTTTGATGGGACAATGTAGAGGGAGCTTTACGCTGTATCTAACCCGTGCTGTACCTGCCCTGGGAGTGTTTGATGGGACAGTGTAGAGGGAGCTTTACTCTGTATCTAACCCGTGCTGTGCCTGCCCCAGGAGCGTTTGACGGAACACTGCAGAGGGAGCTTTATTCTGTACCTAACCCGTGCTGTACCTGCCCTGGGAGTGTTTGATGGGACAGTGTAGAGGGAATCTACTCTCTATCTTACCCATGCTCTAACTGCCCTGGGAATATTTTTTGAACAGTATAGAGGACCACTTACCCTCTATCTATACCGTGCTGTATATATCTTGGGAGTGTTGACGGAACAGTGCAGAGGAAGCTTTACTCTGTGTGAAATCCGTGCTCTACCTGTCCTGAGAGCGTTTGATGGGACAGTGTTGAGGAAGCTTGACCGTGTATCTCACCCGTGCTGTATCTGCTTGGTTATTTGATGGGCCAGTTTAGAGGGAGCTTTACTCTGTATCCAGCACGTGCTGTGTCTGCCCTGGGAGTGTTTAATGGGACAGTGTAGAGTGAGCTTTACTAAGTATCTAACCTGTGCTGTATCTCCCCTCGGAGTGTTTGATGGGTCACTGTAGAGGAAGCTTTACCTGCATCTAACCCGTGCTGTACCTGCCCTGGGAGGGTTTGATGGGCCAGTATAGAGGGAGCTGTACTCTGTATCTAACCCGCGCTGTACCTGCCCTGAGAGTGTTTGATATGTCAGTATAGAGGGAGTTTTATTCTATACCTAACCAGTGCTGTACTTGCCCTGGAGTGTTTGATGTGACAATGTGGAGGGAGATTTCCTCTGTATCTATATCATGCAATATCCACATTCGGTGTGTTGACGGGACAGTGTAGAGGGTGCTTTATTTTGTATTGAACCAGTGCAGTAGCGGCCCTGGGAGTGCTTAATGGGACACTGCAGCGGGAGCGTTACTCTGTATCTAATCTGTGCTGCAACTCCCTTGGGAGTATTTGTTGGGAAAGTGCAGATGAAACTTTACCCTGTATCTAAACCGTGCTCTACCTTCCCTTGGAGTGTTTGATGAGACAGTGTAGAGGGAGCTTTACTCTGTATCTAAGCCGCGCTGTACCTGCCCTGGGAGTGTTTGATGGGACAGTGTAGAGCGAGCTTTACTCTGTATCTAACCCGTGCTGTACCTGCCCTGGGAGTGTTTGATGAGACAGTGTAGAGGGAGGTTTACTCTGTATCTAATCCGTGCTGTCCCTGCCCTGTGAGTGTTTGATGGGACAGTGTCGAGGGAGCCTTAATCTGTATCTAACCCGTGCTGTACCTGCCCTGTGAGTGTTTGATGGGACAGTGTAGAGGGAGCTTTACTCTGTATCTAACCCATGCTCTACCTGCCCTGGGAGTGTTTGATGAGACAGTGTAGAGGGAGGTTTACTCTGTATCTAACCCGTGCTGTACCTGCCCTGTGAGTGTTTGATGGGACAGTGTAGAGGGAGCTTTACTCTGTATCTAACCCGTGCTGCACCTGCCCTGGGAGTGTTTGATGGGACAGTGTAGAGGGTGCTTTACTCTGTATCTAACACGTGCTGTACCTGCCCTGTGAGTGTTTGATGTGTCAGTGTAGAGGGAGCTTTACTCTGTATCTAGCCCGTGCTGCACCTGCCCTGTGAGTGTTTGATGTGTCAGTGTAGAGGGAGCTTTACTCTGTATCTACCCCGTGCTGTACCTGCCCTGGGAGTGTTTGATGAGACAGCGTAGAGGGAGCTTTACTCTGTATCTAGCCCGTGCTGTACCTGCCCTGGGAGTGTTTGATGAGACAGTGTGGAGGGAGCTTAACTCTGTATCTAACCCGTGCTTTACCTGCCCTAGGAGTGTTTGATGAGACAGTGTAGAGAGCGGTTTACTCTGTATCTAACCCGAGCTGTCCCTGCCCTGGGAGTGTTTGATGTGACAGTGTAGAGGGCGGTTTACTCTGTATCTAACCCGAGCTGTACCTGCCCTGGGAGTGTTTGATGTGACAGTGTAGAGGGAGCTTTACTCTGTATCTAACCCGTGCTGTACCTGCCCTGGATGTGTTCGATGGGACAGTGAAGAGGGAGCTTTACTCTGTAACTAACACGTGCTGTACCTGCCCTGGGAGTGTTTGATAGGACAGTGTAGAGGGAGCTTTACTCTGTATCTAACCCGTGCTGTACCTGCCCTGGGAGTGTTTGATGGGACAGTGTAGAGGGAGCTTTACTCTGCATCTAACCCGTGCTGTACCTGCCCTTTGAGTGTTTGATGGGACAGTGTAGATGGAGCTTTACTCTGTATCTAACCCGTGCTGTACCTGCCCTGGGAGTGTTTGATGGGACAGTATAGAGGGAGCTTTACTCTGTATCTAACCCGTACTGTACCTGCCCTGGGAGTGTTTGATGAGACAGTGTAGAGGGAGGTTTACTCTGTATCTAACCCCGTGCTGTACCTGCCCTGGAATTGTTTGATAGTTCAGTGTAGAGGGAGCATTACTCTGTATCTAACCCGTACTGTACCTGCCCTGGGAGTGTTTGATGAGACAGTGTAGAGGGAGGTTTACTCTGTATCTAACCCGTGCTGTACCTGCCCTGGAATTGTTTGATAGTTCAGTGTAGAGGGAAATTACTGCGGCGGAAGTTGCCCTGCTTCAGGCGGCGCTTTTGTGGCGTCCATATTTGTCAAGGCACTGGTGCCTTTCCAGATAGGCCTAACAGATGGCTGCGCCGCTCACAGGGAGCCCAGTGTGGACATTGAGTAAGTGAGTGTGTGAATGTTCCGGATCTCTGGGCCCGCGGGCGACACGGCCGGGGGGAGAGCGCTCGCCATATCAGGCCCTGGTAGCTCTCAGGCTGCAAAGTCTTCTTCTCATCCTTTAATTAATTTTACAATCAGAGTAAAGGGATATTTCCCCACATTCTTCAATTGCTCTCTGAACTTATTCTGAGTCAGTGCATAAATCCCAGTGTTTGTGCAGCAACTCAGCAGCTGCAGCATGAATTCCATTTCCATTAAATAACTAGGTAGAATTACAGACACATACCCCATCCACCACATCCGAAACAATATAGAATCCACCATAACCGCAGCCCATAACAGGATGAAATTGCTGGAGATAACAAGCAGTAAAATGATGGATTTCCTGCGGCTCTCCATCTCTGGGTCTCTGGGACTCTCCCCACTGCTGGGACCCCGGAGTCTCCTGCGGGCTCTGCTGGACACTAAAATGTGTCTGATGGTGACAGCATTGAGCAGCAGAATCACAACAAATGGAACCCCCGGGGTGAGAATATAATGAAGGAGCTGGATTGCACCCCAGCCTCGTGATTTCAGAACATCCATTGTGATTTTACAAAACCAGGGGAGGTTCCCAAGCATATATTTAGCTGTGAACATAAAATACCAGAAAATGTTCTTCGACCCGCTCAGCACAGTCACTGATCCCAGAACCAAAGCCGCCGTTTTCTCGGTGCAATATTTAGTTTTAAGCTTCTGGCAACAAATGGCCACAAATCGATCAAAGGTGAAAGTGACGGTGAACCAGACGGAACAGTCTGTGGCTGCGTACAGTTGGATGACGTGGATATTACACACGCGGAGGGACAGCACGAAAAGAAACTGGTCCCGATAAACAATTGGAATGTGCCTCAATAGCAGGTCGAGGATAACGACTAGTAGATCCGCCGCTGCCATGGCCACCAGGTAGCGAGTGACACATTTGAAGAGACCGCACTTTCCCCGAGACAGGACCACAATCGTCACTAAGTTCACTGTGTGGAAGGGAAATAAACAGTAAAATTATACATCAGGCTGGGAGCAAGAGCAGCAGTTTGATGGAATTCGGGGTGAAATCTGTAACTCATTAGCGACATTCAATGATATAATGACAAAAGAGTTTGAATGTCTAGTCAAGAGGAAAAAGGAAGCGTATGTAAGGATGAGAAAACAAGGTTCAGTTGGGGCGATTGAGGGGTACAAGGTAGCAAGGAATGAGCTAAAAAAAAGAGCTTAGGAGAGCTAGGAGGGGGTATGAGAAGTCCTTGGCGGGTCGGATCAAGAAAAACACCAAGGCTTTTTACTCTTATGTGAGAAATAAAAGAATGACCAGGGTGAGGGTAGGGCCGATCAAGGACAGTAGTGGGAACTTGTGCATGGAGTCAGAAGAGATAGGAGAGGTGATGAATGAATACTTTTCGTCAGTGTTCACCGAGGAGAGGGGCCATGTTCTTGAGGATGAGAGTGTGATAAAGGTGGATAGGCTGGAGGTGGTAGATGTTCTGAGGGAAGATATTTTAGCAATTTTGAAGAACCTGAGGGTCGATAAGTCCCCTGGGCCAGATGGGATATATCCTAGGATTCTTTGGGAGCCAAGGGAGGAGATTGCAGAGCCTCTGGCTTTGATCTTTGGGTCATCACTGTCCACGGGGATGGTGCCAGAGAACTGGAGAGTGGCGAATGTTGTTCCTCTCTTCAAGAAAGGAAATAGGAATGACCCTGGTAATTATATGCCGGTTAGTCTTACTTCGGTGGTTGGTAAGATAATGGAAAAGGTCCTGAGGGATAGGATTTATGACCATTTGGAAAGGGGCAACTTAATCAGGGATAGTCAACACGGATTCGTGAAGGGTAAGTCTTGCCTAACAGTTTTGATTGAATTCTTTGAGGAGGTAACTAAGTGTGTAGATGAAGGTAGAGCAGTTGATGTCGTATACATGGATTTTAGTAAGGCGTTTGATAAGGTTCCCCATGGTCGTCTCATGAAGAAAGTAAGGAGTTGTGGGATAGAGGGAAATTTGGCAGATTGGATAAGTAACTGGCTATCTCATAGAAGGCAGAGGGTGATGGTGGATGGAACATTTTCGGACTGGAGACCAGTTACCAGCGGTGGGCCACAGGGGTCGGTGCTGGGTCCTCTGCTGTTTGTGATTTTTATCAATGACTTGGAGGAGGGGACTGAAAGGTGGATCAGTAAATTTGCTGATGACACCAAGATTGGTGGAGTAGTGGATGAGGTGGAGGGCAGTTGTAGGCTGCAAAGAGACATTGATAGGATACAGAGATGGGCCGAAAAATGGCAGATGGAATTTAACCCTGATAAGTGCCAGGTGATTCATTTTGGTAGGGCAAATTTGAATAAGGATTACAGGGTCAACGGCAGGGTTCTGAGGAACGTGGAGGAGCAGAGGGATCTGGGGGTTCATATCCACAGATCTCTGAAGGTTGCCACTCAAGTGGATAGAGCAGTAAAGAAGGCCTATGGTGTGTTGGCGTTTATTAACAGAGGGTTTGAGTTTAAGAACCGTGAGGTTATGCTGCAACTGTACAGGACCTTGGTGAGATCACATTTGGAATATTGTGTGCAGTTCTGGTCACCTCACTATAGGAAGGACGTGGAAGCATTGGAAAGAGTGCAAAGGAGATTTACCAGGATGCTGCCTGGTTTGGGGGGGAGGTCTTATGAGGAAAGATTGAGGGAGTTGGGGCTTTTCTCCTTAGAGCGGAGGAGGATGAGAGGCGACTTAATAGAGGTATATAAGATGATGAGGGGGATAGATAGAGTGGATGTTCAGAGACAATTTCCTCGGGTAGAGGCAGCTGTTACAAGGGGGCATAACTATAAGGTGCATGGGGGGAGATATAGAAGGGATGTCCGAGGTAGATTCTTTACTCAGAGAGTGGTTGGGGTGTGGAATGGACTGCCTGCTGTGATAGTGGAGTCGGACACTTTAGGAACTCTCAAGCGGTTATTGGATAAGCACATGGAGCACACCAGAGTGATAGGGAGTGTGATAGCTTGATCTTGGTCTCGGACAATGCTCGGCACAACATCGAGGGCCGAAGGGCCTGTACTGTGCTTTACTGTTCTATGTATCTATGTATCTATGTAATATAATTCTATTACCCGTGGAGCTGAATACAGGGTTTATTGTAAGAATAATCGGGAATGCATTGTGGAATCAATAAATGAACTGGGATTAAATACAGTATGAAAGTAACAGATGTTTGATCAGGGAGAGATTAAATGATCAATCCAGTTTCGCCCAGCAGATAAAAGCACCGCCCGCGGTACCAGGGACACAAAGGACCAGACCCCTCAGGAAGCCTTCGTGTCCCGGGATCAGTCAGCATTTGGAGCGGTGCAGTTCGCTTCTTTGGCCCTGTGTTAGGGAGGGGGAAATCCCGCTTGGATTCCTGCTCCTGGTTAGAATATCCATTATATTCAGAACTAAAAATGAATGCAACGGCAAAATACAGAAACTGGAGCCTTGGCATGCAATAATTACAGGCAATTGTATGTAAAATGTACGGATTTATGACAATGCTGAGATAATAAATGCAAGTTCATTTCAGTTATAAAGATAACTGGGCTGTCAGATATGTTTTCAAGTTTGAGTTTTCTGCATTTTTGTGAAATACACAAATTGTAGCTCACTGAAAGGAAGATTTTCAAAATAACGTTTCCAATAATGGACTCGGAATTAAAGTAAATAGATTTCATTGTCCAGGTAATGTCCCACTCAATGCATTTTCATCATCGATATCAGATGACTTATCCCACAGGCAAAGAGCGGCCGAACTCTTTTGTAAAGTATCTGAACACAAATGGAAGAGATTTATCCTTGTACTTTTTCATCTGTTTGTTTCCACTTCTGCAGAGAATATTAGATGGGAAAATATGAAAGGATTTTTTATCCTCAGTAATTCGGTTACAATCAGCTGGGATTGTTTAACCTGAAGTACAGCATTGGGCGATGGAGATTCACTCTCGGTCTCACTGAGAGATTCACTGAACCGTGTCAGACGGTCTTGGGATCCAATTGTAAATTCAAAACAAATATTGGAAATAAATGTATTGAAATATGGCTGAATGAATATTTTGTGTGAATACAAATTATCCTTGTAATCCTATTCCAACCATCAGAAGCAGTGCCACTAATGCAGAAGTGGAGATGGTGGAAAGGAGACACTGACTGGACCTGAATGATGCGGAGATGCCGGTGCTGGACTTGGGTGGACAAAAATGAGAAGTCGCACAACACCAGGTTATAGTCCAACAGTTTTATTTGAAATTACGAGCTTTCGGAGTTCTGCTCCTTCGTCAGGTACAGTGAGGGAATATAAATCGGTTACAACGTATATATAAATGAGAAGTCGCACAACACCAGGTTATAGTCCAACAGTTTTATTTGAAATCACAAGCTTTCGGAGCTTACGTGGCCCCTTCCTCAGGTGAAGTAAAGAAATACAGAGTCGACAAAGCATATATAGATAGAGAACAATGCATGTGTAACTTACAATGGTGGACGACTACATTTAAATCATCCTGACTGTTTATCTGCCGAGGTATGACAAAAGGCAATCAAGTCAGCCAGGAAGGTACCACATCAAAGACATAGCAAGATACAACTGAGACAATGAGGTGGAGTCACAGGGGGTCCAATATGTCAAAAGCCGCAGTCGGTATGGGAAACGATAAACTTTAACATTTTTACTTTTTAATGGGAATCACATCTGTGAACGAGCCAACGACGACTCGAGTCTGGATCACGTCATGTATCGTGACATAAACCCAAGATCCCGGTTGAGGCCGTCCTCATGAGTGCGGAACTTGGCTATCAGTTTCTGCTCGATGATTTTGCGTTGTCTTGTGTTTCTAAGGCCGCCTTGGAGAACGCTTACCCGCAGATCCGAGGCGTAATGTCCTTGACAGCTGAAGTGTTCCCCGACTGGGAGGGAACACTCCTGCCTGGAGATTGTTGTGCGGTGCCCATTCATACGTTGTCTCAGTGTCTGCATGGTCTCGCCGATTTACCATGCCGCGGTGCATTCTTTCCTGCAACATATGAGGTAGACAACGTTGGCCGAGTCACATGAGTATGTACCATGTACCTGGTGGGTAAAGTCCTCACGTGTGATGATGGTATCTGTGTTGATGATCTGGCATGTCTTGCAGAGGTTGCCGTGGCAGGATTGTGTGGTGTCATGGTCGCTGTTATCCTGAAAGCTGGGTAATTTGCTGCGAACGATGGTACTTCTGAGGTTAGGCGGCTGTTTGAAGGCAAGTAGTGGAGGCGTGGGGATGGCCTTAGCGAGGTGTTCGACGTCATCGATGACATGTTGGAGGCTGCGAAGAACATGGCGTAGGTTCTACGCTCCGGGGAAGTACTGGACGACCTAGGGTACCCTGTTGGTTGTGTCCCGTGTTTGCCTTCTGAGGAGGTCTATGCGATTTTTCGCTGTGGCCCGTCGGAACTGTCGATCGATGAGTCGAGCATTATATCCCGTTCTTACGAGGGCGTTTTTCAGCGTCCGTAGGTTTCCATCGCGTTCCTCCTCGTCTGAGCAGATCCTGTGTATTCGCAGGGCTTGTCCATAGGGGATGGCTTCTATAACGTGGTTAGGGTGGAAGTTGGAGAAGTGGAGCATCGTGAGGTTGTCCGTGGGCTTGCGGTAGAGTGAAGTGCTGAGGTGTCCGTCTTTGATGGAGATTCGTGTGTCCAGGAATGAAACCGATTCTGAAGAGTAGTCCATGGTGAGTTTGATGGTGGGATGGAACTTGTTTATGTTATCGTGTAGTCCTTTCAGTGATCCTTCGCCATGGGTCCAAAGGAAGAAAATGTCGTTGATGTATCTGGTGTACAGCGTTGGCTGGAGGTCCTGTGCAGCGAAGAAGTCTTGCTCGAACTTGTGCATGAAGATGTTGGCGTATTGGGGTGCGAATTTGGTCCCCGTGGCAGTTCCGTGTGTTTGGGTAAAAAAATGGCTATCGAAGGTGAAGACATTGTGGTCCAGGATGAAGCGGGTGAGTTGTAGGATGGCGTCTGGAGATTGGCTGTTGTTGGTGTTGAGTACTGAGGCTGTCGCAGCGGTGCCGTCATCGTGGGGGAATTAAGGTGTAGAGTGCCGATACGTCCATCGTGGCGAGGAGTGTTCCTGGTTCAACTGGTCCGTGGGTGCTGAGTTTCTGTAAGAAGTCTGTGGTGTTACGGCAGAAGATGGGGTTCCCTGTACGATGGGTTTCAGGATGTACTTCACCTGAGGAAGGGGCCACGTAAGCTCCGAAAGCTTGTGATTTAAAATAAAACTGTTGGACTATAACCTGGTGTTGTGCGACTTCTCATTTTTGTCCACCCCTGTCCAACACCGGCATCTCCGCATCATGAGCACTATCATCGACACCACAAACTGCCGGCTCAAAGTGGAACGTATATATAGACAGAGAACAATGTGTCTGCAGAGATACAATCCGTCAGGGAGGCATTACATCAAAGACACAGCAGTGTACAGCTAAGACAATCAGGTGGGTCACAGGGGGTCCAACTTGTCAAATGCTGCAGTCTGCAGTTAAGCTTTTTACTTTTTTTTAAAACTGGAAATCACATCTGTGAACCAGACAACGACGTCGAGTCAATTCCTGTCGCGTGACATGAAACCGAGATCCCGGTTGAGGCCGTCCTTATGGGTGTTGAACATGGCTATCAGTTTCTGCTCGATGATTTTGCGTTGTCGTGTGTCTCGAAGGCCGCCTTGGAGAACGCTAACCCCCAGATCCGTAGCTGAATGTCCTTGACGGCTGAAGTGTTCCCCGACTGGGAGGGAACACTCTTGCCTGGCGATTGTTGTGCGGTGTCCGTTCATACGTTGTCGCAGTGTCTGCATGGTCTCGCCGATGTACCTTGCTCCGGGGCATCCTTTCCTACAACGTATGAGGTAAACAACGTTGGCCGAGTCACATGATTATGTACCATGTACCTGGAGGGTAGTGTCCTCACGTGTGATGATGGTATCTGTGTTGATGATCTGGCATGTCTTGCAGAGGTTGCCATGGCAGGGTTGTGTGGTGTCGTGGTCGCTGTACTCCTGACAGCTTGGTAATTTGCTGCGAACGATGGTACTTCTGAGGTTAGACGGCTGCTTGAAGGTGAGTAGTGGAGGCGTGGGGATGGCCTTAGCAAGGTGTTCGTCGTCATCGATGACATTTTGAAGGCTGCGAAGAACATGGCGTAGTTTTTCCGCTCCGGGGAAGTACTGGACGACGTAGGGTACTCTGTTCGTTGTGTCCCATGTTCGCCTTCAGAGGAGGTCTATGCGATTTTTCGCTGTGGCCCGTCGGAACTGTCGATAAACGAGTCGAGCTTCATATCCCGTGCTTACGAGGGCGTTTTTTACCATCCATTATTTTCCATCGCGTTCCTCCTCGTCTGAGCAGATCCTGTGTATTCGTAGGGCTTGTCCATAGGGGATGGCTTCTTTAACGTGGTTAGGGTGGAAGCTGGAGAAGTGGAGCATCGTGAGGTTGTCCGTGGGCTTGCGGTAGAGTGAAGTGCTGAGGTGTCCGTCTTTGATGGAGGTTCGTGTGTCCAGTAATGAAACCGATTCTGAGGAGTAGTCCTTGGTGAGTTTGATGGTAGGATGGAAACTGTTGATGTTATCGTGTAGTCCTTTCAGTGATCCTTCGCCGTGGGTCCAAAGGAAGATGTCGTCGATGTATCTGGTGTACAGCGTTGGTTTGAGGTTCTGTGCAGCGATGAAGTCTTGCTCGAACTTGTGCATGAAGATGTTGGCATATTGGGGTGCGAATTTGGTCCCCATGGTTGTTCCTTGTGTTTAGGTAAAAAACTGGTTGTCGAAGGTGAAGACATTGTGGTCAAGGATGAAGCGGATGAGTTGTAGGGTGGCGTCTGGAGATTGGCTGTTGTTGGTGTTGAGTACTGAGGCTGTCGCAGCGATGCCGTCATCGTGGGGGATACTGGTGTAGAGTGCCGATACATCCATCGTGGCGAGGAGTGTTCCTGGTTCAACTGGTCCGTGGGTGCTGAGTTTCTGTAAGAAGCCTGTAGTGTCGCGACAGAAGCTGGGGGTTCCCTGTACGACGGGTTTCAGGATGCCCTCGACGTACCCAGAGAGGTTCTCACAGTCCCTCCCAGTCGGGGAACACTTCAGCAGTCAAGGACATTCAGCCTCGAACTGCGGGATAGCGTAATCCAAGGCGGCCTTCGAGACACACGACAACGCAAAATCATCGAGCAGAAACTGATAGCCAAGTTCCGCACCCATGAGGACGGCCTCAACCGAGATCTCGGTTTCATGTCACGCTATAGGACGTGACTCAACGTCGTTGTCTGGTTCACAGATGTGATTTCCAGTTTTAAAAAAAAGTAAAAAGCTTAACTGCACACTACAGCATTTGACACCTTGGACCCCCTGTGACCCACCTCATTGTCTTAGCTGTATTCTGATGTGTCTTTGATGTAATGCCTCCCTGACGGATTGTGTCTCTGCAGACACATTGTGCTCTGTCTATATATACTTTGTAACCGATTTGTATTCCCTCACTGTACCTGACGAAGGAGCAGTGCTCCGAAAGCTCGTAATTTCAAATAAAACTGTTGGACTATAACCTGGTGTTGTGCGACTTCTCATTTTGGACCTGAATGATGAGCGGTTACTTCACCCGCACATAATATACCGTGGAAAGATCAGAGAGATCGGAGTTTCTCTTCCTGTACTGAACTCAAACTCAGAAAAATAAACGAGACAGTGACAGAAAAAAGGAATTAATAAAATCAGAAAAATGTTGCATTGCCACAAACTTGTTCTCTGATTTAATCCATCCCAGACCTTCAGGTTAAAAACATTCACAATAAATAAGTGTTCCTAAACGACAGGATCTTAGAAATGATCCATTTGATGGAAGGACAGGACTGCTTACATGGCATTGCTCCCGCCTCAGTTCAGGAATTTCAATCCCAGTGCCGCCGAGATTACACTGCTCGCGCCTCAGTTCAGGAATTTCAATCCCAGTGCCGCCTAGATTACACTACTCCCGCCTCATTCCAGGAATTTAATTCCCAGGGCCGACTAGATTACACTGCATTCTGTTCACCTCAATCTAGAACAAGAAGAACAAGATGTTTCTAAAGATTGACCTCACCCACCCAAACATGTAATGGTGCTTCACAGAGGAGACGATTCAATAAAACCAGCAAAAGGTTGACACCAAGGAATGAAAGAAAAACAATTCAAATAACCAATGGGATAAATACCCTGAAACCATCTCAATACTCTATGAAACGCTCTGGAAACATTGAATACACGCATAGGCATAGTCACAGGACCATAACTATTAGTTAACATTCCCGACTCCTCCATCACCATCCCAGGCTGTGTCCTGTTCCACCGGCAGGACAGACTCACCAGAGGTGGGGGCACAGGGATATAGAGTCGATTGGGAGAATTCCTGGGAGTCCTCAACGTTGCCTGCGGACAAAAAGAAGTCTCAAGGCTTCCAGTCAGACATGGGCAAGGTAACTTCCTGCTGATTACCACCTACCGCCCTCCCTCAGCTGATGAATCGGCACATCTTCAATGTCCATCACCAAGAGTGGCTCGGAAGCATCATCATTAAATGAGCCCTGAAGAGCACCGCTGCCAGATTGGGATTGCGGCAGCTGGTGGGAGAAAGAACATGAGAGAATAGGTTGCTTGACCTCGTCCTCACCAACCGACGTATCGCATACGTATCTGTCCATGAGGACATTGGTAGGGATGAACACTACACAATATTTGAGGCGAATGAATCTCGTCTTCACACTGAGAACATTCTGCATCGTGTCATGTGCCACTACCATCGTGCACAGTTTGAGGAAATTGGACAGAGCCAAGCGATACCACAACCAAAATATCAGATTATTTCAAAGTTGTCATATCCAGTCGTGAATGGCAGTGAACAATTAAGCTCAACAGTAGGCACGTAGGCCTGAAAATTTCTCCTTATCACATATATATTAAATTATCTTCTGAAAGTTACTATTAACAAAGAAAGAAACACTTGCATTTATATAGCGCCTTTCACGACCTTGGGCATCACGAAGCAATTTACAGCCAATGAACTAATTTTGAAGTGCAGTCCGTGTTGTATTGTAGGAAACACGGCATCCAGTTTGTGCCCAGCAAGTTCCCACAAACAGCAGTGTAATAATGACCAGATCATCTGTTTCAGTGATGTTGAATTCGATAAATATTGCCCAGAACACTGGGGATAACTCCGCTGCTCTTCTTCGAATATTGCTTTGGGATCTTTTATATGAAGCTGAGAGAAAGCAGACAGGGCCTCCGTTTAACGTCGCATGAGAAAGACAACCATACCAAAAATATCTTGCTCCCTCAGTACTGTCCTTATGACAGAGCAACGCCCCTCAGTACTACCCCTCTGATAGCGGAGCATTCCCTCAGTACTGTCCGTCCGACAATCCAGTGCTCCCTCAGTACTGCCCCTCCGAGAGTGCAGTGCTCCCTCAGTACTGCCCCTCCGACAGTGCAGTGCTCCTTCAGTACTGCCACTCCGACAGTGCAGCGCTCCCACAGTACTGCCCCTCTGACAATGCAGCGCTCCCTCAGGACTGCCCCTCCGACATTGCAGCGCTCCCTCAGCACTGCCCCTCCGACAGTGCAGTGCTCTCTCAGTACTGCCCCTCCAATAATACAGCGCTCCCCTCAGTACTGCCCCTCCGACAGTGCAGCACATCCTCAGTACTGCCGCTCCAACAGTGCACTGCTCCCTCAGTAATGTCCCTCCGACAGTGCAATGCTACCTCAGTACTGCCCTCCGAAAGTGTGGCCCTCCATCAGTATTGCCCATCGCACAGTGAAGCGCTCTCTCAGTACTGCCCATCCGACAGTGCAATGCTCCGTCAGTACTGCCCCTCCAACAATACAGCACTCCCTCAGTACAGTTCCTCCGAGAGTGCAGCGCTCCCTCATTACTGCCTCTCCGAAGGTGCAGTGCACCCTCAGAACTGTCCCTCCGAAAGTGCAGCGCCCCCTCAGTACTTCACTTCCGACAGTTAGCACTCCCTCAGTACTGCCACTCCAACAGTATAGCGCTCCCGCAGTACTGCCACAGCGAGAGTGTAGCGCTTCCTCAGTACTTCCCCCCCGACAGTGCAGTGCACCCTCAGTACTGTGCCTCCGATAGTGCAGCGCTCCCTTAGTAATGCCCTTCCGACAGTGCAGCTGTCCCTCAGTACCACCCTTCGGACAGTGCATCGCTCCCTCAGTACTGCTTCTCCTACCGTGCAGCTGTCCCTCAGTGCCACACTTCCGACAGTGCAGCGCTCTCTCAGGACAGTTCCTCCGAGAGTGCAGCGATCCCTCATTACTGCCCCTCCGAAGGTGCAGTGCACCCTCAGAAAAGACCCTCCGACAGTGCAGCGCTCCCTTAATACTGCCCTTCCGACAGTGCAGCGCTCCCTCAATACGTCTCTTCTGACAGTTAGCACTCACTCAGTACTGCCAATCCAACAATATAGCGCTCCCGCAGTACTGCCCCATCGAGAGTGCAGCGTTTACTCAGTACTTCTTCTCAGACAGTGCGGCGCTCCCTCAGTTCTGTCCCTCCGATCGTGCAGCGCTCCCTTAATATTGCCCCTCCGACAGTGCAGCTGTCCCTCAGTATCACCCTTCCGACAGTGCAGCGCTCCCTCAGTACTGCGTCTCTTACAATGAAGCTATCCCTCAGTACCACCCATCCGACAGTGAGCGCTCCCTCAGTACTGTCCCTTCGAAAGTGCAGCACTCCCTCAGAACTAACCCTCCAATAGTGCAGTGCTCACTCAGTGCTGCCCTCCCAACAGTGCAGCGCTCCCTCAGTGCTGCCCCTCCGACAGTGCAGCGCTCCCTCAGTACTGCCCCTCCAATAGTGCAGTGCTCCCTCAGTACTGGCCCTCCGACAGTGCGACGCTCCCTCAGTACTGCCCCTCCGACAGTGCAGCGCTACCTCAGTACTGCCCCACCAATAGTGCAGTGCTCCCTCAGTACTGCCCCTCCGACACTGCAGCGCCCCCTCAGTACTGCCCCTCCAATAGTGCAGTGCTCCCTCAGTACTGCCCCTCCGACAGTGCAGCGCTCCCTCAGTACTGCCGCTCCAATAGTGCAGTGCTCCCTCAGTAATGCCCCTCCGACAGTGCAGCACCCCCTCAGTACTGTCCCTCCAATAGTGCAGTGCTCCCTCAGTACTGCAACTCCGACAGTGCAGCTCCCTCAGTACTGCCCCTCCGGCAATGCAGCTCCCTCAGTGCTGCCCCTCCGACAGTGCAGCTCCCTCAGTACTGCCCCTCCGACAATACAGCTCCCTCAGTGCTGCCACTCCAACAGTGCAGCGATCCCTCATTACAGCCCATCCGACAGTGAGCGCTCCTTCAGTACTGCACCTCCGATAATACAGTGCTCCCTCAGTACTGCCCCTCCGACAATTCAGCTCCCCTCAGTACTGCCCCTCCGACAGTGCAGCTCCATCAGTACTGACCCTCCGACAGTGCAGCGCTCCCTCAGTACTGATACTCCGACAGTGCAGCTCCCTCAGTACTGCCCCTCCGACAGTGTAGCGCTCCCTCAGTATTGCACCTCCGTCAGTGCAGCGCTCCCTCAGTACTGAACCTCCGACAGTGCGTAGCTCCCTCAGTACTGTACCTCCGATAGTGCAGCGCTCCCTTAGTACTGCCCCTCCGACAGTGTAGCTGTCCCTCAGTACCACCCTTCCGACAGTGCAGCGCTCCCTCAGTACTGCCACTTCGAAAGTGCAGCACTCCCCCTCCAATAGTGCAGTGCTGCCTCAGTGCTTCCCCTCCAACAGTGCAGCGCTCCCTCAGTACTGCCCCTCCAATAGTGCAGCGCTCCCTCAGTTCTGCCCCTCCGACAGTGCGGCGCTCCCTCAGTACTGCCCCTCCAATAGTGCAGTGCTCCCTCAGTTCTGCCCCTCCGACAGTGCGGCGCTCCCTCAGTACTGCCCTTCCGACATTGATCGCTCCTTCAGTACTGCCCCTCCGACAGTGCGGCGCTTCCTCAGTACTGCCCCACCGACAGTGCGGAGCTTCCTCAGTACTGCCCAACCGGCAGTGCAGCAATCCCTCAGTACTGACCCTCCGACAGTGCAGCGCTCCCTCAGTACTGCCACTCCGAGAGTGCAGCTCCCTCAGTACTGCCACTCCGACAGTGCAGCTCTCCCTCAGTACTGCCACTCCGACAGTGCAGTACTCCCTCAGTACTGCCACTCCGACAGTGCAGCTCCCTCAGTACTGCCCCTCCGACAGTGCAGTACTCCCTCAGTACTGCCACTCCGACAGTGCAGCTCCCTCAGTACTGCCACTCCGACAGTGCAGTACTCCCTCAGTACTGCCACTCCGACAGTGCAGCTCCCTCAGTACTGCCCCTCCGACAGTGCAGTACTCCCTCAGTACTCACCCTCCGACAGTGCAGCGCTCCCTCAGTACTGCCACTCCGACAGTGCAGTACTCCCTCAGTACTGAAACTCCGACTGTACAGCGCTCCTTCGGTACTGCCTCTCCTACAGTGCAGCTGTCCTCAGTACCGCCCTTCCGAAAGTGCAGCGCTCCCTCAGTAGTGCAGCACTCCCTCAGTACTGCCGTTCCAATAGTGCAGTGCACCCTCAGTACAACCGCTCCGACACTGCGCGCTCTTTCAGTACTGCCCCTCCGACAGGGCAGCGCTCCCTCAGTACTGCCCCTCCGACAGTGCGCCGCTCCCTCAGTACTGCCCCTCTATCAGTGCGGCGCACCCTCAGTATTGACCCTCCGACAGTGCAGCGCTCCCTCAGTACTCTCCATCCAACAGTGCAACGCTCCCTCAATGTTGCCCCTCCGACAGTGCAACGCTCCCTCAGTACTGCCCCTCTGACAGTGCAGCGCTCCCTCAGTACTGCCATCCAATAGTGCAGTGCTCCCTCAGTACTGCCCCTCCGACAGTGCAGCGCTCCCTAAGAACTCTCCCTCCAACAGTGCAACGCTCCCTCAGTACTGCCCCTCTGACAGTGCAGCGCTCCCTCAGTACTGCCATCCAATAGTGCAGTGCTCCCTCAGTACTGCCCTTCCGACAGTGCAGCGCTCCCTCAGTACTGCCTGTCCAATAGTGCAGCGCCCCCTCAGTACAGCCTCTTCGGCAGTGAAGCGCTCCCTCAGTACTGCCCCTCCGACAGTGCAGCGCTCCCTCAGTACTGCCCCTCCGACAGTGCAGCTCCATCAGAACTGACCCTTAGACAGTGCATCGCTCCCTCAGTACTGCCCCTCCGTCAGTGCAGCGCACCCTCAGTACTGCCCCTCCGACAGTGCAGCGCTCCCTCAGTACTGCCCTTCCGACTGTGATCGCTCCTTCAGTACTGCCCCTCCGACAGTGCGGCGCTTCCTCAGTACTGCCCCACCGGCAGTGCAGCTCCCTCAGTTCTGAACCTCCGACAGTGCAGCAATCCCTCAGTACTGAACCTCCGACAGTGCAGCTCCCTCAGTACTGCCACTCCGACAGTGCAGCTCCCTCAGTACTGAACCTCCGACTGTACAGCGCTCCTTCAGTACTGCCTCTCCTACAGTGCAGCTGTCCTCAGTACCGCCCTTCCGAAAGTGCAGCGCTCCCTCAGTAGTGCTCCTTCGAAAGTGCAGCACTCCCTCAGTACTGACCCTCCGACAGTGCAGCGCTCCCTAAGAACTCTCCCTCCAACAGTGCAACGCTCCATCAATGTTGCCCTTCCGACAGTGCAGCGCTCCCTCAGCACTGCCCCTCTGACAGTGCAGCGCCCCCTATGTACTGCTTGCAGTGTCAGCCTGGATATTTGTACTCACGTCGCTGGAGTGGGACTTGAACCCACAATCTTCTGACTCAGAGGCGAGTGTGCTTCTACCTGAGCCTATTGAATCTGCTTCCACCAGCCTTTCAGAGATTTTATTCCAGATCATAAAAACTCACCGCCTGACCAAAGTTCATCCTTTTCAATTAGACAAGTCCGCCAGTGGAAACAGTTTCTCCTTACTTACTTTATCAAAACTCTCATCATTTTGAACACTTCTAATCACCCTTCCCCTAGCCTTCTCTGCTCTAAGGAGAACAATCGCCGCTTTTCCAGTCTCTCCACATAACTGAAATCCATCACCCCTGGTGTTTTTGTGGTAAATTTTCTCCACACAAGTGGTGGACGATGACCACCTCCAACAAGAGTGAGTCTAACCTCTTCCACTTGACAGTCAGCGGCATTTCCATCACCGAATCCTCAACTATCAAAATCCTAGCAGTCGCCATTGATCAGAAACTCAACTGGCCCAGCCACATAAATACCGTGGTTGCTGCAGCAGGTCAGAGGCTGGGTGTTCTGCGGTGAGTAACTCACCTCCTGACTCCCCAAAGCAGCTCCACCACCTACAAGGCACACGTCAAGTGTTATAGATTACCACCTGCAGGCATCGGGTAGATTAGCATAGTGGTTATGTTACTGGATTAGTAATCCAAAGGGTTGGGCGAGTTATCTGTGCAGATGTGAGGTCAAATCCCACTGTAGCCGCTGCGGACTTTAACTTCAGTTACATTAAAAGCATTTACAATTATCAAGCCAGAATCAGTAATGGTGACCATAAAACTACCAGATTGCAGGAAAAACCCAACTGGTTCACTGATATCTTTTATGGAGTGGAACCTGCCATCCTTACCCTTGGCTGCCCATATGTGGTTGGCTCTTAACTGCCCTCTGAAATGGCCTAGCAAGCCATTCAGTTGTACCAAAGTCAGCACTGTGGGAGTACCTTCACAACAAGGACTACAGCGGTTCACAGAAGGCGGTTCATCGCCACCTTCTCAAGGAAAATTAGAGATTGGCTTGCATTAACAGAGATGCCCACATTCCATGAATGAAGCAATTTAAAAACAAAGACACAGGTAGGACATGTGGGTAACATTTCTCAATATTAAATACAATTAAACATCTTAAAACCTAACAGTCTAAAAATAAGCAGGTTCTGAGGGGTCATATTCACGACAAGATTAGAATCTGTGAACCGAACATTAATGGTCTAAGAACAGATATGATTGCCGAGAATTTCTGATCTGAAACGAAGTTTTGTGCCGTCGCCCAAGAGGAATTCATAGGCCCTTTTGTTTCCAGCGTTTTTTCTCTTTAAAAATCCTGAGTGACTGGTCCTGTCTCTTTAAAAATCCTGAGTGACTGGTCCTGTCTCTTTAAAAATCCTGAGTGACTGGTCCTGTCTCTTTAAAAATCCTGAGTGACTGGTCCTCTCTCTTCAAAGAGCCGGTATGAATGGTCCTGTCTCTTTAAAAATCCTGAGTGACTGGTCCTGTCTCTTTCAAGAGCCGGTATGAATGGTCCTGTCTCTTTCAAAATCCTGAGTGACTGGTCCTGTCTCTTTAAAATGCCTGTTTGACTGGTTATGTCTCTTTAGAAAGCCTGTGTGAATATTTCTGTGTCACTGGCTTTGG
Organism: Squalus acanthias; assembly: GCA_030390025.1. Taxonomy (NCBI): domain Eukaryota; kingdom Metazoa; phylum Chordata; class Chondrichthyes; order Squaliformes; family Squalidae; genus Squalus; species Squalus acanthias. Next base: position 488,863 of record JASTWF010000081.1, read on the forward strand.
CTCCACCCTCTTCTTTATGTGTTAACTGCATGTTGTATAATTAACCCCTTGACTCTCAAGAAGAGTCAGGATGGATTTTGTTTTTTTTAAACAGGGGACAATGGATTTTGGGACCACAGGGGTGTTGATGGTGCAGGATTACTGAGACTAGCTCTTTGACACAGAGGTTGCTTCACAGACTTACGGAGAAATCTTTGCTGGAAAAGTAGAGTTGAATTCTAGACTTAGTCCTAGAAATCCGTCATTGACTGCAGTGGAACTGAATATCAGGCTCTGCGTATAACGGGCGCCCGATCCAATACCGCCCATTTAGCGCCACTGCCCGAGACGAATTTCTCGGCCCTTGTCTGCAGACTTCGGCAGCTGTCAATGTCAGAGCGTGCTGACGAATTGGACTAAGACTTACCTTCTCAAAGGCTCAGCTTCAACTCATTCAGAGTCATTTGTTATCTTCCGAGACAGATTGCTCCAGGGGTGGGGAGATACAAGAGTTAAATCTAAAAGTAAATAAAAGCATTTCTGTCTCATCCAAAACTCTGCTGACCATGTCCTAACTCGCACCGAGTCCCGTTCACCAATCACGCCGGTGCTCGCTGACCGACACTGGTTCCCGGTCCGGCAATGCCTCGATTTTAAAATTCTCATCCCCGTGATTAGCCCCAACTCATTGCCAAGTTTCCACGAAAGGATTTGCATCCCGAACATGTCAAACGTTAGTTTGTTTCTGTTTAGTATTTTTCCGTAAGTACTTTTCATCCCCAGGGCGGCAGTTGGATTCCTACAATTGGCATTAAGGGTACGAGTCGGCAGGGGAGGGGGCCGAATTCGGCTCCGACTTTAGCTCAAATCACCATCACCTCAATTTCCCTCTTCAAGTCACACACCATCCAGACATGGCCTCTTTTTAAAATTCATTCTTAGAATGTGAGCGTCGCTGGCAAGGCCAGCATTTATTGGCCATCCCTAATTGCCCTTGAGAAGGTGGTGCTGAGCCGCCTTATACAATTGATAAACTTGCTAGACTATTCCGGAGGGCAGTTAAGAGTTGCTGTGGGTCTGGCGTCACATTTCGGCCAGTATGGGTAAGGACGGCAGATTTCCTTCCCCTAAAGGACATTAGTGAACCAGATGGGGTTTTGCGACAATCCGGTAGATTCATGGTCACCATTACTGATACTAGCTTTTTATTTCTGATTTGTTTAATTAATTGAATTTAAAGTTGAACTCTGGATCATTCGTCCAGACACCTGGTTTACTAATCCAGCAACATGACCACTATGCTACCGTACCCTTCAAATATATCGCCGTTCCTTCATCGTCACTGGGTCAAAAGCCTGAAATTATTTCAGTAACATTATTGTGGGAGCACCTTCACCACACGGACTGCAGCGGCTCAAGCTGAAGGCCCACCATTTTCTCATGGGTAACTAGGGATGGTCAAGTTGTACCAGCCTTGACAGCTCCACCCATATCCTGAGAACAAATACATATAAATATTAATATTGGAATAAAATCAATGATTTTGTAATTCATTGATTGAAACCAGGCGAGGCCTGTGATCAGAGTGGGGGAATCATGCTCCGAAGAACAAATTGTCTCACAAATTGATTCACCAAATCTATGATTCTATGATATGCTTCCCATACTTTCCCAGTTTCCCTACCCTTTCAAAAGGCGTTTGATAAATCGCCACATTAGACCAGAATTGATGCCCATGTAATTAAAGTGGCAGTGGCAACATGGCTCGGAAATTCGCATCGAGACAGAAAGCAGAGAGCAGTGGTAAACGGCTGTTTTTCAGACTGGAGTGCAGTATACAGTGGTGTTCCCCAGTTGTCAACATTGGGAGCACTGCTGTTTTCATGTAAATCAATGCCATGGGCTTGGGAATAAAGCGCAACATTTCACAATTTGCAGATGACAGGAATCTGGGAAATGTTAATAAACAGTGAGAAGGCTAGTAACAGACTTCAGGAGGACACAGACATACTGATGAAATGGGCAGACGCATGGCAGATACAATTTAACGCAGAGAAGGGTGAAGTGATACATTTTGGAAATAATTATGAGGAGAGGTAATATTAACTAAACGTTGCAGTTTTAAAGCTGGTGCACGATCAGAGAGACCTGTGCTGTACTTACACAATCTTTGAAGGTGGCAGGACAATTTGCGATGACTGTTAAAAAAGCATACGGTGTCAAACAGAAAGACAGAGTAAGAAAATCCAGGAAGAAATGCTAACCTTTTCTAAATCATTGGCTAGGCCCCATCGGGAGTAATGTGTCCAATTCTGAGTGCTATACTTTGGCAAGCATGTCAAGGATTAGAGAAGGTGTAAAGGAGATTTAGCAGACTGGTGCCAGGGATCTGGGACTTTTTTGCATGGAAAGACAGGAGAAGCTGGGATTGTTCTGTTCAGAGCAGCGAAGATTAAGACACATGGCATTATAGAAATGTAAGGGACAGAAGGAGGCCAGTCAGTCCGTCGTGTCAGCGCCGGTCGAAAAAGATCTATCCAGCCTATTCCCAATTTCCAGCTCTTGGTCTGTAGCCTTGTGGGTTATGGCACTTCAAGTGCATATCCAAGTAATTTTTAATTTGATGAGAGTTTCTTCCACAACCACCCTTTCAGGCAGAGTTCCAGATCCCCACCACCCTCTGGGTGAAAAAAGTCTGATCTCCCCTCTAATCCTTCTATCAATTACTTTGAATCTATGCCCCTGTTAATTGACCTCTCTGCTAAGGGAAATAGGTGCATCCTATCCATACTATCTAGGCTTCCCTCATAATTTTATATACCTCAATTAAGCCTCCCTCTAGACTTCTCTGTTCCAAAGTAAACAATGGCAACCTATCCAATCTTTCCTCATAGCTAAAATTCTCCAGTCCTGGCAAATCCTCGTAAATCTCCTCTGTACCGTCTCTAGTGCAATCAAATCTTTCCTGTAATGTGGTGATCAGAACTGTACACAGTACTCTAGCTGCGACTTAAATAGTGTTTTATGCAGTTTTAACATAACCTCCCTGCTATTATATTCGATGCCTCGGCTAATACATGCAACTATCCAGTATGCTTTCTTAACCACCTTATCTAACAGTCCTGCTACCTTCAGGGATCTGTGGACATTCACTCCAAGGTCCCTCTGATCTTCTGCACTTCTCAGTTCGCTTGCCTTGTTAGCCCTCCCCAAATGCATTACCACATACTTCTCCGGATTGAATTCCATTTGCCACTTTTCTGTCCACCTGACCAGTCCATTGTTATCTTCCTGCAGTTTACAACTATTTTACTCACTATCAACCACACGGACAATTTTTTGTATCTTCTGCAAACTTCTTAATCATGGCTCCAACATTGACGTCTAAGTCATTGATATATACCATAAAAAGCAAGGGATCTAGTATTGAGCCCACCAAAACCACACTGGAAACAAACCAGTCACAAAAACACCCGTCGACCAGTGGAATTTGCTTCCTGCCACTGAGCCAATTTTGTATCCTTTCCCTTGGATCCCATGGCCTTTTACTTTTTTTTACAAACCTACCATGTGGGACCTTGTCAAAGGCCTTGCTAATATCTATGCAGACTACATCAATGCACAAACTTCATAGATCCTCCGCGTTAACTCCTTAGAAAATTTAATTAATTTAGTCAGATACGACCATCCCTTAACAAATCCAGGGCTTACTGCCCTTGATTAAACCGTGCCTTTATAAATGTCGATTTAACATAGAAACATAGAAGATAGGAGCAGGAGTAGGCCATTCGACCCCTCGAGACTGCTCCGCCATTCCATGAGATCATGGCTGATCATCCAAACTCAGTACCATGTACCTGCCTTCTCCCCATATCCCTTGATATCTGAGATTTATACTGTCCCTCAGAATATTTCCAATATTTTTCCAGCACCGAGGTTAGGCTGACTGGCCTGTAATTGGCTTATCAATTTCTTCCTTTTTAAACAACGGTACAACGTTAGCAGTCCCGCAGTCCTCTGGCACCACGCCAGGAGCCCGAGAGGATTGGAAAATGATGGTCAGAACCTCTTGTATTTCGTCTCTTAACATCATGGGAGATACTTCACCGGCCCTCGAGATGTATTTACATTCAAAGATACGAAACCCATTAATATTTCCTCTCACACTATTTTTTTCTTATCTAATGTTTCACACTCCACCTTCTTAACTATAATGTCACCATCGTCTCTTTCCTCTGTGAAGACAGATGCAAAGTACTTATTAAGAACCATATCCATGTTAAGTGCCTCCACACACAGGTTACCTTTTTGGACTCTAATAGGTCCTACTCTGTCCTTAGTTATGCTTTTGCAATTTGTGTATTTATAAAACATGTTTGGGTTTTCCTTGATTTTAATTCCCAGTATGTTTTCATGCCATTTCTTTGCCTTCCTACTTTCCTTTATAATTTCTCCCCTGCACTTTCTATACTCCTCTAGGCTTTCTGTAGTATTGAGCTCTCGGTATCTATCAAAAGCTTCCTTTTTTCCCTTATCCTACCCTGCATGTTCCTTGACATCCAAGGTGCTCTAGAATTTTTCTTTGTTGGAACATATTTGGTCTGCAGCCTCACTAGCTCCTCCATTAATGCTTCCCACTGTCTGACACTGATTTCCCTTCAAGTAGCTGTTTACATTTCATTTTTGTGAAATCACATCTCAGCTTAGTAAAATTGGCCTTTCCCCCATTTAAATCTTTTACAACTGATCTATCTTTGTCCTTTTCCATAAGGGGAGATTTAATATAGATGTTCAAATTCATGAAGGGCTTTGATGTATAAGTAAGTTTGTTTCCATTGGAAGAATGGTGGGTTAACAGAGGACGCAGAATTAATGTAATTGTCAAAAGTACCAGAAGAGAGATAAGGAGAATTTTCTTTATGCAGTGAGTTATTATGATTTGGAATGCACTGTCTGATAACGTGGTGGAAGCAGATTCAATAGTAACTTTCGACAAGGAATTGGATTATTAGTTGAAGGGGACATTTTTACAGTGCTCTGGCAAAAGGGATGGACTAATTAGAGAACGAAAATTAGAGACAGAAATACTGGCAGAGGTACAGACGGAAATAAATTAACTTTAAAAGGGGAATTGGATGAATACTTGAAGACGAGCAATTTGCAGGACTATGTGAAAAGAGCAGGGAATGGGAATAATTGGAGGGGTGAGGCCAGGATCGGATTTGAACACAAGGAGGAGAATATTAAGATCGAGTTGCTGCCAGCTGGGGAGCAAATTTAGGTCAGTGATCACAGGGGTGATGGGTGAACGGGAATTGGTTTGTGTTAGGAAATGGGCAGCAGAGTTTTGAATGAGCTCTAGTTTATTGAAGCTTGTAACTGGGAGGCCGGCCAGGAGAGTATTGGAATAGTTGAGTCTGGATTTAACAAAGGCACGGATGATGGTTTAACCAGCGAAGGGCTGAGGTGGAGTGGAGACTGGAGATATTGAGGAGGTGCTGGAAGGGTGGACTGGTGATTCAGAGGATATGAGTTAGGAATTCAGCTCAGGTTCAAAGAGATCGACGAGGATGTGAACAGTTTGGTTCAGCCTCAGACATTGGCCAGGGTGGGTTACTGATTCTGTAGATAGAGAATGGAGTTTGTGACGAGGACCGAAGACAATGGCTTTCCTCTTCCCAAAATTTAAATGACAAAAACTGTAATACAGTGAAACGTGGTTTACAGATCTAATTGCTGGATATAGAGACTAAACGTGACACCAACAGCAGCAAAGAGCGGACAATAAATTATAAGAACAGTAAACAGTCAGCAATTGTTTGTAGATTTAATAGCTGGATAGAGAGACTTACGTGGAACACCAACAGCAGCAAGGAGGGGATAGTAAATGCATTGAATCACCTGAAGTGCCAACTGTATCCGACCGTCTAATGGTATTCTATCAGAATTTTCAGAAAGATCGTCTAACTGCCAGCTGAAACTCCTACCCATTGTTGTAACATTCCAATCTATTGCTCTCAGATTCCGATCCATTGTTGTAACATTCCAAACTACTGTTCTCAGATTCCAGCTCCCTCGCTGTGGAGCAGCGCGCTGATTCCTGTTAGTGCCGAAGGTGATGCTCTCACTGACACTATGGGATAATGATGCGGAGATGCCGGTGTTGGACTGGGGTGGACAAAATTGAGAGGTCGCACAACACCAGGTTATAGTCCAACAGTTTTATTTGAAATCACAAGCTTTCGGAGCTATCGCTCCTTCCTCAGGTGAAGTAAATTGATACAGAATCGCCAGAGCATATATAGATGGAAAAAAAAGCATGTGTACTTTACAATTGCAGACCAATAAATTAAATCATCCTGACTATCTGCCGAGGTGTGATAAAGTTAATTAAGTCAGCCAGGAAGGTACCACATCAAAAGACATAGCAAGATACAACTGAGACAATGAGGTGTAGTCGCAGGGGTTCCAACGTGTCAAAAGCTGCCGTCTGTATGTAAAACGAAAAGCTTTAAAAAAAAATTTACTTTTTTACTGGGAAAATTTTTACTTTTTTACTGGGAATCACATCTGTGAACAAGCTAACGACGACTCGAGTCCGGATCACGTCATGTATCGTGACATAAACCCAAGATCCCGATTGAGACCGTCTTCATGAGTGCGGAACTTGGCTATCAGTTTCTGCTCGATGATTTTGCGTTGTCGTGTGTTTCTAAGGTTGCTATGGGATAACACATTGAAAGGACTCCCTTATTAATAGAAGAGGGAAACCCTGCATTGATACAATTAGGGTCCATGGAGACAGACATTAATCACAGTCACTGAACAAACAGTTTCATTTAACCCCTTTCAATCCTACAGATTTTGTACCACAGTAAAGTAGAACATTTTCCCGTTCCATATGTGATGTATGAGGGTTGCTGAGGTTAGGAATGGTGGAAAAAGCGCAGGCTCCGTCCAGCATCTTTCAATCCTCCTTGGATATGTGAGTGGTGCCAGAGGACTGGAGGGTAGCAAATGTTACACCCTGTTTAAAAAAGGAGATAGGGATAAACCATGTAACTACAGGCATGCCAGGCTAACGGCGGTGGTGGGAAACCTTCTAGAGTCCATATTCCAGGACAAAATTACCTGTCATTTGGAAAAACATCGATTAATAAATTACAACCAGTATGGATATGTTAACTGAAAAGTGTGTCTGACAAACTTGAATGAGTTCTTTGATAAAGTAACAGAGAGGGTTGATGAGCGTAGTGTGGTTGTTTTTTTGTATATGGACTGTCAAATGTCGTTTGATAAAGTGTCACTTAATAGACATGATAGGGAAACTGAAACCCATGGGATTAAAGACGCGTTGACTGCGTGGATACGACAGTGGCTAAGGGACAGAAACAGAGAGTAGTTGTGAACGGCTGTTTTCAGACTGAAGGGAAGTGTACAGTGGTGTTCCCCAGGGGTAGCTATTGGACCATTGCTTATTTTGATATATATTAATGATATAGGCGTATAAAGGGCAAAATGTGAACGTTTGCAGATGACATAAAACTCGGAAAAGTAGTAAACACTGGGGGGGATAGTATTCGGCTTCCGGAGGACATAGTCAGGCTGGTGAAATGAGCAAAGTGAAGAAAGGTGTTATCGACAGTGCTATTCAGTGGTAATTACTCATCAATAACCTGCTCAAATATACTCAGTTTGTATTCCGCCGGGACCAATCGGCTCCAGACCTCATCACAGCCTTGGTCGAAAAATGGAGAAAGAGCTGAATTCCAAAGGTGAGGTCAGAGTGACTGCCCTTGACATCAAGACAGCATTTGACCGAATGCGGCATCAAGGCGCCCTGTTAAAACTGAAGTGAATGGGAATCGGGGGGAAAGATCTCCACTGGCTGAAGTCAAACCTAGCATCAAGGAAGATCGTTGTGGTTGTCGGAGTTCAATTCGCACAGCACCAGGACATTGCTGCAGGAGTTCCTCAGGTCACTATCCTCGGACCAACCATTTTCATCTGCTTCATCAATGAACTTCCTCCATCATAAGGTCAGAAGTAGGGATTTTGGCTGATGATTGCACAGTGTTCACTTCCATTCACAACTCCTCAGATAATGAAGCAGTCCGTGCCCGCATGCAGCAGGACCAAGTCATCATTCAGGCTTGGGCTGATAAGTGCCAAGTAATTTTCGCCCGACACAAATTCCAGTCAATGACTACAACAAGAGCCACCTCCCCTTGAAATTCAATTGGATTATTATCGCCAATTCCCACACCATCAATATCCTGGGTGTCAACATTGACCAGAAACATAACTGTACCAGCCACATAACGACTACAAGAGCAGGTCAGAGGCTGGGTATTCTGCGGCGAATGTCTCACCTCCCGACTCCCCAAAGCCTTTCCACTATCTACAAGGCACAAGTAAGTAGTGTGATGGAATACTCTCTTGCCTGGATGAGTGCATCTGCAGCAACACTGTAGAAGCTCGAAATCATGCAGGACGAAGCAGCCCACTTGATTGGCACACCATCCACCACCTTAAACATTCACTCCCTCCAACACCAGCGTACCCTGGCTGCAGTGTGTACCATCTACAAGATGCACTGCAGCAACTCGCCAAGGCTTCTTCGACAGCACCTCGCAAACCCGCGATCTCTACCACCTAGAAGGACAATGGCAGCAGGCGCATGGGAAAACCATCAACTCCACCGTGCATTGGAGGCAATTCAGAGACGATTCACGAGGTTAATTCCAGAGATGAGGGGTTTGACTTATGAAGAATGGTTCAGCAGGTTGGGCCTATACTAATTGGAATTTAGAAGAATGAGAGGTGATCTTATGGAAACATATAAGTTACTGAGGGCGTTCGACAAGGTATATGAGGAGAGGATGCTTCCCTTCATGGGGAAATCTAGATCTCGGGGGCATACTTTCAGAATAAAGGGTCGACATTTTGGAACTGAGATGAGGAGGAATTTCTTCTCCCAGAGGGTGGTAAATCTGTGGAATTCTCAGCCCCGGAGAGCTGTGGAGGCTGGTTAATTAAATACATTTAAGTTGAAGATAGAGAGATTTTTGCAAGATAAGGGAGTGAAGGGTTATTGTGAGCGGGCAGGGAAGTGGCTTTGAGCCTCAGATCAGCCATGATCTTACTGAATGGCGGAGCAGGCTCGAGGGCCAAGTGGTTTATTTCTGCTCTTATTTCATATGTTCTTATGTTCCCCTCCAAGTCACACACCACCCTGAATTTGAAATATATCGTCGTTCCTTCAACGTCGCTAGGTCAAAGTCCTGGAACTCCCTCCATTAACAGCACTTTGGGATCGCCTTCACCTCAAGGACTGCAGCGGTTCAAGAAGGAGGCTCACCAACACCTTCTCAAGAGCAATATCGGATGGGCTATATATGCTGGCCCTGCCAGCGACGCCCACACCCCATGAATTAATAAAAGTGAAAATAAGACAGATGGCAGAAGCAATTTAATGCAGAGAAGTGTGAAGGATAAATCTGTGAGGAAAATGAGGAGCGGCAATATAAACTAAACTGTATAATTTTAAATGGTGTGCAAGAAGAGAGTGACCTGGACGTTTAGGTACACAAGCCTTTGAGGATGGCAGGACAAGTTGATGAGATTGTTAAAAATGCGGTGGGGTTCCTTAGCTTTATAAACAGAGGCACAGTACAAAAGCAAGGAATTTATGCTAAACCTTTATAAATTACTGGTTAGGCTCCGGCTGGAGTATTCTGTTCAATTCTGGGCAGCAAACTTTAGGAAGGATGTCAAGGTCTTGGAGTGGGCGCAGAGGAGATTTACTGGAATGGTACCAGGGATGAGGGATTTCATTTATGTGGAGAGACGAGAGAAACTGGAATTGTTCTCCAGGGAGCACATAAGTTAAGAGGGAGATTTAATAGAGGTGTTCAAAATCCTGACGGTTTTGATAGAGTAAATAAGCAGAAAATATTTCTACTGGCAGAAGGGTGGGTAACAAAAGGACACAGATTTAAGATAATTGTCAAAATAACAAGAGGGAAGCGGAGGAGATTGTGTTCTACGCAGCGACATGCTGTGATCTGGATTTCACTGCTGAAAAGGTGATAGAAGCAGATTCAATATCGACCTTCAAAAGGGAACGGGATCAATACTGGTAGTGAGGGAATTGCAGGGCTATGGGAATAGAACAGGGGACTGCGACTAATTAGATAGCTCTTTCAAAGAGCCGGTACAGGCTCGATGGACTGAATGGCCTCCTCCTGTCCTGTATGATTCTGCGATTCTGTGATACCAGAAGCCATTGAGTCCTTGTCTCATGTGTAGGATCAACGTTCTGCATTTTTCGATGCAGATTCTAATCGTTACTTGTACTCTGATAACCGTGACAGCGGAAGAGCAAGCACAATTTGCAGGTTAGACAAGGTGTGCTGACAAATTTATAAATAGAGTTAAAAAAAAACTAAAATCATGAAATAATTATGAGAACAAAAATTGGGGCGATTAATATAGGATAGTCACCAAAAAATCCAATCAGGAATTCAGGAGAAACTTCTGTAATCAGAGAGTGGTGAGAATGTGCAACTCGCTAGCACAGGGAATGGTTGAGGCGAAGACCGTTGATCCATTTAAAAGGAAGCGAGATAAATACCTGAGGGAGAAAGGAATACAAGGTTATGCTGATAGAATTACATTAGCAGGGACGAGAGGAGACTCGTGTGGAGCATAACCGCATGGAGCAGTTGGGCTGAATGGCCTGTTTCTGTGCTGTAGTCACAGAGTCATAGAGTGATAGAGTTATACAGCACAGAAAGAGGCCCTTCGGCCCATCGTGTCCGCACCGGCCATCAAGCCCTGTCTATTCTAATCCCATTTCCAAGCACTTGGCCCGTAGACTTGTATGCTATGGCGTTTCAAGTGCTCACTAAATGCTTCTTGAATGTTGTGAGGGTTCCTGCCTCTACCACCCTTTCAGGCAGTGAGTTCCAGATTCCACCCACCCTCTGGGTGAAAAAGTTTTTCCTCAAATCCCCTCTAAACCTCCTACCCCGTACCTTGAAACTATGCACCCTGGTTATTGACCCATCTAGTAAGGGGAAAAGTTCATTTCTATCTACCCTATCTGTGCCCCTCATTATTTTGTGCACCTCAATCAGGTCCCCCGTCAGCCTTCTCTGCTCTAAGGGAAACAGCCCCAGCCTGTCCAGTCTCTCTTCATAGCTGAAGCGCTCCAGCCCACGTAACATCCTGGTGAATCTCCTCTGCACCCTCTCCAATGCAATCACATCTTTCCTGTTGTGTGGCGACCAGAACTGCACACAGTATTCCAGCTGTGGCCTAACTAGCGTTTTGTACAGCTCCATCATAACCTCACTGCTCTTATATTCTATGCCTCGGCTAATGAAGGCAAGTATCCATTATGCCTTTTTATTCACCTTATCTACCTGTCCCGCTGTCTTCAGGGATCTATGTACATGCACACCAAGGTCCCTCTGATCCTCTGGCCTTCGTAGGGTCCTACCATTCATTGCTTATTCCCGTGCCTTGTTAGTCCTCCCAAAATGCATCAACTCACACTTTTCAGAGTTAAATTCCAGTTGCCACTGTTCTGCCCATCTGACCAACCCGTCTATATCGCCCTGTAGCCTGAGGCTTCCCTTCTCGCTATTTACCACCCCACCAATTTTCGAGTCATCTGCGAACTTACTGATCATACCTTATACATTCATATCGAAATCATTAATGTAAACTACAAACAGCAAAGGACCCAGCACCGATCCCTGCGGTACACCACTGGACACAGGCTTCAGGCACAAAAACAAACTTCGACCACCACCTTCTGCCTCCTGCCACTAAAACAATTTTGGATTCAAGTTGCCCTGGATCCCATGAGATCTTACCTTCTTGACTAGTCTCCCATGCGGGAATTTGTCAAAAGCCTTACTGAAGTCCATGTAGACCACATCAACTGGACGACCCTCATCCACACACCGAGTCACCCCCTCGAAAAATTCAATCAAATTGGTCAGACATGATCTCCACCTGACAAAGCCTTGCGGACTATCCTTGAATAATCTTTGCCTCTCCAAGTGGAGACTAATTCTAACCCTCAGAATTTTTTCCAATAATTTCCCTACCACTAACTTTAAGCTCACTGGCCTATAATTCCCTGCTTTTTCTCCACTACTCTTCTTGAATAATGCTACTACGTTAGCTGTTCTCCAGTCCTCTGGCACCTCCCCTGTGGCCAGAAAGGTTCTGAAAATTTATGTCAGAGAACCTGCAATCTACTCACTTGCCTCACACAGCAGCCTGGGATACATCTCTTCTGGTCCTGGGGATTTATCCACTTTTAAGCCCGCTAAAACCGCTAGTACCTCTTCCTTCTCAATACCAATTTGTTCAAGTATATCACAATTCCCCTGTCTGATTTCTAAGACTACAACGTCCTTCTCCATAGTGAACACAAACGCAAAATATTCATTTAAAACCCCACCTACATCTTCTGACGCTACACACAGATTGCCATTTTGGTCCCTAATGGGCCCTACTCTGTCCCTGGTTAGCCTCTTTCCCTTAATATACTTATAAAACACCTTGGGATTTTCCTTTATTTTGCCTGCCAGTGTTTTTTTATGACCCCTCTTCGCTCTCCTAATTTATATTTAAAGTAGCCCCCTGCACTTTCTGTACTCCTCTAGGGCTTCCACTGTTTTTAGTCCTTTGCATCGGCCAAAAGCCTCCCTTTTTTTCCTAATCCATTCTCGTATATCCCTTGACATCCAGGGTTCCCTGGGCTTTTTGGTCCCATCCTTGACCTTTACGGGAACATGTTGCCGTTGTATTCTCTCTATTTCCTTCCTGTTAGACACTCACTGCTCTGATGTAGATTTTCCTACAAGTAGCTGATCCCAGGCCACTTTGGCCAGATCCTGCCTTATCATATTAAAATCGGCCTTCCCCCAATTTAGAAGCTTTACTTCCGGTCCATTTTTGTCCTTTTCCATGACTACCTTAAATCTCACCGAATTATGGTCACTGTCACAATAATACTCTCCTACGAACACTTCTACCACTTGCCCGGCTATATTCCCTAGAATTCGGTCCAGTACCGCCCCCTCTCTTGTAGGACTTTCTACATGCTGGCTCCAAAAGCTCTCCTGGATGCTCTTTAAGAATTTCGCACCCTCTAAGCCTATCACACTCTGACTATCCCAGTTAATATTGGGGAAGTTGATAACCCCTGGTATTATTTCCCTATTATTTCTACACTTCTCTGAGATTTGCCGACATATCTGTTCGTCTATCTCCCCCTGACTGTTTGGCGGCCTATAGTACACTCCCAGCAAAGTGTTTGCCCCCTTTTTGCTTTTAGGTTCTACCCATATGGCCTCATGAGAGGAACCTGATAAGATATCATCCCTCCTTACAGCAGTAATTGACTCCTTGATTAATATTGCGACACCACCTCCTCTTTTACACCCCCCTCTGTCTCGCCTGAAGATTCTATACCCCGGAATATTGAGCTGCCAGTCCTGCCCCTCCCTCAACCATGTCTCTGTGATAGCAAAAATATCATGCTCCCATGTGTTCATCAACACCTTCAATTCATCTGCCTTACTCGCAAGACTCCTTGCATTAAAATACATGCCATCCAGCCTTGACATACTCCCTTTTGCCGTTACATATTTGCTCTGCCTTCCAGGCTGACTTGTTTTTTCCTCTATAGTTGGCTGTGCATCATCCCCTACTATGGCTCCACTCCATATCCTACCCTCCTTCCAAGTAAGTTTAGACCCCCCCCCCGCCCCCGCAACAGTACTAGCATACCTCGCCGCAAGGATGTTGGTCCAGTTCCGGTTCAGGTGCAACTAGTCCGACTTGTACAGGTCCCACCTTCCCCAGAAGCAGACCCAGTGATCCAGGAAACTAAAGCCCTCCCTCCTGCACCAACTGTTCAGCCAAGCATTCATCAGCTCTATCCTCCTATTCCTTTACTCAGGAGCACGTGGCACCGGGAGTAATCCAGAGATTACAACCTTTGTGGTCTTGCTTTTTAATCAGCTACCTAGCTCCCTAAATTCTTGTTGTATTACCTCACCCCTCTTTCTACCCATGTCGTTGGTACCAATGTGAACCATCACCTCTGACTTTCCGCCCACCCACTTCAGAATGCCCTGCAGCCGTTCAGTGATATCCTTGACCCTGGCACCAGGGAGGCAAGATTCCTTCCTGGAGTCACGTCTGCGGCCACAAAAACGTCTATCTGTTCCCCTTACGATAGAATCCCCTATCACTATTGTTCTCCCATTCTTTTTCCTCCCCTCCTGTGCAGCTGAGCCACTCGTAGTGCCACGGACTTGGCTCTTGCTGCATTCCCCTGAGAAACCATCTCCCCCATCATTATCCAAAACGGAAAGTCTGTCGGAGATAGAGATGGACCCAGGGAACTCCTGTACTACCTTCCTAGTTCTTTTACTCTGTCTGGCGATCACCCATTCCCTGTCTGCCTGTGCACTATTTACCTGCAGTGTGACCACCTTGTTAAACGTGCTATCCACGAAGATTTCAGCTTCGCGGATGCTCCACAGTGACTCCAGCCGCAGCTCCAGCTGCAAAATGCGGATTTCGAGTAGCTGCAGCTGGAGACACTTCCTGCACATGTGTTCGCCCTGGACACCTAAAGTGTCCCTGAATTTCAACATAGCACAGGAGGAGCACTCCATGCTGCAGAGCTGCCCTGCCATGTCCTACCCTTAATTTACTTCCTTTAAATTAAAGAATATTTAATACACTAGGGACCTTACTTCCCTTTAAAAACTACTTACTCTCAACTAGAGACCTTACTTTTACTTTAATGACTGGAGTGCAGAAAGACAGTAGAAATACTCACCGCTGGTTTTCTGTCCCCTCTTGTGCAGCTTTTGGGCTCCTGCTCTCCTGGAAGCTGACAAAGATGGAAAAAGAAAGGAACACCTCCTTCCCCGAAATCCCTCACTCACCAAACTCGCAGCTTAACACTCTGTTCCGATCTGCACTCCGTGACAAATTCTGCTCCAGCCTCCCTTATTTACACTGCTGAGATTTAAATAAGTGAGCTCTCTGGCAGTTACAGAGCCAGATTAGATCACTTAATTAATTAATTACTCTCACCTGCTCTAAGAGCACAGAGCTTGAGTAGCCCTGCCAAGCCTGAAAGAAACTTAAAACTTTAAACGGTAAATTTAAATGCTTATTGCAAGCACACAAGACTAGAATTTGTAAAAATAAGAGATTAAACTTTAAGAATTACTCCCTCCCTCACCAAACTCGCTTTTAACAGTCTGTTCCGATCTGCATTTCGTGTAATTTGTTTACCGGAGCGTGACGCTCCTCTCCGATCATTGGCCTCACCTGGTTTCAATCAGTGAATTACAAAATCACTGATTATATTCCTATTATATTATTATATCTATTTGTTCTCAGGATATCGTGTCTAGATGTAACCAAGGCATGGATGAGGGTTTTAGCAGAAGCTGAGCTCAGGCAGGGGCGGAGACGGCCGATGTTGTGGAGGTGCAAATCACGATGGAGACTGACCATGACGCCTCCCATGTTTCAATAGCAACACTCAGCACTGATCCGTGAAGGAACTGCCTGAGGAACCCGGACTCCAGCGAGCGACAAAACCTTGCAGTGTGTAAAGAAGGAGTTTTGTAATAACAGGACTGACCCACGTAAAGACTGTCTCTGAGTTTAAATCTTAGGAATGTGACGTGTGGAGAATGGCAGCAATCTAACTTTAAACAGCTCCCAGGACAGTTACAGCACGGTTTTGATACAGAGTAAAGCTCCCTCTACACTGTCCCATAAAACACTCCCAGTGCAGTTGCAGCATATTTTAAATAACAAGTAAAGCTCGCTCTACACTGTCCCAACAAACATTCCCAGGGCAGGTACAGCACGCTTTAGATATAAAGTAAACGTCCCTCTACACTGTCCCAGCATCTCTCCCGGGGCAGGTATAGCACGGGTTAGATACAGAGAAAAGCTCCCACTACACAGTCCCGTCAGATACTCCCAGGGCAGGTACAGCACAGGTTAAATACAGAGCACAGCTCCGTCTACACTGTCCCATCCTCGTTGTATGTGGGGCTCAGTACCACAATGGATGTGAGATCAGGCTAACTCAGCACAGGCCGGGGATTAAGCCTAGGCCTTTCCCAATGATCACTGCCTCCCCTTTCTCACTGATGCCCCTCCCTCGGATGCTCTGCTCCCGTCTGTGAGTGATGCCCCTCCATGGGATGCTCTGCTCCAGTCTCTCAGTCGGATAAGTGTCGAGATATCAATTCCTGATTCTGTCGTTCCAGTTTATTTAACTTAATCCATTTTCTTCCTGGAACAACACTATTTACCTTTCAACAAGTGGCTTCTGTTTCGTTGTCAACAGCTCAGCTCTGTGCTATTATTGGTGATAAAAAGTTTGGGATCACACCCAGTATTAAAGCACATTATGTGAAAGGATCAACAACTGCTCAAATGGCCCACACCGCACAGGAATTTACATAACAAAGAGAGAGTCACATCTCCTTCTGTCTATAATCTGCATCGCATTCTTCGTTTATCGGCTATCATCTATTTCTCCTCTATCTCTCACACCACCTCTCTCTCCCTATCTATATCTAATAATCTCCCCTCTCTCAATTTCCATCTATCTCTCCTCTATCTCTGTCACCCTCTCTCTATCCCTATCTATATCTAATAATCTCCTCTTTCTCTACCTCCATCTATCTCTCCACTATCTCTGTCACCCTCCCTCTATCCCTATCTATATCGAATAACCTTTCTCTCTCTCTCTGCTTCTATTTCGCCTCTATCTCTGTCACCCCCTCTCTCTCCCTATCTTTTTCTAATAATCTGTTCTCTCTCTTTCTCCATCTCTCGCTCCTCTATCTCTGCGACAGTCTCTTTCTCTCCCTATCTATATCTATTAACCGCTCCTCTGTCTCCATCTATCTCTGTCACCCCCTCTCTCTCCCTATCTATATGTAATAATCTCTCCTCTGTCTATCTCCATCTCTCTCTCCTCTATGTCTGTCACCCTCTCTCTCCACCTATCTATATCTAATAATCTCTCCTCTCTCGATCTCCATCTATCTCTCCTCTATGTATGTCACGCTCTCTCTCTCTCTCTCTCTCCCGATCTAAATATAATAATCTCTTCTCCCGCTATTGCCATCTCTCTCTGCTCTATCTTTGTCACCCTCTCTCTCCCTATCTATATCTAATAATCTCTCCTCTCTCGAACTCCATCTATCTCTCCTCTCTCTATCACCCGTTCTCTCTCCCTATGAATATCCGATAAGAATATAAGAACATAAGAAATAAGACCAGGAGTCAGCCATACGGCCCCTCGATCCTGCTCCGCGATTCCATAAGATCATGGCTGATCATCGACCTCAACTCCACTTTCCCGCCCGATCTCCATATCCCTTGATTCCCCATGAGTCCAATAATCTATCTATCTCAGCCTTGAATAGACTCAAAGCCTCAGCATTCACAGCCGTCTGGGGCAGAGAATTCCAAAGGTTCACAACCCTCTGAGTGAAGAAATTCCTCCTCATCTCGCTCTTAAATGGTCTACTCCTTGTCCTGAGCCTATGCCCCCTAGTTCTAGACACATCAGCCAGGGGAAACAACCTCTTAGCATCTAACCTGTCAATTCCCTTCAGAATCGTGGACGTATCAATGAAATCACCTCTCATTCTTCTAAACTCCAGAGATTATAGGCCCATTCTGCACAATCTCTCATCATAGGACAGCCCTCTCATCTCAGGATATCTTCTCTCTCTATCTCCATTTTTCTCTCCTCTCTGTTGCTGTCAATCTGCCCGTCTTCCTCACTCTCTCTGTCGCTCTCTCTCACTGTCCCTGCTTCTCTCTGTCCCTGCCTCCCTCTCTCTACCTCTCCCTCTCTTTCTCTGTCTCTGTCTCTCTCTCTATGTCTCTCCCTCTCTTTCCCTCGGTCTCTCTCGCTCTCTCTCTGTGCATCTCGACCATCTGTCTCTCTCACTCTCCCTCAGCCCCTCTATTTCTGTTGGTATGTTCCTCAGCCGTTAATCTCTGTTTATCTGTCTTTCTCTGTCTCGTTTTGTCTCTCCCTCTCACTCTTTCCTTCTTGTCTCGGTCTCTGGCTCTCTCGCCATCTCTGTGTCCCTCCATCTTGTCCGTCCATTCCTTTCTAACTCCGGCTCCCTGTAACACTATTTCAATTTCTGTCTCTCGCAGTCTGTCCATGTCTGTCTCCAGTGTTCGCTCTCATTATGCGTCGCACACCCCGTCTTTCTCCTGCCGCCTCTATCTCTGTCTTTATCTCCGCCCTTTCTCTATCTTCCCCTCTCTCTGTCTCTCCTTCACTGTCTCACTCCCCCTCTGTCTCCTCCCGCCTCTATCTCTGTCTTTATCTCCCCCCTTTCTCTATCTTCCCCTCTCTCTGTCTCTCCTTCACTGTCTCACTCCCCCTCTGTCTCCTGCCGCCTCTATCTCTGTCTTTATCTCCCCCCTTTCTCTATCTTCCCCTCTCTCTGTCTCTCCTTCACTGTCTCACTCCCCCTCTGTCTCCTGCCGCCTCTATCTCTGTCTTTATCTCCCCCCTTTCTCTATCTTCCCCTCTCTCTGTCTCTCCTTCACTGTCTCACTCCCCCTCTGTCTCTTGCCGCCTCTATCTCTGTCTTTATCTCCCCGCTTTCTCGATCTTCCCCTCTCTCTGTCTGTCCTTCGCGGTCTCTCTTTATCTCGCTCTTTCTCCCCCTCCCAGGCTCTCTTTGACTCTCCCTCCCCTGTCTCTCCCCATATCACTCTGTATCTGTCTCTCCTTCTCTGTCTCCCTCTCACTCTCTCTGCCTCTCCGGCTCTGTTCACCTCTCTGCCTCTCTCTCCCTGTCTCCCTCACTCTCTCTGTCCCACTCTGTATCTCTCTATCGCTCTGTATCTATTAGTCTATCTATCTCTTTCACACTGCCTAGTTCCTCTTTTCTCGCACCGTCTACCTCTCTCTCCCATTCTCTGTCTCTCTCTCCCCATTGACATAGTGAAGGAGGAGGTTGTTGATATATTGGATGTGATAAAAATTGCTAAAGACGGGGTAACTACAAAGGCTGGCTGTACTTAAAGTAGATAAGTTACCAGGACCGAATTGGACGCATCCTAGGGAGCGGAGGGAAGTAAAGGTGGAAATTGCGGAGACTGTGGCCATAATCTTCTAATCCTCCTTGGATACGGGGGTGGTGCCAGACGACGAGAGCATTGCAAATGTTACACCCTTGTTCAAAAAAGGGTCGACGGATACACCCAGCAACTACAGGCCAGTCAGTTTAATCTCGGTAGTGGAGAAGCTTTAAGAAACAATAAACAGGGAAAAAATGAATTGGATAATTGTGAATTAATTAAGGGAAGCCAGCACGGATTTGTTAAAGGCCAAACGCGTTTAACCAACTTGATAGAGTTTTCTGATGAAGTAACAGACAGGGTTGATGAGGGCAATGCGGTTGAGGTGGTGTACATGGATTTCCAAAATGCGTTTGAAAAAGTGCCACATAATAGGTTTGCCAGAAAAGTTAAAGCATATGGAATAAAAAGGACAGTGACAGATACGAAATTCTCTAAGTGACAGGAAACAGAGAGTAGTGGTGAAAGGGGTATCTTAATGGGGTCAGCCTTCGCTTTCTGACACAGTGAGCGGGTGGAATCGCTCCCACATCCCTCCGGTTCCTAGACTTTGGACTTATTTTGGGGTTGTGAACAAAATTGCTGTAAACGACAGGTTCTGATGAAATAATTTTACTTTATTAAAAGAAAAATGTAACAAACTTGAAACACACTTATTACTTAAACACAGATTGGGGAGCACACGGTACAAGCGAGGGAAATGACAATATATATCAAATAGAACCTTATCCCTCCTAAAAATCCCACTATCTAGCTAGGTTTTTGGTTTCAGGAGATCAGGGATAATGCTCACCAACGAATCCTTGACAGGATTTTAGAGTCTTTTGTTTAAAAGACACCGTAAGGCCCTTGTTGCTGCGAGGTGTCCGATGGTCACTGAGGCAGTCGCTCTGGTTTCTTCTTGCGTGCTGGTCTGTTTTCTGGCCTTCTTCCTCGTGGCTTGTGGTAGGTTTTACTGGAGCAGGGAGAGAGCTGTGTCCGAGTGGTCAGCCAGTCCGAAACAGAGAGAGATTATGGCACAGGCTTTCAAATTATACTGATTCTTTTTCGCGCCCAAAAAACCCTTACTAAAACGGATTCCTTTAGGTTGCAAATGAACCTTGCTTAGTCCAATTGTCTAGTTTTGGCGGGCTTGCCAGTTCCGATGGCTTTTGCTCAGTGTTAAACATGCATTGATCGTTTTTGGATTTAAACACAGCCTTATCTACGCGCCAAACCTCCACCCTATTGTCCCAGGTCTTTTGGCGGGCTTTCTTAACTGCTCTGGTCGATACTTTGGCTGATGGGTTTTTGATGGGATAATGGCTATGAAACTGTGTGCTGGAAGTTTTATTGTCAGGAATCTTTTTTAGTTTTCCAGCATCTTGTTTGCCCCAGGGTATTCATATTTGAATGTGTTTGTGAGTTTTTGCTTTATCTCTTGCACCTTGATAGTGCAAACAATTCCCAGACAGCTTGATCTGTGCATTGCCCTGCCACGCCCCTCGCAGCTTATGTCTGTGAAAGGTGTCTCTCCCAACAGTAAGATTCAAAAAGTCAGTTTCCTCATGTTTTTCCTTGCAATCTTTAAAAATCACTTCACTTAGGGTTCTGTTCGACTTTCTGGGGGATTTTGCGAAACTACATCCCCCACTTTGATACTGAAACTGAATTAGTATCATTAACAGGTGAGCAAAATTTCCGATCCCCGAAAACCAACCTTCCCCTGTCTTACCTAAACTAAAAAGCCAAACATTAATTCCCCTTTTGAAAGTGTTGTTTCAGGTACATACAGGTAAGAATCAATCTTTATTTCACATCCAAACACGGAGAGGGTCCGACACCCCTGCACAGCTTGGAAAAAACACAACATACATATCATAAAAATGACACAATACACATACATTTTTTTTAATTAAAAGACAAAATTCAAGGTTCGTTCCATCCCTGGCCATAGCCTTTATTTTGATGCACTTCCCAAGTCCCTTCGTGTCTGGAGCGGAGCTCCCCGTCCCTTCCCCTGCACCTTGTACACAGCAGGTAGAGAACTATCCCGAGCTGGCAGACCACCAAAAGATGGAAAGCATCCTGATCCAGGAAGGCACCTCTATATTCTCGAAAATATCCCACCAGGGTGGAACTACTATATCCAAAATCTCTGCCCCTATTTCAACTGTTTTCTGTTCCAGTGTGTAGTAATGTTTTTGTGAAATCTCTACAGCTTTAAGTAGGATGGTAAGATGTTCGGGTAGAGATGGAATTTTATATCCAAAGTAAGTCACATAATTTTGCAGGTTGGTGATGTTTTCTGTTACAGTGAGGTGAACAGTGGAGGGTTCAGGAATGGGGACAATCCGTTCCTGGGCCACTTGAACTTCTGCCTCGGGTTTAAAGCAGAAACTGCTGTCACTTACCGGACACCAGAAGTGTCCATGCTGGTAGTGGGACGCACCTGTGGTGACACAATATGTCCCACCCCCTATATATGCTACCTGTGGGGAAACATGGCCGTGTGCCATCACCTCCATGGTACAATTTATAGGTCGTGCGCCAGCAGCTTTAAACCCGCACTGTGGTTTCGAATAGGCGTTCAACTGCTGGGGTCACAATATTACGTGTGAACCCCGGCTCCGCATCCGGAGAGGTCAGTACCTGTCATGGCGTGCTCCCACTTTATGACATAAAGTGGGACCGCTGTAAAACGGATGTGTGCACCCCCTTGAATGACTCCAATGTTCTCCACCCTGTATACCGGTACGGGTCGGGCTGTCCCACTCATGACCTCTTTTCTCACTACTATCCCCATGATAGTGTGATTTGAACGCCCACAATCTATTGGGACAGGGTAGGCTTCAGAGGCTAGACGAAATTGGCATGGGCTCAGCGAATTAATAAACGGGTGGAGGGCTGCGTGGTGCTTGTTGCTGATCCAGGAGGGGACTAAACCTTGCTTTAAATCCTCCAGGTTGCTACGGCCCTCGCCCAGCAACCATGCCCCGTACAGCACACACACCTCATTCTGTGCAGCCTGATCCGATGCATTACTCTCCTCCCGTATGAGTGCATTTACTGTTTTGGCATGCCTTTCCAATTCTGCAATGATTTCCTTTAAATGAACCGTCATAGCTTGGTCCTCATGTAAATCTGAGCCTACCACTGTATTCCCATCCTTCAGGATATTTGTTAACTGGGTTTTTAAAACATTTATCTGTGTCTGTAATTCCATGTCATTCAGGCTATTTATTACAGAGGATGCCGTACTATAGGCAGTGAAAACATAATTCCAGGCTCCCCTTCTTTGTCTACCCGTGCCCATAGGAATCTCAGGTTGTATTCTGTGTAGCTCTAATTTGTCTATATTGGCAAAGTCAAATTCGTATAATGTTCTAAACATTTCCTTAACAGGGCCTGGTACAGCTGCTCCGTCTCCTTAGGACACCACACAGGTAAGTATACCTCGGTAAGGTTTAATATTACTGACGCTACTGCATAGTGTACCCCCTGGTATAGTACCTTTTCGGTTGGTACTAGGACTAACCCATTCCCTGGTCCCTTGGTGCTGGTAGGGAACTTTTCTTCCAGTGTTTTCGGTACCTTGGTCGTGGGTAGGGGCTTTCGGGTGTGTGCCACGAGTTCAGTGGCATTAATTGGGAACGGAATGTGTGGGACCACGCACCCATGCAGGCTAGAATCCCACCCTATCCCCTCCCCGGCATCTTGCCATTGGCTGGAAAAGATGATGGATACCCCTGTGGGGCAGGCTTCCTCTGATCCCCACATACAAACATTAGACTCCCTGTTCCGACTCCCACCACTTATCCCATTAGAAACTCACTCCTCCTTGGGTCCCTGTGATTGTCCGGTAGATGTCGTTCCCTAATCTTTCCCAGTCGACTGTATGGTACCCTGCGTCCCTGCTCAGCTTCCTGTGCCACCACCACCTATTCAGGGGAATTCGTCCCTTACAAGTAAGGCACACACGCTGCCCCTCGGTGCCACTGACCCTTGTGGCAACGACCTGTATTCTGGGGCATGGGAGGGAGGCCTCTCCGCACGTGAACCCGGGCTGGTTGGAGTATTTAGTAGAGTTGGACCCCAGCCACACTGGCCACCTTCCCTCGTGGAAGTAGATGGCGAGCGCCTCCACACCCCGCTCGCCACCCCCTGCGGTGACGACTGGTGCTCTCACTCCTGAACACCCATAGATGTGGGAGTCCTCCACGTCACCTCGGTCACCGATGCTCACCACTACCAGAGCGAGCAGGAGCAGAACCCTTGTCATCCCGAAGTCCTTTCTGTAGGGGCACAGACAAAACATATATCCATGTCCCAGAAAGGTTCTCTGGCTGGATAATTAATCAAGCCCTTAAAGTTAAAAAAAACTCTACAAATAACTAAACTAATGATAACCCATAATTACCAAAACTGCAATGAATTATAACCGAAAATGCTGTACATTTGCTGTCCGTCTCCGGACGGCCAGGTTAAATCCTGTTTAGTCTCTGCCTTATGTGGCCTCTGGCTGGCTTGAACACCTGGGTGTAGTGCGGCCTGTACCGCCGGACCCAGAAGGCCTTCCTCAAAACCGCTGGGGGTATCTTAACATCCCAGCTGAGTCCTGTGCTGCAGCACACTACCCCCTTTGGTGTGGCTGCAGCGCCCTCGTTCATATCTGTGGGCTCCTCCCAGCCTGAGGCTGCAGGCAGGGGACCCTTCTCTCTCTCTTCTCCCAGTACTACCTCTACTGTGAAACCCTCACTGTTGGAGGCTGTAGGCTGGGAATCCCCAACTTTAGATCGCTCCCTGCTCTTGGGTGCTCTTTTTCGGGTTGTAACCCTCTTTGGGTGGGACCCTCTAAACAGATACACCTGTGGCCACAGTAGCCTTTGCTGTGGTGTGCGGGGAGACCTTCTTAGGGCTGCTTGAGTCCCACATAATCGGTGGAGTGACCTCTCCTGTAAGACAACACACTGTCCCTCCCGCTGCAGCTTGTGCCTCCCTTGTCTCGGATTGCAGCTACCGGACCTGCTTTATAGGGATCCCATAACTCTCCTTCCCTGGCCCCCTGCTTGGCCAACTTGTCGGCCTTTTGGTTAACCTGCCACGTGGTATGGAGGGATCCTAAATCTATGTCCAAAGGTTTGGACATTGCCCCAGCCTGCTTGTTCCCTTTGATTCCCATTAAACTGTAGGGGACCCCGTTAAACCTGGGTGAATTGTTCAGGTCTTCTGAATGGAACACCGTGCTGGCCGCTCCGGTGTCCACCAAACATCTCCCCTTCACTTTCTCCACCCCCTTCTTAACGTCCTATCCCGGGGAACACAAGCAGAAAGGCTGCGCTGGTTCCAGTCATAGGTCTGCGTTCGGGGGGGCAGATGGGATTAATACACCAGTAGCTACCTTCCCTGGGCCATCAAACAGGACTCTGATGGCCGCTACTATTGTGTCCAGTGTGGGGGAAGAGTTCGGTGCCTCTACTTTTGGGGCAAAAGCTGGGGAATTCTTTGTTAGCATATCCTTCCAGGGATTTCTACAGTCCTTTCTCCAGTGCCCACTCTTCCCGCACCCGAAGCAGTTACGCTTCATGTCGGAAGGTTTACCACCTTCCTGGTGCCACTCCTTCTTATCCTGTCTGGGCTTTATCTCATGCATCTTCCCTTTCAGTGGGGTGTCTTCAGCTCCCCTACCGTTCCGGTAGGCTAGGGTCAGTTGCCTGACCACTGCCTCCTCGGTGACCCGGGGATCTCTTGGGTCAAACCAAAGCTCAGCCTTGACTTTTACTCGTGGCAAGCTGTTTGCCACTAGGCTACGGAGCCAGTGGGCCAGCTCGTCCCTGTTCAGGTTAGCCCTGTCGAGAGCCCCATTACAAGCACCCCTGTACACCGGCCACAGCCTGTCTGCGAAAGCCTGTGGTGTCTCCCCTGCGAGCTGCACTGTTTTCTCCACCCGGGAGAAAGGACTTCCCTCATTCATTCTCATGGCCTCTAAAACTTCATCCCTGAGGGCAGCATACCCGGTCTGTCCTCTCTTGCTCTCAGTAGAGAGTGACTGGTACAATTTGCCATCCAATGAGAACAGGAGCAATTTTGCCATTTCGGCATCGTCACAATCGTTAATGGCTGCTGATTGTTCCACCTCCATGAAGTGGACTGAGGGGTTTTCCTTTTGGGTAAGTTTACTCTGGTGGCTTGCCATAGCCCTAAGCTGTTGTGTACCGTGGGGAACCAAGAATTGACTTTCAAGGGGTCCCTGACCTCCACCACCGGCGGGCGGGCCGAATTGTTGTTGTCGTGCTGGGCACATTGGCCCTGGCTCCGACTTCTCCTGCATGGCTTTGCCCCCCTCTCCCTGCTGCCAGACCGAGTCAAAACTCGGCGCCACAGGTGCTGGTGTGCACTCCCTGTCAGCCTCACAGATTGTCTGCACCTCCTGCTGCCTAACCAAGCTTCTCCTTGGCGCCACAGGTGGTGGACGAACAGTCTCCCCCTGCTCTTCCAGGTCTGCCCTGGCCGCACCCGGACTTATCAGGCACAGCATGCCTTTCGTCTTGGACAGAGCAAGGTTCAGACTCTCAAGCTGCTTCTGACAGGGGCCGTGGTCCCCGACCTCAAACTGCCTTGTACTGGCTACTCTATAGGCTGCCTGAACATCGTTTAACTTCTCTGTGAGTTCCCTTAATTGCTTGGCAAGGCGGGTGTTTTCTTCCCGCAATGCCAGTTCACTACTTTTGGCCTTGGTGGCCTGACACTGGAGGTATCCCTTGCTGGCACGGTGTTTCTCCAGCATCTGTGACTGTTCCTGATCTTTTGTGCCGAGCTCTGCTAACAACCGATCCCCTGCTATAGCTCTGGCACGGGAAAGTTGGTTTTCTTCCTTTTGCTCTTCTGTGAGAGCCTGAATGCGCTTCCCCAAAAGCTGCATTTGTTTCTGGGAGCAGACCAACCATATGGCTTTCTCCACAGACTTAGTTTATTCCTTGCTCTCAGTCCATGCAGCTGCAGCGTCCATAGGACGTTCAGCATGCAACAGCCTGAGGACCCATTTCTTGGTGATATTTACTTTTTTATATACATAGGATGACATCCTCTCTTCCATTTTTGTTCTCTCCTCAAAACCAGCATTTACTGCTTCACAGCCCTTTCGCCAAAGTCCTGCCGCGGTCGCCATTATGTAAGGGGTTTCTTAAGTGAGCGGTTCGAATCGACCAACACCCCTCCGGTTCCTAGACTTTGGGCTTATTTAGGGGTTGTGAACAAAATTGCAGTAAACAGGTTTTGATGAAATAAATTTACTTTATTAAAATAAAAAAAGGTAA
Source organism: Squalus acanthias (assembly GCA_030390025.1). Lineage (NCBI taxonomy): Eukaryota > Metazoa > Chordata > Chondrichthyes > Squaliformes > Squalidae > Squalus > Squalus acanthias. The sequence continues at coordinate 515,331 of JASTWF010000081.1, forward strand.
AAAACTTGAAACACACTTATTACTTAAACACAGATTCGGGGAACACACGGTAAAAGCGAGTGAAATGACAATATATCAAACAAAACCTTATCCCTCCCAAATATCCCACTATCTGGCAAGGTTTTTGGTTTCAGGAGATCAGGGATAATGCTCACCAACGAGTCCTTGACGGGATATTAGAGTATTTTTATTTAAAAGGACTCCGGAAGGCCCTTATGGTTTATTCTTGCGTGCTGGTCTTCTTCCTCGTGGCTTGTAGTAAGTTTTGCTGGAGCAGGGAGAGAGAGCTGTGTCTGCGTCGCCAGTCAGTCCAAAGAGAAAGATTATGGCACAGGCTTTCAAATTATACTGTTTGTTTTTTTCGCGCTCAAATCCCCTTCCTAAAACGAATTCCTTTTGGAATGTAAATGACCCTTGCTTCGTCCAATTGTCTAGTTTTAGGCGGGCTTGCCAGCTCCGATGGTTTTTGCTTCGTGTTAATCGCTTTCCGATTTAAACACCGCCTTATCTACGCGCCAAATCTTCTCTATATTGTCCTTCTGTTGGCGGGCTTTTAAATCGGTTCTCTGGATACCTGATTGATTGTTTTTTTGGATGGGATAATGGCTATGAAACTGTGTGATCGGTTTTATATTGTCATTGAATCGTTTTTAGATTTCCAGCATTTTGTTTGCCCCTGGGTATCCATATTTGAATGTGTTTGTGAGTTTTGCATTGTCTCAAACAATTCCCAGACAGCTTGATCCGTTCACTGACCGGCCACGCCCCTCGCAGCTTGTCTGTGAAAAAAAAATGTCTCTCCCAACAATAAGATTCAAAAATATCAGTTTCCTCAGGTTTTCTTCTTGTGATCTTTAGGTTTTTACATCAAATCACTTCACTGAGGTCCCATCATCCCAAGTTTGTATGAACAGTCCAAAAATCACTCCCTTTAGGGCTCTGTTCGAGTTTCTGGGGGATTTTGCGAAGCCTACACAGTTTGATAATATTAAGAACATAAGAACATAACATAAGAACATAAGAAATAGGAGCAGGAGTAGGCCAATCGGCCCCTCGAGCCTGCTCCGCCATTCAATAAGATCATGGCTGATCTGATCCTAACCGCCAATCTACTATCTATCACAGAACCATCTCCTGCATCTAACAGAATTGCACACACGAAATAGGAGCAGAATCAGGCTACACAGTCCCTGGGCCCGCTCCACTACCCACAGGGCCATGACCGATCCGAACCTAGACTCATGTCCAAATTCCTGCCCGCTCCCCGTAACCCTTAATGCCCTTTACTTCTAGGAAACTGTCTATTTCTGTTTTAAATTTAATTAATGTTGTAGCTTCTACAGCTTTTTGTGGCAGCATATTCCATGGACCTACCACCCTCTGAGTGAAGTAGTTCCTCCTCATCTCAGTTTTGAAAGAGCAGCCCCTTATTCTAAGACTATGTCCCCTAGTTCTCGTCTCACCCGTCATCGGGAACATCCTCCCCGCATCCACCCGATCCAACCCCTTCACAATCTTATATGTTTCAATAAGATCGCCTCTCATTCTTCTGAACTCCAATGAGTAGAGTCCCAATCTACCCAACCTCTCCTCATATGACCACCCCCTCATCCCCGGGATTAACCGAGTGAACCTTTTTTGCACTGCCTCGAGAGCAAGGATGTCTTTCCTTAAGTAAGGACACCAAAACTGTATGCAGTATTCCAGGTGCGGTCTCACCAATACTCGGGAGCTAAATTAAAATTTGACGCTGTATGTTGTTTTTGATCAAGATGGGGCTCATCATTAGATCTCACATTGCTTCCATGATGCTTTGCAGCCTACTGTATTAATTCAATAATCCAATTTCAAAATTTAGAGTTCCTCTCTCGTGTCTGCTATACTGCTTTTCTGTTTTGGTCTGAATAAATTTATTGGTGGAATTTCGTTTCCAAATTAAATTACAGGGTTCGATTCTCTGGTCTGGAGAATTAAACTGTCCCAGCTTTTCTTCCAAGATTTGGCAATTTCATATCACATAATTATTGTATTTCTACTAAGGAATCACATCACAGCAACACCTGTAAATCTCTATTCTTCAAACTAACACAGCTCTTCATTCTATTACAGCCCTTCCAACCCATACAACAACTCCAAAAAATAGCACCGCAATCTAATACAGCACCTGAAACAATTTCAGCACCTCAAACTAATAAACCTTCAGAATGGGCAGATAATTGGCAAATACTTATCAACACAGATAAGTGTGAGTTATTTCATTTTGTTAAGAAAAATAATGAGTACTCATATTACTTGAAACATAATAAACTAAATGGATTATAGAAATAAACAGATCTGGGAGTACAAATACACAAATCATTAAAATTAAAGACAGATTAATAATGTCATAAAATTAAATCACGCACTAGGGTTTACTTCGAGGGGGATAGCATTGAAAAGTAGAGAGGATATGCTGAACTTGAATCACATATTGGTTAGACCACACTTGGAGTACTGTGTATAGTTCGGGTCTCCATGCTATAAAAGTATACAGAGGCACTGCAGAGGGTGAAAAAAAAGATTTCCAAGGATGATGCTAGAAGTGCTAGGGTATTCATATCAGCAGATGATGAACAAGCTCGGTCTCTTTACTCTTGAAAAGAGAAGGCTGAGGTGTTACCTAATTAAGGTCGTTAAATGTATAAAAGGTTTTGATAGAATAGACACAGAGAGATTATTCCCACTTGCGGAGAAGAGCAAAACTCGAGGCCTTAAATATATGGTAGTCACCAAGAAATCAAGTAAGTAATTCCAAAGAAGCTTTTTTACCGAGCGAGTGGTGAGAATATGGAACTCAGGGCCACAGGGAATAGTTGAGGCGATTAGTTTAGATGGATTTAAGGGGATGCCATATAAGGACATGAGGGAGAAGGGAATAGAGGGTTATGCTGATAGAGTTAGATGAGGAAAGATGCGAGGAGGCTCGAGTGAAGCATAAACGCCGGCATGGACGGGTGAGGCCGAGTGGCCTGGTTCTGTACTGTATATTTTATCTAATTTTATGTGATCGTAGAAACATAGATTAATACATCACAAAATTATTTTTACTCCCAGATCTCTTTTCTCCTCTGCCTAATTAGATTCTTATTTTCCAAGTTAGATGGAACCTCTCTAATTTTGTTAACAAAATGTAACTGTCAGCCGTGTCTCAGTGGGTAGCACTCTCGCCTCTGAGTCAGGAGGTTGTGGGTTCACAGTCCCACACCAGAGACTGGAGCACAGGTATCTCGGTTGATACTCAAGGGCAGTACGAAGGGGGAGCTGCATTGTCGGAGATGACGTCTTTCCGAAGAGAAGTTAAACTGAGACCCTGTCTGCTCTGTCAGGTGGACGTAATGATCCCAAGACAAAATTTCGAAGACGAGCAGGGGACTTCTCCCCGGTGTTCTTGCCAATATTTATCTATCAATCAAAATCACTAAACAACAGATTATCTGGTCATTATCGCATTGCTATCTGTGGGAGCTTGCTGTGTGCAAATTGATTACTGCATTTCCTACATTACAACAGTGATTACACTTCAAAAGAACTTGATTGGCTGTCAATCGCTTTGGAACGTCCTGAGGTCGTGACAGGCGCTATATAATTGACAGTCATACTTTCAGAACGAGACCATTCCACCCATCGAGTCTCCGTCTACTCTTTCGATGAGCCATCCAGTTATTCCCACTCCCTCACTCTTTCCTCATATCCCTGCAATTATTCACCTTCAAGCATTTATCCAATTCACATTTGAAGGCTACTATTGAATCTGTACCCAACACCCTATCAGGCAGTGAATTACAAATCCTAACCAATCGCTGTGTGAAAATGTTTTAGCTCATGTCGCCTCTGGTTGTTCTGCCAATCACCTTAAATCTGTGCCATCTGATTATCAACTCTTCAGCCACTGGAAACAGTTTCTCCTTGCTTACTCAATGTAAACCCTTCATGATGCTCTATACCTCCATCAAATCTCTTCTTAGGATTCTCTTCTCTAAGGAGAACAATCCCAGCTTCTTTAATCTATCCACGTAATTGTATTCCACCATTCCTGGAGCGATTCCGGTAAATCTCTTCTGTACCCACTCCAAAGCGCTCACCTCCTTCCTAAAGTGTGGTGACCAGAATTGGACAAAATACTGCAGCTGGGGCCGAACTAGTTTTTTTTATAGGTTGAGCATAACTTCCTTCCTTTTGTACTCTCTGCCTCTATTTATAAAGCCCAGGACCATGTCTGCTTTATTAACAGCTTTCTTAACCTTTTCTTGCCACTTTCAAAAACTTGTGCACCAACACCCCCAAGTCTCTCTGTTCTTGCACCCAATTTATAATTCTAATATCAAAGTAGCAGTGGTCTTTGTACGGAACCCTGGGGAACATCAAGTATACCTTCCTTCCGTCCGAAAGACAGCCACTTACAACAACTCTCTATTTCTGTCTATAATCCAATTTTATATCCATGCTACTACTGCCGCTTATATCAAATGGACGTCAATTTTGCGAACATACCTAGAATGTGGTACTTTGTCAAACGTCTTTTGAATGTCCAGAAACACAACAGCAACTGCTCTGCCCTCATCCGGCCTCTCTGTTAACTGAACAACAAACTCAATCGCGTTAGGAAAACATGGTATGCCCTTAACAAATCTGCTCCGGCTCTCTTTTATTAGTCCAGACTTTTCCAAGTGTCTGTTAAATTTCACCCGGATTATTGTTTCTACAAGATTCCGCACCACCGACATTAAACTGACTGGTCTGTAATTGCCAGGTTTTTCGTTCTCCCCTTTCTTGGACAACGGTGTAAAATTTGCAATCCTGCAATCCTCAGCACCAAGCCTGTCTCTAAAGAGATTTGGCATATTGTGACCAGCACCTCCGCAATTTCTACCTTTACTTCCGCAACATCCTCGGTTACATCCGATTCGGACCGGGTGAGTTCATAGAATCATAGAATCATAGAAAGTTACAGCACGGAAGGAGGCCATTTCGGCCCATCGTGTCCGTGCCGGCCAACAAAGAGCTATCCAGCGTAATCCCACTTCCAAGCTCTTGGTCCGTAGCCCTGCAGGTTACAGCATTCCAAGTGCACATCCAAGTACTTTTTAAATGTGGTTAGTGTTCCTTCCTCTACCACCCTTTAAGGCAATGAGTTCCAGACCCCCACAACCCTCTGGGTGAAAACATTTCCCCACAAATCCCCTCTATACCTTCCACCAATTACTTTCAATCTGTGCCCCCTGGATTTGACCCCTCTGCTAAGGGAAATAGGTATTTTCTATCCATTTTATCGATGACCCTCATAATTTTTATAAACCTCAATAAGGTCTCCCCTCAGCCTCCTCTGTTACAAGGAATACAAACCGAGCCTATCCAGTCTTTCCTCATAGCTAAAATTCTCTACTCCCGGCAACATCCTTTTATATCTCCTCCCTACCCTCACTAGTGCAATCACATCTTTCGTGTAATGTGGTGATCAGAACTGCACTCAGTACTGCAGCTTAGGCCTAACTAGTGTTTTATACAGTTGAAGCATAACCCCCCTACTCTTTTATTCTATGCCACGGTTAATAAACTCAAGCATTACGTATGCCTTCTTAACCACCTGTTCTACTTGGCCTGCTCCCTTCAGAGATCTGTGGACATGCACTCCATGGTCCCTTTGTTCCTCTACACTTCTCAGTGTCCCATCATTTAACGTGTATTTCCTTTCATTTTAACCCTCCCCAAATGCATTACCTCACACTTCTCCGGATTGAATTTTATTTGCTACTTTTCTGCCCACCTGACCAATGTTTTCATAACTTCCTTCAGTCTACAGCTTCCTTCTTCAGTATCATCCACACAGCCGATTTTAGTATCATCTTCAAACTTCTCAATCATAACCTCTATATTCAAGTCTAGATAATTGATAAATACCACAAAAAAGCATGCGACCTATTGCTGAGCCCTGCGGAACCCCACTGGAAACAGCCTTACAGTCACAAAAATTCACCCATCAACCATTACACTCTGCTTGTCTCCGAGACAGTTTTGAATCCAACTTGACACTTTGCCGTGGAACCCATGGGCTTTTAAATTCGTGACCAGTCTGCCATGTAGAACCTTATCAAAAGTCTTGCTAAAGTCCATATACTCCACATCAAACGCACTACCTTCATCTACCCTCCTTGTTACCTCCTCAAAAAATTCAATCACATTTGTCAGACACGACTTTCCCTTAACAAATCCATTCTGACTATCCTTGATTAGTCCGTGTTTTTCTAAATGATCTACCTGCTTTAATGACAGCCAGCCTGTTTAGTACCTCCTATTTATCTCTCTTTAACTCACCCAATATTCCAGCAACCTCTTCGTTTACCATAGCTTTGTCAAAGTCCTCTTCCTTGGTAAACACCGACACAATGTATTAATTTACTTCCTCAGCCAGGCTTTCTGCCATTACCAATAGATTTCCATTTTGGTCCCTAACCGGCCGCACCTCTCCTCTGACAAGCCGTTTACTTTGAATATGCCTACAGATTACCTTTGGATTCCTCTTTATGTTAGTCGCTAATCTATTCTCATATTGTCTCTTTGCCCCTCTTATTTCCTTTTACAATTCTCCTCTGTACTTTTTATATTCAGCCTGATTCTCCCTTTTATTATCAAGTTGACATCTGTCATACGCCACCTTTCTCTGCTTCATCCTACTTTCCAACTTCTACACCATCCAGGGAGCTCTGGCTTTGGTTGAACTCCCTTTGCACCTTGTAATATGGCAGCTAGACTGTACCCGAACCATCTCCTCTTTAAAAATTCCCCATTGCTTCATTACATTTTGCCTGCCAGTCTTAGACTCCAATTCACCCAGGACAGACCCCTCCTCAATTCGCTGAAATTTGCCATATTCAGGTACCTATTTTTATGCTGGATTGTTTCATTTCCTTCTCCATAACTGATCTGAAACTTACGATACTATGATCACTATTCCCGAGATGCTCCCCCACTATGATATTCTCAACTTGACCCACTTCATTCCCCAGCACTAGATCCAGCAATGACTTCTACCTCGTTGTGCAGGAAACATACTGATCAAGAACGTACTCCTGAATACTCTTCAGAAAAACCTCGTCCTCCCTGCCCTTAACACAATTACTATCCCAGTCTATATTCGGGGAGCTAATGGCTCGTATCATCAGTACTCTATTGTTCTTGCACCTCTCAGTAATTTCTTTGCAATTCTGCTCCTCTATCTCCATCCCACTGTGCGGCCCATAAAATACACCAAGTAACGCAATAGCTCCACTATTGTTTCTCAACTCTATCCAAATAGATTCGGTATTTGACCCCTCAAGGACAATCTCTCTGTCTAGCACTGGAATATTTTCCTTAATCTAAACTGCTACCCCTCCTCCTTTTTTCCTTCCCTCTCACATTGTCCCCGTGAATATTAAGCATCCAATCCTCTCCTTTTTGAGCCAGGTCTCCGTTATCGCCACTACAACATATTCCCACGAGGCTATATGTGCCTGGAGCTCACCAACCTTACTAATCAGACTTTGTTCTTTTACACACTTAGAACACTTCTAAATAAAACCGTCTCTCCCAGTCCTCTGTGCACCTTGTTTCTACTTTTTAATACAACATCCTGGTGCCCAAACCCCTGGCGAATTGGTTCAAACCCACCCCAACAGCAGTCGTTAATGTGCCCGCAAGGATATTCGTCCCAGCTCAGTTCAGGTGCTTCCCCTTCATGTTGAACAGGTCCCACCTGCCACAGAACTGGCACCAATGTCCCAGGAATCTGAAGCCCTCCTCCCTGCACCATGTCTTTAGCCACGCATTAACCTTCCATATCTTCCTATTTCTACTTTCACTAGCCCATCCTGGCACTGGGAGTAATCCTGAGATAACCATCATGGAGCTCCTGCATTTTAACTTCCTCTCTGGATCCTTATAAACTCTGACTGCAGGATATCAGCATTCTTTCTCACTAAGTCTTTGGCTCTGACGTGAATCACAACGTCTGGCTCTTTGAATAATGTTCTGCAACCTCTCCGTGATGTCCCCTACCCTAGCAACAGGCACGCAACATACCCGATGGGTGTCACGTCGACGGTAGCAGAACTGCCTGTGCGTTCCCCTGACTGCCGAATCCCCAATTGATATTGCATTCCTACACTTTGCTGTTGCTCCTGTGCAGTCCTTTGCCTCATGGTGCCAGGCTCGCCATTGCACAGCTTTGAGGTGTCGTCACCCTCACCAGTAACCAATGGTGAATATCGGTTTGAGAGTGGCGGACTCCCGGAGGAAACGTGCACGGCCACCCTCGTCCCACGATTCTGAGTGGCCGCCCACCTTCCATTCTAAATTCCTCCTGACTCCGCAGTATCCTCCTCCTGGAGTCTGCGATCCAGGACACACTGAGCCACCCGTATGCCCTGAAGCCAATCCAGCTGCCGCTCAACTCACAAAGCCTCAGCGTGAGTTCGAGCAGCTGGAGGTACTTCCTGCAAACATGGGCCCCCGGGACTCATGAAGCGTCCTGAAGTCCCCACATACCGCCGGAATTGTAGGCTACGGGTCGTAGCTGTCGCTCCAGTCTAATTAGAAACTTAAAATAAATTCCTTAGATAGAAGGTGATATATAGAATTGCTGTTAACTATTTTTAAACTACACTGCAATTGTTATATTCACTCCTCAAAGCAAACTACACAAAGACTAAATTATTGACCCAAGCTTAACATGAACCACCGAGTTAGAAAATAAATAGACCCTAAATATTGGATACTTAATTTAGAATTCTTGGCTGCACTCCTTCTTTTGATCTGGACGTGAGAAACCGCCTTGCTCCTCTCCACCGAATTTTTATTATCACCTCATTCCCAATTTCCACTCTGCTTGAGATCCACTCCAATTGCGTTTTACCCAGCTCCGTCTCCCTGACGTTGATTACATTTAATTTCATTATATTTGTATTTATTAGCGTTTGATTCATTTTTCTTGTATTCCCTTGTGCTTTTCTGTCCTTTTCCCTGTTTCAAATGACTAAACTCACTCACAATGTCAGCTGCCAACTCCAGCTCCTGTCCACGGTAACTGCAACTGATGAATTGTAACCAGGGGCTAAAACCAGTCTCCAGGTGACATCACAAAGGAGCCAGGAGCAAATCACACAACAGCCGGAGAAGGCCACGCCCACTGGTGGTATAATATGGTGACATGGCCAGGATCTGCTCCTGGTGCAGTCTCACTGGACTGGAGCACAGGTTGCAGGATCTGCCCATTTGTGTTATTGCCCTGTGTCCAAGCCCCAGCTCCAGTCTAACGACGTCCCATTCAGGGAGCACAGCCTCCCATCATTAATCTTCACGAATCCTGTCTAGCGACCTCGTAATACGATGTCTCACTTTCCAATGCCCGTCCTACCACCCGTCCACCTCTTCCTTTATCGAAACGAAGATCTGGCCAGCTGATTGCAGCAGGATGCGGTAAAGAGATGCTCTGCTGCTGATGGAGGAAGATTTTGCAAGGGCAGTCTTGGTGCCTTTCGGTAAATTTTCTCGAAATAAATAAATAGGTACATTTTAACAAATGCACTGTCAGGAAATAAAGGATATCTGAAGCACGGATGCGTTCATCAAAGAGGAGCTGAAATAAAAGAATTGAAGAGGACAAATGTGGATCATTTCCTCAGTTTGATGTCACACACTCGCAATATCCCAGCAGCAACCACAGGAACAACGTAATGTACGACGGGAGCGTACAGGGGCTGATCTCTAGAGATTGCTAATGGACCCGCAGAGTTAGTGTTGCAGGTTCCCAGGGTCAGCTCCTGTGTTTGGGATCTCTGTGAATGTGCGGAATGTACCTGATTTCAGGCCAGTGCTGGGTACATGAACTAATTGGTTAATGCAGATGTCAGTCAGTCTCACGGGCCAATTCAAATCAAGAATTAAACAGCTTACCACAAAGAGCAATCTTCTTTACTTGTTATTCATCTTTGGGAGAGGCGGCAGTAGGTTTAATACCTTTTCCTGAGATTTGTGTCCCGTATAGATTTTGCATTGAATGTTTTTCTAATGCCAGGACAGTATCTGTAGAACAAAAAGGCGCAGAATAGTGATGGGTCCACCATCCTCCGGGGATGTACTGAACCAGACTGATTTGGTGCAGAATCCATGACAAAATGCCACACTTCTTTGTGACAATGTCTAAAGCTCAAATGTAGGTGGATAAAATAAAATAGGTGGAATAATGTGGAAAAGAAGATGTTTGTACCTGAAAAGGAATGGAATCTATTCCACTATAAAGTTTGAGTACGGACCGGAGGCAAGCAAGGCTGTGTCGTCGCACCAATGCTCTTCTCTATCTTCCTTGCGGCAATGTTCCATCTCACCCTCATTAAGCCCCTGGCAGGAGTGGAGCGAATTTACAGAACAAGCGGGAAACTTTTCAATCTCCGTCGCCTCCAGTCCAGATCCAAGGTCGTCCCTTCCTCTGTCGTCGAAATCCAGTATGCAGACGACGCTTGCGTCTGCGCTCACTCGAAGGTCGAACACCAAACCATCGTTAACACCTTCACCGAAGTGTACGAGAGCATGGGCCTTACACTAAACATCCGTAAGACAAAGGTCCTCTACCAACCTGGCCCCGCCACACAGTTACGCCCCCCGATTATCAAAATCATGACAAGGCCTTGGACAACGTGGACCACTTTCCATACCTCGAGAGCCTACTGTCAAAAAGGGCAGACTTCGATGACGAAGTCCAAGACCGCCTTCAGTGTGCCATTGCAGCCATCGGTCACCTGAGGAAGAGAGTGTTTGAAAACCAGGACCTCAAACCCGGCACCAAGTTCATGGTCTACAGAGCAGTAGTGATACCCGCCCTCCTGTATGTTTCAGAGACATAGACCATGGACAGCAGGCACCTCAAAGTACTGGAGAGGTACCACCAACGCTGCCTCCGCAAGATCCTGCAAATCCATTGGAAGGATAGGCGCACCAACGTTAGTGTTCTCGCTCAGGCCAACATCCCCAGCATTAAAGCTTTGACCACGCTCGATCAGCTCCGATGGACGGGTCACATCATCCGCTTGTCCGATACCAGACTCCCAAAACAAGCGCTCTACTCGGAGCTCCGAAACGGCAAGAGAGCCCCAGGTGGGCAGAGGAAACGCTTCAAGGACACCCTCAAAGCCTCCTTGAAAAAGTGCAACATCCCCACCGACAACTAGGAATCCCTGGCCCAAGACCGCACAAAGTGGAGGAATAGCATCCGGGAATGCACCAAACACCTCGAGTCTCTTTGCTGGGAGCAAGCGGAAGCTAAGAACAAACAGCGGAAGGAACAAACGTCATCCCAGGCACCCCACTCACCAGCCCCTTCAACCACAGTCTGCCCCAAATGTGACAGAGACTGTAGGTCCCGTATTGGACGCAGCAGCCACCTGAGAACTCATTTCTAATGTGGAAGCAAGTCATCCTCGGTTCCGAGGGACTGCCTAAGAAGAAGAACGTTTGAGTGCCTGGTCTCAGTTTGTCAGGGAGTGTGAACAGTTTGATTACTTTGCCTTTATATCAGCTGACACCATACTCGGGGCTGGAGGATTCGGAATGCTGTTTAGACAGCACCCAAAATCTCATGAATTCCTGTAACGAGAAAATTTGCACTTATCTTTTTAGGCCTCATTTTCTTTTTCCAACTCCTTTGAGAAATCCCGATCAGAGGGGTGCAAATACAAAGGCTATTGACACAATTACCTGCGAGGCACCATTATGCCCCTGTCCCTTACCACCCTCCCATTGCAATGTCTGTGCATGTTGTGGGCCACTTCCCCAGGAGAAGTCTTGCGAATATCTGAGTTGGAGGGACAGCATCACGAGCCACCACACCTTTTTAGTTTCCTTTGCCCCGGGAAATAAGCTTTCTCCAAATCCATAGAAGAGGAATATTGGTGTCTGTCTCATGTCCAACGATTCCTCGTCCTGTCCATGTATGATGTGCCAGCTGCCAACACAGCTCCTGCCCTCGTCAACTACAACTGATGAATTGTAACCCGGGGCTAAAAGCGGTCTCCGGGTGACATCACAAAGGGAGCCAAGAGCCAATCACACAGCAGCCAGCGCAGGTCCCGCCCACCGGCGGTATGACGGGGTGACATGTCCAGGCTCTGCTCCTGGTGCAGTCTCACTGGACTGGAGCACAGGTTGCAGGATCTGCCCATTTGTTTTATGGCCCTGTCTCCGAGCCCCGCTCCCGCCTAACGACGCCTCAGGCAGAGAGCACAGCCCCCAGTATTTGATTTTATGACTCTTGCGTCCCAACCTCCTAAAGTGATGTCCCAGTATTCAATGCCCTCTACCTCCCAATGTCTACTAATACTTTTCCTCTCCTTTGCAACTGGGAATGAAGCATTCCCCAGACTCATAGAAGAGGAATATGCGGACTTGTGTTACATTCAAACAGTCCTCCTGCTGTCAATGTATGATGTAAATTTGCACCTTAATTCAATTTACCTGCCTTGATTCCATAGCCCTTGATACCCTTGCCAAACAAAAATCTAGCAATCTCAGTTTTGAAATTTTCAATAAACTAACCTCAACAGCTTATTGGGGGAGAGAGTTTCAGATTTCCATTCTGTTTTGTGTGAAGAAGTGCTTCCTGAATAATCCATGAATAGCCTAGATCTCATTTAAAGATTATGCCCCTTTTTCTCGACAACCCCAGCAGAGGAGAACCTTTCTCTGCACCTGCACTACATCTCATTTTAATCATCTTAAACACCTCAATTAGATCACTGGTTACTCTAGTATACTCCCGGGAAAAGATGCCCAGTCTGTGCAACATGTACTCATAATTTAACCCTTTCAGCCCCGGTATGATTTTGGTGAGTCTGCGGTGGCCAGGCTGAACACAACTGTAAATGGAGTCTAAGCAGAGCTTTATATAACTAACATCAATTGCGCTCCTTCGTATTCCAGACGCGTGAGAACCAGAACAATATTGCATTAGCATTACTTTTTAATTATTTTTGGTACCTCTTCACTGGCTTTTAGTAAATTCTGTACTCGGAGCCCTAAATCTCGCCGCTCCACCACCGTTCCCAGCATCTCATCATTTAGAAAATATTCTGATCAATCTTTCTCACTTTAAAATCCATCTGCCACAGTTTATTTTCCAACTCACTTAATGAGTGTCCCTTTGCAACGCTCTGCTTCCATCCACATCATTTGCTGTGCCACCTAACTTGGTGTTGTCAACAAACGTGGATATATAGCAGTCTATTGGTTCACCAAGTCATTTATAAATATAGAGGAATGCGGAGGCCACAGTACCTATCCCTGGGGGACACCATTAGTCACATCCTGCAAATTTCAGTATGTATCGATTAACCCTACTATCTTTCTCCTACCTCCGAAACATTTCTGTACCCAGGTCAATACATTGCTTCCAATTCCATGCGCTCTCGTTTCTGTCAACATTCTCTTATGTGGAACCTTATCGAATGCCTTCTGCAAGTTCATATAAATAGCATCCATGGACACATCCTTATCTACAACAAAGTTACCTTTTCACAATATTCAACTAGGCTCGTTAGACACGACTTACCCTTTTCAAATCCGTGCAGGTTCTCTCTGGACAGCTCATATTTGTCCAATTGCTCAGTCACTCTGTTCCTACCAACAGATTCTAGTCACTTCAACAACAGACGATCGAGTAATCTGCCAATTATTTCCTCATTTTCCTCTTCTACTCTTCTTAAATAATGGAGCGACTCGACAATTTTCAAATTCAAGGATATAATTCTGGAATCAAGAGTGATTTGGAAGATCATGACTCGATGATCTACAATTTTCTTACCTACTTCTTGTAATACCCTGCGGTGGAAAGCTTCAGGACCTGCAGATTTGTCAATCTTCTGTCTCATTATTTCCTCCATTACAAATACAGCATTTATATTGAATCTATTAAGTCCCTCTCCTTGATTTTTGATAGTTTTCCTCGTATCTTTGGTACTTTATCTTTACCCATTACACTGAAGACCGTTGCAAAGTAATATTTAGGAAACCTGGAAAACTTGGTGTGCTGCTCGGTCCCCGAGAACAGATCCCTCCAACGCGTCCAATCCATCACCAAACTTTTCCTTGTCTAGTTTGCCATTGAAATGTTGTTGTAATGCTAGGTCAGTATCTCTAGATCAGAAAGGGACGGAAGAGTGATGGGGAGCACCATCCTCCAGGGATGTACTGAACCAGCCTGATTTCAATAAAAATCTAACAAAGTACCCCAAAGTTCTTGAGAAAATCTAGGGAAATGTGAGGCTATTCACTTTGGTAGGAAGGATAGAAAAATAATATGTTTTAAATTGTGAGATACTTTCAAATGTTGGTGTTCAGAGAGCTTTGGGAGTCCTCGTAAAAGAAATATAGAAAGCTAGCAAATAAGGTAGGCAAATGGCATGTTGGCCTTTATTGCAAGGGGGTTGAAGTATAAGAGTAAGGAAGTCTTGCTACAATTGTACAGGGCCTTGGTGAGACCACGCCTGGAGTACCGTGCACAGTTTTATTCTCCTTATCTAAGGAAGGATATACATGCCTTGGAGGCGGTGCAACGAAGGTTCACTAGCTTTATTCCTGGGATGAGAGGGCTCTCCTATGATGAGAGATTGTGTAGAATGGGCCTATACGCTCTGGAGATTAGAAGAATGAGTGTTGATCTCATTGAAACATACAAGATTCTGAAGGGGATTGATAGGGTAGATATGGAGAAGTTGTTTCCCCTGGCTGGAGTGTCTAGAACTAGGTGGTGAATAGGCTCAGGATAAGGGGTTGGCATTTTAAGGCTGAGAGGAGGAGGAATTTCTTCACTCAGACGATTGTGAATCTTCGGAATTCTCTGCCTAAGCGGGCTTTGAATGCTGAGTCTTTGAATATATTCAAGGCTGAGATCGATAGATTTTTGGACTCTCGGTGAATCAAGGGACATGGAGATCGAGCGGGAAAGTGCAGTTGAGGACGATTATCAGCCATGATCTTATTGAATGGCGGAACAAGCTCGAGCGGGCGTATGGTCTTCTCCTGCTCCTATTTATATTGTTCTTATGTTCTAAAACATGAATGAAGGGAGATAAAAACAGAAGAAACTAAGAAATAGGAGCAAGAGTATGCCATTCAGCCCCTCGAGACTGCTCCGACATTCAATAAGATAATGGCTGACCTGATCTTGACCTCCACTTCACTTTCCCGCCCGCTCCCCATAACCCTTGACCCCCTATAGCTCAAATATCTGTTTAGCACCGTCTTGAATATTTTCAATGACTGAGCCTCCACAGCTCTCTTGGGTAGAGAATTCCAAAAATTCACGACCATCTGAGAGAAGAAATTCCTCCACATCTGTGTATTAATTGGGTGACCCCTTATTCTGAAATTATGCCACCTAGTTCCAGATTCCCCCACGAGGGAAACCATCCTCTCTTCATCTGCCCTATCAATCCCCCTCAGAATCGTATATGTTTCAATAAGAACCCCTCTCATTCTTCTAAACTCGAATGAGTATCGGCCCAACCTTCTCAATCTTTCTTCATAAGACAACCCCTTCATCTCAGGTATCAACCGAGTGAACCTTGTGTGAACTGACTCCAATGCAATATATCCCGCCTTAAATAAGGAAACCAAAACTGAACGCAGTACTAAAGATGTGGTCTCACCAGTGCCCCGGACAGCTGTAGCAAAACTGCTCTACGCTTATACTTCATCCCGCTTGCAATAACGTCCAACATTCAATTTGCCTTCCTAATTACTTGCTGTAACTGCATGCTAACCTTTTGTGTTTAATGTACGAGGCCCCCCAGGTCCCTCTGTCCCGCAGCATTGTGTCGTCTCTCACCATGTAATTAATATTTTGCTTTTCATTCTTCCTTTCAAAGTGTATAACCTCACATTTTGCCACATTAAACTGTATCAGACAAATTTTAGCTCACTCTCTTAACCTCTTTATATCCCATTGCAGACTCCTTGTGTTCTCACGACTTGCTTTCCCACCTATCTTTGTATCATCAGCAAATTAGGCTACAGTACACTTGGTCCCGTCATAAAAATCATTAATATAAATTGTAAATGGTTGAGGCCCCGGAATAAAATATTTTATTTTCCAAGAGATGGAGGTGAAATAATGTGGAAAAGAAGATGTTTGCACTTAAAACTGAATGGAATCTATTGCACTCTGCAGTCGGAATGCCTTGTTTCTGTGTGTCACGGACTGTGGAATGTGAGAGTACTTTGCCTCCACAGACTCCTGACACCGTCCTCCAAGTTGGAGGCTTCTGGCTGATGTTTTTCACAGCATTAAATGATCTAATGAATTATTTGGGCTAGAAAAATCCTACGTACCTTTTCAGAGTTCCTTCACTCTATTGTCAGTCTCTCTGAGAGCTCAAGATCAGAGGGGAGCAGCCAAAAGGGCTACTGGCGCTTCGTCATACACTCTTCCAAATAGTCCCCGCCGAGTGTAACATCAGATTGGAGACACAATTAGGCCCCACTCCTTCATTTGCCTGCGATTACGATGTATGTGCATGTTGTGGGCATCGATGCTCCACCAAACATCTCCAGCGGACGTCTAGGGAATTCCAGAGCTGGAGGAAGCGCATCCCGAGGCTCCATCAGTTTTCCTCGACTTTGCCTCGGGGAATTAAGCATTCTCGAGACCCATAGAAGCGTAACATTGGGGTTTACGTCATGTCCAACGATTCCTCATCCAGTCCATGTATGGTCTGCCAGCTGCCAACTCCAGCTCCTGCCCGCGGTAACTACAACTGATGAATTGTAACTCGGGGCTAAAACCTGACTCCAGATGACTTCACAAAGGATCCAGGAGCCAATCACACAGCAGCCAGCGCAGGCCCCGCCCACTGTCGGTAAGACAGGGTGACATGGCCAGGCTCTGCACCTGGTGCAGTCTCACTGGACTGGAGCACAGGTTGCAGGATCTTCCCATTAATTTAATGGCCCTGTCTCCCTGCCCACGACTCGTCAGGCAGAGAGCACAGCCCCCAATATTAGGTTTTATGATTCTTGCATCGCAACCTCCATATCTGAGACCCCACTACTCAATTACCCCCAGATTCCAAGATGTCCACATATCTTTCCTCTGCTTTGCAACTGGGATCTAAGCATTCCCCAGGCACATGGAAGAGTATTATAGGGACTAGTGTCACATCCAAAGATTCCTCCTGCTGTCATTGTATGAAGTAAAGCTGGGCATTGTACGTGCTCCCCTCGTTGTCAATTGGATAGCTGTGAATTTGCCACGTTATCCTTTACTATACATTATGCAGTATTTCTGTATGACTTCTCAGGTCATTATTTACAATACTTTAAATAAACCAAACATCAATACGAATAAAAACTGAGCGCAACGCTGAAAGTTTCACAGGAAATAATCAAAAGGGAAAGGGGTGAAATAAAGAAAGAATAAACGAAATTAAAAATGGAAAATGCTAGAAAGACTGAGCAGGTCCTGCAGCATCTGTGGAGAAGGGAAGCTCGGGTTAAGGGTTCGGGTGTATGACACTTCTATAGACCGCAAAGGCTAATCCTCCCTTTCTCTCCGCTGAAGAATTTGCAGGTTTTTTTCCCGTTTGTTTTTGTAAATTTTTATTCATGTTTTGATAGTTGTGGATTTTGCATTTGCATTTTTTCGTGAACATCCAGTGCACAGTGCCTGCCCAATGCGGCTCCTCTGATTGACAGCACTCTCTCCACTGGCGAGGGCTGCCCGAGGGGCTCCTCTGACTCCCGGCTTCGGACAAAAGTTACTGGGACCGCAACATCGGTTAATGGGCACACTACACCGGTAAATGAGGCCGCGACCACAGTCAGTAGGACCCGGACCCCGGTTAATGGGAGCTCCAACACGGTTAATGGGGCTGTGACCCCGGTTAATGTGGCCCACAACCCTGATTAATGGGACCCCGAACCCGGATAATGGGGCCAGGATCCCGGTTAATGCGGCCAGGACCCCAGTTAATGGGTCCGCGACCCAGGTTAATGGGGCCACTACCCCGGTTAATGGGGCCGCACTTCTTCTTTCGTATTTTATTCGCAAATAAAATCAAATATCAATATCTAAGTTGGATATCCAGGCCAAAGCTTCCGGTGTAATAGCGTGGATATCTTGTATGCTCCTGCGAATATCCTCTGAGGCCTGTTCTCAATGATTTGCTCCTGCGTCTGATTAGGAGCTCCACAGTCACTTGATGGGAATTCTTTAATGGAGAAGGTGGCAGCATCTACCATGACCAGCTCTGAGATGGTTGATGGTTGTCCACTGTTTGCGAGGAAGTTTTGATCCTTCAGGTGGCACTGTGGGGTCCTCTATACGGAAACAATTCCCCAGTCGCATTTCTTCCAAGCATTTCACCATCGGTCATGTAGGCTGAGTGGAGATCGCAGAAGGGTTTCGGTGACGGTCCAAAATGGCCTACTAGATTTGAGACTTGTTGGAGGTAGGTTGTTGAAGTCGGCCTGGATCGGCATGTCTTTGCTGGTGTAGCGGTTGTAGGTTTGGTAGTGCGATGTTTGCAAGAACGTGCTGCCAAGGTGTTGGTGTCGATAAAAGTGCACCAGTGATAATTCTCATAGTAGAATTCAGCAAGACATGAACAGTTTTGTCATGCGCTCTCGATAGCCATTCCGGAGAGCAGTACACCGCTGCTGAGTACACCAGGGCGAGTGCTGCATTACTGAGGGTTTGAGTGACTGATCCCCATGTGGATCCGATGAGTTGCTGGATCAATTTGACGCTACTCTTTAGTTTCTTTCCAAAGTTCTGGAGATGTTGTCGATATGTCAGGGTGCGAGCAAGCGTCAACCCAAATAGGAGGCTTTTTTGGCATGGTTTCCATCTGTGACGCAATGGGAGACTTCCAGAGATTGTTCCGCTTGTTGGGTGTTAAGCTGGAAGGTCGAGGTGAGGGTATTTTGCGGGTTTGGCCGAAGTTTCCATCGGCGGAAATAGGCCTCCATCCTCTGTAAATCACTTGTTAGGGTCTATTCGGTGATGGACAGATTCGTGTTTTGCGTGACCAAGGCAATGTCATCATCGTATACGAACTTGCGGGACTCTGTTTGCGACAGTTCACTGGTGTAAACGTTGAATAATATGTGTGCAGGACAGAACCCTGTGGGATTCCATTGTTCAATGTCCTACATCTGCTGTTCTGGTTGCCAGAGTACACACAGTACCACTAAACAGAACCTGAAATCAATCAGGAAGCCTTAACCTGAGCAAAACCGAAAACAGCTGATTCCTATTACAAATCCACTATGGGCAATCGTGATCGTGGAAACAAAGCAGAGTCAGGCCTGCTTAGTACTTGGATGGGAGACTGTCTGCGAATACCAGTTGCTGTAGGCTTTTCTTGCCACCAGAAGCTGCTCTCAGCCCTCAATTTCACACTGCTTTCAATCAGCAATCTTTTTGCACTTCCCTCTCTCTCTCACCCTCTTTCTGTTCGCTGTGCCCTCTAGTTGTCGAATCTTCCGCCAATGAGAACAGTTTATCTCTATCTACTCTGTTTATACCCCTAATTACATTGAACACCTCTATCAAATCACCTCTCAATCTGCTCTGCTCTATGGAGAACAACTCCAGCTTCTCCAGTCTATCGATATCAATGAAGTCACTCATCCATGGAATCATTCTCATAAATCTTTTCTGCACCCTCACTAAGGCCTTCACAATCTTCCTAAAGTGCGGTGTCCAGCATTAACACAATACTTCCGTTGAGGCCGAAGCAGTGTTTTATAAAGGTTCATCATTACTTCCTTGCTTTTTGTAATCTATACCTGTATTTATGCAGCCCAGGATCCCGTATGCTTTTTTAACCGCTTTCTCAACCTGCCCTGCAACCTTCAACGATTTGTGCACCCCCAGGTCTCTCTGTTCATGCTAACCTTTAGGATTGTACCTTTAGTTTATATTGTCTCTCCTTGTACTTTCTCCCCAAAAGTTTCGCTTCGCAATTTTCAGGATTAAATTTGATTTGTTACGTGTCCGCCCATTTCACAAGCCTGAATATGTCTTCTTGAATTCTAATACTATCCTCCTCACAGTTCATTATGCTTCCAAGTTGTGTTTCATCTGCAAATTTTGAAATTGTGTGCTGTATTCCCAAGTCCAAGTCATTAACATATATCAACAAAAGCTGTGGTCCCAGTAACGAAACCTGGGAAACACTACTTTATAACATCCACCAGTCCGAAAGACAACAGTTCACCACTACACTCTGTTGCCTGTCACTTTGCCAATTCCGTATCCATGCTGTCACTGTCACTTTTATTCCATGGGCTTCAGATTTGCTGGCAAGGCTATGATGTGGCACTAAATCAAAAGCATTTTGGATTCCATATTCAACACGTCAACCGAATTGCCCTCATAAACCCTCTCTTTAACCTCATCAAAAAACTCGATCAAGTTAGTTGATCACAAATTGCCTTTAACAGTCCATGCTGGCTTTCCTTAATCAATCCACACTTGTACAAGTGATTGTTAATTTTGTCAATGATTATCGTTTCCAAATGCTTCCCAACTACCGAGGTCAAACATACTGGCCTGTAGTTGCTGGGTTTATCCTTACATCGGTTTTTGAGCAAGGATGTAACATTTGCAATTCTCCAGTCCTTTGGCACCACACCCGTATCTTGGAAGATTATGGCGAGCACCTCCACAAGTTCCTCCTTAACCTTCCCCGGCATCCTAGGGTGCATCCCATCCGGTCCTGGTGACTTTTCAAATTGAAGTTCAGACAGCCTTTCTAGTATCTCCTCTTTAACAATTTTAATCTGATCCAGTATCTCAACTGCCTCCTCTTTCACTATGACTTTGGCATCATATTCTTCCGTGGTGAAGACAGGTGCAAAGTATTCATTGAGTACCCCTGACATGCTCTCTGCATTCATTTCTAGGTCTCCTTTTTGGTCCGTAATCTGCCCCTCACCTCCTCTTAATACACGTTTTTTATTTATATGCTGATAAAATATTTTAGAAATCCCTTTTATGTTTGCTGCCAAACTATTCTCATACTGTCTCGTAGCCCCCCCCCCCCCCCCTCCTCCACCCCCTTATTTACGTTCTTACTTCCCCTCTGAACTTTCTATATTCAGCCTGGCTCTCACTTATATTCTCAACCTGACATCTGTCATATACGCTCTTTTTCTGCTTCAGCTAACTTTATCTCTTTCATCATCCAGGCAGCTATGGCTTTGGTTGCCCTATCTTTACCACCTCGTGGGAATGTACCTCGACTGTACCCGAACCATCTCCACTTTAAATGAAGCCCATTGTTCGATTCGAGATTTGCCTGCCAATTTTAAATCCAATTTACCCGGGCCAGATCCGTTCTCAACCGACTGAAATTGACCTTTTCCCCAATTAAGTATTTTAACACCAGATTGCTTCATGTCCTTTTTCATATCTAATCTAAACCTTGTTATATTATGATCACTGTTCCCTAAATATTACCCTACTGCCACTTGCTCCACTTGACCCATCTCATTCCCCAGAGGCTGAACTCAACAGAGGAACCATCACCCTCACCAGTTCTCAGAAAAGAATATTCGTTGGAGAGCAAGATGCACTCTGAGGACTCCTGTAATATCTGCCTAGGTCCACCTCTTCTGTCTGGCAATCAATCATTCCCTCTCTGCCTGCACAATCCTTAGCTGCGGCGTGACCACCTCCTGAAACGTGCTATCCACGTAGCTCTCAGACATGATGATGCACCTCAGTGACGCCAGCTGCTGCTCAAACGCCAAAACACGGAGTTTGAGCTCCTCTCGCTGAGGACACCTCCTGCACACGTGGTTTTCCAGTACAAAGGGAACCGTTTTGGATTTCCCACATGGCACAGGATTTGCATTCCGCTGGACCGAGCTGACCTGCCATGCTTTTATTTATTCGACTATTAACTGGACTGCTTTATTGTTCTTTTTCGTTTCGTTGCTATAACCGTCAGACTGCACACACACTCAGTTGTACTAGAGCAGGATCATGTCTTTATTGAAACCTCATACTATCCACAACCAGTATGAGTGCACAAGTCTCTTTCATACTACACAAACAAGTCTGAGAGCTGCTGAGACACAAACTATCCGTGATTACAGTGTGAGCTGCTCACCAGTGTTCTCTTACATTGCGTATACTAAATTTCGCCTTTGATCACTACGTTCCCTGCATACTACTAATAAATCGTGGCACGTCAATTTACATACAAATGCCACAGAATAAAAACATGAACTAAACAACCAGGCTCTGAACTCTTCTAATTGTTTTATTGCCGCAATACATCCTAAACAGAATTATGAATCTGACACATTCAGATATGGCTGAAGGACTCTTACACTTCCTATGACTCAGAAATTAAACATGGATGGTTCCCGCGGGGGTAAGGATTCCCCGCGAGATCGCACTCCGCGCCTAACTTTTTGTTTGGGGCCCACACGAACTTTAGTTTCAGAGCATCTTCTTGTTGCAACCGCGCAGTGTGTGCGTGTCCCAGAGGTGCAAATAGTTCGTGCGAGCTCCGAGATCACGTGATTCAGTTAGAGCCAATGGCAGCACACCATCTTTCATTCATAGTTTTGACAGCAAGAGCTGTCAAAGCTATGACTACTACAAACCCCCAAAAGAACAGCTAAACCTCAATTAATGTTTTTAAAAAGCCATCACATTAACAAAATAAGTATAGTTAAATAAATTAACCACTTTAAACAAAAAATTAAATTTTGGAAAAAATTTAAAATCTTTTTAAAAGTTATATAAATAAACTTACCTTTCTTTAAAGTATCTAAAAAAGATAAACCTGTTGAAAATTTTTTTAAATAACACTTAATTAACTACTTACCTTGTTAAAAGAGGGTCCTACGCTTGTTTTCTTTAGGTGTAAAATCTTCACCACTTACCTGCGCGTTCAAAGCTGAAAAAAAAACTAAGTGCACTGCGTGCGCACAACCTGTAGTGCGCACGCGGTTCACTTAGGAACCGCCAACTTTGCAATTCGGTTTCCCGCGCATGTGCTGTGCATGCAGAAACTGGCAATTCGGGATGTAATACGCGAGAGTACACAGTGCGTACTCTCGCGTATTAGGTTTAATTTTCGGGCCATTATCTTTCCGTTGAAGACATCATTCCTCACAATCCTCTTAGCCAATTTACAACCCAGACTCAGCAGAAAGCTGTTTCAACTCGGTCTGCAGAGAGTGGGATTAAACGGAGTTGATTGAACATAGGCCCTGAAATTCGCCTCTCCGGCTTCCCACGGGGGTAAGGATCAGGCGCGCACTTACCTACCGCACCTGCCGTTCACCTCTGGGCCCACTGGAACTCCAGCTCCTGGGCGTGCTCCAAGGGCCGGCGCGCAATGCTTGCGTGTCCCAGGGCCGTAGTTAGTGCGATGCGTCCCCTGGGATCACGTGGGCCATGGTTAGCAAATGGCATGCGGGCCATCTTTCATTCATAGATTTGACAGGAACCTGTCAAACCTATGAATTGAAATCGGCCCCAAAAGAACAGCTAAACTGCAAATAAATTAAAAAAAAACATCACCTTTATAAAATAATTATAAGTTAAATAAATTAACTACTTTAAACAAAAACTAAAATTTTTGAAAAATTAAAATACTTTTTAACAGTTCTAAAAATAAACTTACCTTGCTTTAAAGTATATAAAAAAGATAAACCTGTTGAAATTTTTTATTAATTATAATTAATTAACCACTTAACTTGTTGTAAACGGGTCCAGCGCCTCCTTTTTAAAAGCGCAGGTTCTTCAATACTTACCCACCTGGAGAAACCTGAAAAAAAACCTAAGTTTGCTGCGTGCGCACAGCGTGCACCGCTCCCTTCACACGACCGGAAGTTCCGGTTTCCAGCGGAGGCGCAGTGGATGCAGGAAACCTGCACTTCAGGAGGCATTGCGGGTGAGTACACAGTGCCTACTCACCCGGCGAGTGCCGAAGTTTTGGCCCATTGTGTTTTATCTGAGAATATGGAAAGAGTAGGAATTTCTGGTAAGTATTGGGTATGTAGAAGCTGTAAAAAGTGTAATTTATCGATTATTAATCGATGACATGTTGAAGGCTGTGAAGAACATGGTGTAGTTTCTCCAACGACGAACACCTCGCTAAGGCTATCCCCACGCCTCCACTACTCGCCTTCAAACAGCCACCTAACCTCAAACAGACCATCATTCGCAGCAAATTACCAAGCTTTCAGGAGAACAGCGACGACGACAACACACAACCCTGCCACGGCAACCTGTGCAAGACATGCCAGATCACAACACAGATACCATCATCACACGTGAGGACACCACCCAGCAGGTACATGGTACATACTCATGTGACTCTGCCAACGATGTCTACCTCATACATTGCAGGAAAGGATGCCCCCGGAGCATGGTACATCATCAAGACCATGCAGACACAGTAGCAACGTATGAACGGACACCGCGCAACAATCGCCAGGCAGGAGTGTTCTTTTCCAGTCGGGGAACACTTCAGCAGTCAAGGACATTCAGACTCCGATCTTCGGGTAAGCGTTCTCCAAGGCGGCCTTTGAAACACACGACAATGCAAAATCGTCGAGCAGAAACTGATAGCCAAGTTCAGCACCCATGAGGACGGCCTCAACCGGGATCTTGGGTTCATGTCACGCTACATGTAACCCCACCTGACGTAGAGTCATCCAGATTCGAGTCGTCGTTGCCTTGCTCTCTCGACACAGATGCGGCCGGACCTGCTGTGATTTCCAGCGAAAAAAGTTTTTTGTTTTCCATCTGCCACATTTGACCCCTTGTGAACCCACCTCATTGTCTTTGATGTAATGATTTGCTGACTGACCTGTTTGGACACCATCCACACCTTTGATTGCCGGGATTATCTCTCTGCCGAGGTGTGATAAAGGGCAGTTAGAAAGATTAAATGTAATCATCTGGCAGTATTCTCTGACTATATATGCTGTGCCTATATGCATCTCTTCACTTCACCTGACGAAGGAGCAGCGCTCCGAAAGCAGGTGATTTCAAATAAAGCTGTTGGACTATAACCTGGTGTTGTCCGACTTCTCACGGTTTATGCCTCGTACACGGGAAAGTTCCGGCCGCTATAGTTTCCAGTATCTCCTGTTTCTCTGTTGCTGCTCTCCAGTCCTTCCTGGTTTTTACACAAATGACCATGAGCTGATAACTTCATCTGAAAATACAACTCTCAGCAGACAATCAACACCCGTTACAGTGGTGCAATATTTTCCGTTACCGACCACCCACTGGAACAATACAGTTTTTAGCATTTTGTCGTTCTGCCTTTTAGGGTCATCGAGACACCTTCAAAACCTGCGGTGAGGACTCCAACATCTACACAACGGTGCACCTGTAGAACATTTGCAGCTCCCCCGGGAAAAGGTGCGCCCCACTCAACAAGAGGTCCAGAGCCGAGCAAGCCAATGGTCATTAACATTTAACACCTTTCAATATTATCCAGATAGACTTTGTGTTTGCAAATGGCCGTATAGAGAAATGCAATCTATGGGTGATGCCCATTCTCCCTCACTGCATTTGGTTTATTTAGCGGCAGTGATCTCACTCCCCTTATGGAACACGACTAACTTCCCTTCCATTGATGTTAATGTTGTTCCATTTTAGCTACAACCGTGGGATCCGCCCCTTCCAGATTTGCCTCTCGACACTCCGCCCAGGCGATGCTTAACGCCCATGAGGGAAATACAAAATTCTACTTAGTTTTCACAGTAATTTGCTGAACTACTGTTTGAAGGGTATTGCTGCATTGCTGTTACCAGATTTAAGAGGATTTTAATAGCAATAGAAAATAATGTGCGTTTGATTGTACAGTTATTGTAAGCTTTCAATTATGAATAAATGTATTACAGATTCCCAGAAGTATATTGGAGAGTGCTGGTGTTCTTGCAGTTCTCTAATGTGCTTCGGTAGTTAACTAAACACAAAGCTCCAACACTTAAGGCTCTCTCATGATTCTCTCACTTTTGAATCTCTCTTGTTGTCTACTCCATGTCCACGGTTTATTCATTCGCCTCAAACGTTGATGACCTTGTCCCTAGTAGCACCTTGCTCTTTCCCCGACGTTTGACTCAATCTTCACTCCATTAATTCTAAGGGCCACAGTCTTCAGTGTGTCCGGCGCAAACCTTGTTCTTCCATCACCCGATCCGTCCAGCACTGTCAGACCGAGCTCAACTCTGCAACACCGAACCAATACTACAAGGTCATTCATTAGAGCAAAGATATTCCACGAAGAAACAATCACCTTAAACCCCTCTACCCTGTCTCCTCCACCGTCACCTCCAAATCAAGTCTGAGGAGCTCAGGGTCTTCAGTCGCTGACATTGAGACTTTCTGTTCAGATAAATCCAGTCTATCGAAACTTGTTGATTTTTTTGAGGAGGCAAATAATGCCATTCACAAGATAGTGTCTATCGATGTAACTTCTGGTTTTCCAGAAGACATTCGATACTGTTCCACAGAAGAGGTTGTTAATAAAAATGAGAGCAATTTTAACTGGAGGCAACATATTATCATTGTTTTGTAATTTATCAGAACGTAGGAGACAGAGATTAAGGATTATGGGTTTGTACTCCATTGGCAAGATGTGTTTAGTGGGATCTGTACTGCAGCCTCAGATTTTCAGTATATTTATAAATGAATCAGTTAAAGGAGTAGAGAGGCATATATCCAAGTTTGCTGACGACAACAAATTATTTGCCTCAGTAAATAATGTAGATCGTAGCATAGAGTCTAAAAGGGACAATGGCAGATTCAGAGCGTGGGAATAGCTGTGATAGATGGAGTACAATATGGGGCAATGTGAGGTTATCCATTTTGAAAATAAGAAAGGGAGATCAGAGTATTTTCTAAACTGGGAGAAGCCAGCAACTATTGAGAAGTAGAAACAATTAGGTGCCTAAGTACAGAAATTAGTAAACACTACAAAAAGGACAGGAACTAAAATAATTTAAAAAGCTAAAGGAAAGTTTGCGATTATCTCAAGTGGGCAGGAATACAAAATGGTGGCAGTGATGTTAAAATTATATAAAGCTCTGGTTAGAGCACATTTAGAGTATTGTGCTCAGTTCTAGGCACCGCACCTCTGGAAGGATTGCAGCGCATATTCACCAGAGGTATAGAAACATAGAAACAGGCCATTCGGCCCGGCTCCAACATTCAATACGATCATGGCTGATCAGCCAAATCCAGTACCCTGTCCCTGCTTTCTCACACAGAATCCCCACAGTACAGATAGAGGCCATCTCGGCCCATCGAGCCTGCACCGACACATATCCTACCCTATCCCCGTAACCCCACGTATTTAATTCCCCCTAACATATCCCATCCTATCCTATCCCCGTAACCCCACATATTTAATCCCCCCCTAACACTAAGGGTCAATTTATCATAGCCTAACAGCTCATGAAAAGGCGCTGGTGAGCCGCCTTCTTGAACCGCTGCAGTCCGTGCGGTGATGGTCCTCCCACAGTGCTGTTGGGGAGGGAATTCCATATTTTTGATCCAGAGACGCTGAAGGAACTGCGATCTATTTCCAAGTCAGGATGGTGTGTGACTTGGAGGGGAATTGGAGGTGATGGTGTTCCAATGCGCCTGCTGCCCTTCTCCTTCTAGGTGTTTGAGGTCGCGGATTTGGGTTGTGCTGTTAAAGAAGCCTTGGCGAGTTGCTGCAGCGCATCTTGTAGATGGTACACACTGCAGCCACTGTGCGCCGGTGGTGGAGGGAGTGAATGCTTAAGGTGGTGGATGGGTTGCAAATCAAGCGGGCTGCTTTGTCGTGGATGGTGCCGAGCTTCTTGTGTGTTGTTGGGCAAGTGGAGAGTATTCCATCACAATCCTTACTTGTGCCATGAAGCTGATGGTAAGGCTTTGGGGATTCAGGAGGTGAGAAACTCGCCGCAGAATACCAAGACTCTTACGTGACCCTGCAGCCACAATATTTATGTGGCTGATCCAGTTAAGTTTTTGGTAATTGGTAAGCCCCAGGATGTTGATGGTGGGGGATTCGACGATGGTACTGCCATTGGGAGGAGGCTGCACTCTATCCTGTTGGAGATGATAGTTGCTGGACACTTGTGTGGCGAGAATGTTACTTGCCAATTATCGGAGCAGCCTAGATGTTGTCCGCTGCTTGCTGCCTGCGGGCATGGACTGATTCATTATTTGAGGAATTGCGAATGGAACTGAATAATATGCAATCGCCAGCGAACTACCGACCTTATGATCAAGGGAAGCTCGTTGATGAAGCAACTGAAGGTGTTCGGGCCTAGGACACTGCCCTTAGGATCCCCTACAGCAATGCTCTGGGCCTGAGATGACCGACCACCAACAACCACAATCACCTTCCTTTGTGCTAGGTATGACTCCAGCCAATGGAGAATTAACCCCTGATTCTCATTGACCTCTATTTTACTCGGACTCCTTGGTTCCACACTCGCTCAAATGCTGACTTGAGATAAAGGAGAGTCATTCTTATCTCACCCCTGGAATTCTGCTCTTTGTTCCATGCTTAGACGAAGGTTGTAATGAGGTCTGGAGAAGAGTTGTACTTGTGGAACACAAACTAGGCATCGGTGAGCAGATTATTGTTGAGTAAATGCCGCTTAATAGCATTGTCAGCGATACCTTCCAGAACCTTGCTGATGATTGAGAGCTGGTTGATGAGGCGCTAATTGTTTGGATTGGATTTTCTAGTGTCACCGATTCTGTCCGTTCGCAATGTTCACCATCAGCTTTAGTTCATGCGGCTGCTGCTTCCCTTGTCTTCCAGTTCTCCATAGCTATTGGAAAATAAAATACTCAGTATCAGAAAAGGAACCCTGAACCCGGTCTGGTCTTGGAAACAACCGCCTCATTTCCAATCTCTTTTCTCTCACCAAATACATTGACTGATTTGCCACCTCCAGACTCCGTTACTTTTTTTTCCAGAAACTCCATTTTTGAATTTTCCAATCAGTTTTCTGCCCCTGCCACAGCAGTGAAGGAGCCATGACTGCAAGTGACATCCTCTTTCACCGTGTTTCATCCGTCCTCCTCCACCAGTCTGCGACCTTTACGCAGCCAACCACACCTTCCTCCTCCAACGCCTCTCGCTCAGTGTCCAGTCCAGTTGGACTGCTCTCGTTTGGATCCACTCACACCTATCAAATCAATGCCAGAGCATCTCCAGCAAGGGTTTAATTTCATGCCCCGCACTGTTTGCTCTGGATTCTCCCACAGATCAATCCTCGGCTCTCTCGGCTTCCTCATCTACAAGCTGCCCTTTCCAACATCATCTGGAGACAAGGATTCATCTTCTGCAAGTATGCTGACGACACCCATCTGTACGTCTCCACCACCTCTCTCGATCTCTCCACTGCCGCTGTGCTGTCAGATTGTCGGAGGATTTTACAGCGCTGGATAAAGCGCAAATTCTTCGTTAATCATTGGGAAATCCGGGACCATCGTCTTCTCCCCTTGTCCCAAACTCTGTGCCCTGGCCCCTGAGACAACGTCGGTTGTCCAACCTCTGTCTGTGGTTGAACCCGTATGTTGACAGTTTCGAGTTCTATTGCATTTCGAGGCGAGCCTGTGACAGTATAACGTCTCCATCACTTCCTCCTCTGCAGCATTGCCCTGCTGCCCCCCTGTCTCAGCCCATCTACAGCTGAACCCTCATCTGTGCCTTTTCCACCTTCAGTCCCTGCCTTTCCAAAGCTCTCATGGCTGGCATTCACCAGGAGCTGCAAACCTGAACACATTCAAACCTCTGCTGCCCTTTTCCAATATCCCGCTGACCCAATTTTTCTGTCACGCAACACCTCCAATTTAAAATTTCCATCATTGCTTTGCTGCTCCCTGTGTCTGTTACCTACTCCAGCCCTAAGACCCAAC